>CM048744.1:515534695-515937195 GCA_026315105.1 Locusta migratoria
TTCTCTTTACATCGTTCCTTTCATGTTCCTCCCATAGTGATGGAATGTTACTATCGCAATCAGTAAGTGTGGAAGGAAGCTTCCGTACAGACGGAGGGAGAATGTATTCATATTTTTACTTTGAAGAACTGACATAGACTGACAAACACGACGGTATTGCCTTTGTTTCCCATGTCAATACTGAAATGAAGCTGTACATTTTGTCAAGATGGCGAAGAGAAAGGTCTCTTACGTAGTGGCTGTATCGAATAAGATGTGGAGACGGCGGTTTGGAAGCAGACAGCAGGAGTACGAGGAAGGGCGTCTCTTACCTACAAGGAGGGAAGGAGGGTCGCTATTCAACCTACATGGCGAAGGACCAGGTGCAGCAAATATCCGGCGTTGCAACTGTGCGGCATTCGTGGAAACGGCCGACTACAGCGTAAACCAGGGGTGGCCACGAGAGCTGCTCACGCGGCTGCCCGCGAGCAGCGAGAGCCGCGAGGGCAGCGCTGAGCGGCCTTGAGAGCCAGCAGTACGGGGAGCAGGGCTGTGCACAGTACACGGGTAGGGGGCAACTGTGTCGCTGTAAGGGAGCTTTGTTGAGTAAGGACAAGCTGAAATACATGCTGCACGTACAAAACACATGTGGTCGTTTCCAGCTGATGCGACTTCCGTGAAAAGGGCACCGGTACAATCATATCTGCCACAGCTTGTTTCAGTGGGAAGTAAGTGTTAATAGTTCTTACCCGAAAATTGTGTATCCTGTACCATGCAACGGTTGCTCCTGTAAGGATGAATCACAGTTGCGAACCACTGTAAAACCTACTTTCGTGGACACAAATAGGACATAGACGTAAGGAATTAAGAAAAGACTCTTTTATTCTAAATTTTACGTTATATTTTCAAAGAATTGTGTAGATTTTTTAAACAAAATGTAACAAAACTGAACTTTCTGCAACTAAAAACTTGCTTCATTACAATGACGAGAAACTGGGTGGTCGGTCAGAGGTAACAATTATTAAGGTTCATTACATCCATAGGAAAGGATGAAAACTGACACCATTCTGAAGGGGAAAAAATTCCAGAACTCAAGACTTGAGAGCAATGGAAAAAGTTCCCTGCCTATGTCAGTGGTACCACAACGAAGTTGTCGTGGTACGATAAAGAACTTCTCAAAAATAACCAAATAAGTACATGGGAAAATTTGTAAGCTAAAGGAAAATAAAATATCCCTGCTGCGGGAAGCAGGAACTATTAAGATAAGTATAATTTATCAAGTGTAAAAAAAAAAAAAAAAAAAAAAAAAAAAAAAAAAAAAAAAAAAAACACCTTCTCCCTGCCTTCTCCCTGGAGGAAGTAAAACGGATATCTAAACGTAACTCCTATGATATATAGAAAACATAAAGGGGAAGAAACTCTATGATCACAAAACCTATTAGTTTCCTGTCAAGATAAACAGCAAGGTGACATACACATAAAAGAATTGTCACTTCAGAGGAGAGGTACTACGAACAAAAAAGAAATAAGCATTAATTTACATCATTCTGAATTTATTTAAAATGATTTTGAACCAACATCTCGAAGTAATCGAGAACGAGTGGTGTAGTGAGGTGCGCGGCTAGTCGAGTATGAGTGCGGGGCACTGCTGGCTGGCGGAGTGGGGGGGGGGGGGGGGAGCCGCGAGCAGGCCGCGTGAGGCGCTGAGAGCGCTCGCGCTCGCGAAACTGCATTTGCCCAGCCCTGGCGTAAACAAACCCGAGCGCTGGCTCCGCGGCAGGAAACACAACAGCTGCGGAAGACATTGACCTTAAACCATTGCGCCATGCTCACTTGCGTGGAGCATGGCTATCGTTACGCGACTTACATCGCACAGCGAACTTCACCATCAATTTTCTCGAAAACTGAGGCCCATCGCTAAAAAAAGCAGATAGCCTCATACTCAGGGTATGTCCCTCTACAACACATCCGAGACGAATCAATGACCGTTATTTACACCTGATTGTCTCCTTGTCAGACTACTCGGCCACTCCCGTGCGGCTATAACTCTCTATACTGACTACTCGGGGTGGACACTTCACTTTCTTTTGAAGGTTTCTTTATTTTTCTTCATACTGTATGCTTTCTTATATGTCAACAAGTGTTTGGTAAGTACCGCAACGGACTGTGGACTGTGGTCTAACAGAAGGGAGGATGGTGTTTCGCACTGCAATGGTGCAGATCCTAAACTTTTCCAAAAAGGCCTACACAACGCTTGCGCAACGTATTATTCCGCCTGCATAGTTACTGAGGAAAGGGCATACTGAAATCATCAGTAGGCGCTAATACAAAATTCTTAGCCAAATAACCCCTCGTAGTGCAAATAATAACGCGTAATTCCTTCTACGTCCTCGTAAAAAAAGAAGTAAAAAAACAAAGCGGACGGACCGGGGCTTCCTAATGGTTTCCATACTTCGTAATTAGGATTTTTTCCTACACGTTCAACTCAATTTGCATTTGTAATCAGAAACGATGCATTATTCAACCGGTGCTACAGGCCACGTAATGCACTGGCAACTTTTTCCCAAATTACCTGCGCCGTCAGCCACTGGCACTTTTTCTCTTGTTTCCAGACACTGTTCACCCGTTCAGGCGTTTTTCAATTCGCTTATAAATACATACTGCTAATTTTGACATACATAGGAATAATCTCAATTAAAGTGTGTATACATTTTCGTATTTACGAATAACACTGTTTCAGATCGCTTTGTTGCTTCCGCAAGGGTGAAACAAGTAATAATGCGTATGTTCAGCGACGAAGGTATGCAGGCATGCTCAAAGACATCACACAGTTTCATGACGTTACAATATTTATTAAATCAGTTGCTTGACTCCAGGATATCCTGACGAAAACGCGGAATTAGGAAGTAGACATACTTACAATAAGATTGAGAACAGCAGATCTTGCGTGTGCATTCACCATACCTTTAATTTATGACTTTTTAATTGCTGTATTACATTCGTTAGTCCATCATGTGATGATTTTCTAATTGCTGTTATACCATTAATTACTCCTTTAAGTTACTACTGGTTTTCTTTGTGTATTACTGATCTTCTACTGATTACTCGTTATTCTGGAATTTTCGGTAGTGGGTGCTGTTATTATCTTGTGTAGGTCAGGTTTTAACATTCAGACCTGAGTACTGGAGAGACCTCTGCCCCTGGTCGGGCAGAAGCAACACCACCTCGTACAAGGCCACACAATAGCCCGTACCACGTCACACCGACCGACCAGCTGAATGGCTGGCCGCTGGGGGACAGCCCACTGCCGCGTAGCGGCCAGTCAGTAAGCTGGCAGTCACGACCTTGTGGTTGTGACATACCACGCGCTGTTGTGAGGTTTGCAGAAGCAGCAGTCTCTCGTGCTGTTGTACTGTTCTTGGAGGAGGACGAGCACCATCGTTCTCACCCCTGCGATGAAAGGAACCGGAGCCAGCTAAGGAGCCAACTTCGCCCTTCTCAGAAATGTCAACATGGGCGAGACAGTCCCCAGCAAAGAAAGCGCCTCGGGTAGCCATCGTACCTCACTTCAGTGTTTAATCGTAAAACGTCAGTTTTCGCGCTTTCTGCGGGAACAGTCGCTCCTAAAAGACATCATCTAATTCGTTCCCAGGTTATAATGTCAGAGGAGCGGCGGACTAAACTCCTTCCACTGTTGGAATTTATTACGAGGCATGCCAGTGCTGGTTGCTAAGAATACTACATTTTAAGCAATGCTAAAAGTCACGATTGGTGGCAGCTGGTTAGCGCATGTACTCTTGGTGATGGATGTGCGCCTTCCGGAGAAGGTCGAAAAGTAGAACACTTCTGAAAACTCTTCACTTCAGAGGCTCAGTGATGGAACAAACAGACTTCATTGATCGTGTGCAGACACAGGAAAACTCCTGTGTTGGCGCATTTGCGTGGATGTCTTCACCTTGGAGCTGGTAATTGGGGAAAGAACTTTTGCTGTTACATACAACCAAGCGTCGACAGATCTCTGTGCGGTATTATGCACTGTCAGATTCAGATCTGTTGGTCGGAGTCTTTAAGAATTCTGGGTTTGTTCTATCGGATGAGGAATGTTGATTTTTTTATCCTTATTCGGGGTGTCCCAAGCTATCTTGCTCACGCAAAATATTTCTGGAACAACAACAGCTATTGTAAAACGACTCTCACCGGTATCAGTGTAATGCTGGGGCTCATAAATTTACATATTTTGAAACATTCTAAAATGAAAGCATATGTGTTTTAACACAAACTTACGGTTTTTTAAAATGGACACCCTATATTATTTCTTCATCAATCTCTAACATGACAGTTTACATAAACAATGACGTTGATTGCATCGCAGTACGCCAATTACATCCCGAGATATTGCGAATAGAAGTTGATGCTTGAAATCCGCGAAGCGCATGGCTAGCGCTCGTCCTGAGCAGCATGGGGTTCTCGCCTGAGACTCAGGACGTGCGCTAGCCGCGCGTTTCGCTTATTTCAAGCGTCAAATTCGTTTCGCAATATCTCGGGATGTAATTGTTGCATTTACTAATTCAGTAAACATAACAGAGTAAGCTAAAAATAATATAGAAGAGAAATGAAGAGAGTAGGATTTTATCAACCCAGCCGAACAGCTGGATCATAGTGGACTCAGAGTGGTAACACCCGATATCGAGGTGTTAGAAACGGAAATCAAGTATCCTCTGGAAATCGTCGTTCACTACCAATCGGGAATAAAACTTCAAATGTTCAAATGTTTGTAAATCTATCGGACCAAACTGCGTAGTCATCAGTCCGTAGCTTACAAACTACTTAAACCTAGGTAAACTAACCTAAGGACAAACACACACACCCATGCCCCAGGGAGGAATCGAACCTCCACGGCGAGCAACAGCGCGCTCCGCAGCGAGACGCTTTAGACCGCTCGGCTACTCCACCGCGGCGGGAATAAAAGTGTAAGGAACGATACACACTTTATTTCATGAGAAAATCCATGCATGACATGGCGAGCAAAACAATCGAATAATCAGAGGAAAAAAACGTATGAAGAACCTAGAAAAGACGATAGAACGAA
Source organism: Locusta migratoria (assembly GCA_026315105.1). NCBI lineage: Eukaryota > Metazoa > Arthropoda > Insecta > Orthoptera > Acrididae > Locusta > Locusta migratoria. The sequence continues at coordinate 515,539,764 of CM048744.1, forward strand.
TCGAAGAAAACAAATACGCGAAATATAAAAATTGCATGAATAAACGAAGACTGAGTATAAAATTCAACTTATCGATCTACAAATCGAAAAAAAATTCGTGCAGCCTCTGAACAACTAATAATAAACAATCGCGATACCTTACAGTAAAAAAAAAAAAATAAAAATAAAAAAAAAATAAAAAAATAAAAAAAAAAAATTTAAAAATATCGTAAAGTATCATATAATAAGGCTCGGATATCACTGTATCGGTTCCTGCTGTAGAAACGGAAAAGTACGAAAATGAAAAGAATTTAAGAAACGACAGACAGCGCACAGTAGATAAGAGAACCAACACATGCGCGAAATCGAGAAATGGATGGAAAGTTTGCAAGTGAAGAATCCACAAGTAAGAGACCATGTGTTAGAATATTCGCCAACAGACAATTGTGTGTCGGTGCAAAGTATGCTTGGCGGAATATTTGCTGACGAAAGATCAGTAAAATCGTGCAGTACCGAGCAAGTTTCCGGAAGTAACAAAAGGCATGGATGGCTTCGTCTTCAAGCACTTTACCTCAGTACAATATCTCCAAAAGTTAACTTACTTCAACGGAAAGTGTACCTTTCTCTGTTTTGGGGTACCAAATGTTCAAATGTTTGCTAAGCTTAAGGGACTTAACTGCAGGGACATCAGTCCCTAAGCTTACAAAACTACTACGACACAAACATCCATGCCAGAGGGGCGATTCGAACCTACGACGGGGATCGGCCTCGCGCATCCGAGCATAGCGCCTCAATGCGCTCGGCCACTCCGCCGCGGTTTTGACGTACCGTTTCCACCTAGGTGACCGCTGTAATAAAAATTAGAGAGCCTGTACAAACCGTCTTTTATTTGCGGGAATCTTGTAGGTAATGTCTCTGAGAAAATGCAAAGCATCGCGGCCACATGCAGAACAAGATGAATTTAAGCCGCGGCATACACACCGAAACTTTTGGTTTACTGAGCGTCCACATGAACTCTGGTATTCGATCTTCATCACATATGTTTGTTTCGCCTACCTAGAAACCAGACGTGGCCACTGTTTAGTCGCAGCACCATTATTAAGTAGCTGTTAGCGTCTGCGGCGCCTACCTAGAAACCAGACGTGGCCACTGTTTAGTCGCAACACCATTATTAAGTAGCTGTTAGCGTCTGCGGCGTGTTTACCGTCAGGTACCGTATCATGTATCTGTGCAACCCTTTTTTGCTCACGAAGTTCCAAACATATTTTCAATATTTATTCTTATTTACGGTTTAGTGTGTTGTTTACGCATCTATTTATTTGCAGTGCTACTGCTATTTTAGGGATCCTGAAGTGATCCTACGAATACTAGCGGAAATTTCTGAAGATTAGTTGACATGTGATGAGTCTGATCATGATGTTGCTATGGAGACAAAATTATTGAAACTGATGACCACAACAGTGATTTTGAACTGTCGCAGGTGGGAGATGACGTTCTACTTGATGTTACGTCAGCTAAAGTCAAAATTTATATTTGGAAAGAGAGTGAAACTCTTTGGATTAGGCAGCCTCTAATGATCGGAAAAAAGTGATAAAAACATTGTCAGAATTTTACCTGAGCCAAAATGGAATACCAGAAATGCAATTACACATTTAGAAGCATTTGCTCTGTTTATCAGTGAAAAGATGTTATGAGGCACCATAGCTCACACCAGCAGATGGATTGGTGAAAGTCATAGTGATACCAACTATATTCGACCTCGCGATTGTAAAGATTGTTCAGTAGAAGAAACCCTTTTTGGGACATTATTTCTAATACTGGAATTTGTCACACACGACGATACAAAAATATCAGGACCAAGCCATCGTCCAACAATTGTGGCAACGATGTCTGCAAGAAACATTCTCGTCAGAATCCTGTGTGTTTATCCTGTTACTCTAATGACCAATTCATGGGAATTTCTTCAGATCGAAGAGGTTTATCAACATTCTAAATAAATTTGACAGCTTCTTTTATTATTTTCAACTCAGATACATATTTAGCACAATTACAAACTGTTTTATTACAGTTTTTCACTCTGGTTTCCCTAAAACCGATACCTAGTTGAAGAAGAAATTGTGGTGAGAATACCGCGGCGTGCTCAATCATGCAAAATCAGTAAGCGCGCCCGCCGGACGGTTAAGGAGACGCTCTTGGAATGTTATTGGTCTAAAGCTATAAAACGAGAAACCATGATATGTAAAGTCCTTGAGGCGTCAATTTACAAGAGTCATGTAAATTTCTTTGAAGCCATGGGGAAGAATTATCAATTCTTCGATTCCGCAAGTAGCGATAACGAAATTATCCGTTTCCGCTACATGAAGTTGCCACTACAACATTTAATAGGTAAATGTAGCACTGGTGTGTAAAGATTCAAGAATTTGTTACGTGAACTATACTTTGAAGAAGATAATGCACGATAACGCAGGAAAACTCAAGGGCAGACTCCGATAAATAACCAACATTTGGATGGTAAACCACGTCATATTTACGGCTCTGGCGGATTTATGAACAAGTACAAAGGAAGTGGTAATTACAGACCGCAGCCATACTTACATCGGCAACCAGATAGGATGTAAAATTGGCCGCCACATCAAAATTAACAGAGACGATGGAATCAGCCGCGATACGACAATATGCAGTAACTCGTGGAGAAGTAAGGGTCGAGATGGACAGCCGGTCGAAACGATTCTAGTCAGCCAACAGAATGCGCGAGAAAAGATGCGAATCCCAGTCCCTACAGCTATTACGGCAGCGTGTCGCGGGACGGCTTCCACAACAGCCGCAGAAACAAATGAATCGACCTGCTTCTCATGCTAAAGTATGAGGATATAACCGCGATTTGCTTGAAGAAGTCAAAAATTACTGCGAGTAATTATAGTGATTTTTCAGCGTAATCATACAACAACGGGTCCCTGTATTAGGTTTCTAGCCTCTTTCCACCTTCACCATATACAACAATATCATCCGCGAAGAGCCCCCTACGTTAGCTTTGCCGTCCTTTATACGTATAATCCGAACTCCGAACAGTAACTGCCCTCCATGTTTCCTGACATTATGATGTTTTAGTAGATTCTTAAGTAATTACAGTTCATTCTACCACTTCCAAACAAGATTACGATGTATGGGGGTTCTGCTCGCTTCAAAATTATTCTCCTGGGGCGTCGTGGTAGAAATAAATACTCGTAGGTACAAGTTTTCACCTCTTCTTTAATATGCAATCAAACTGCTTCTCCACCAATACATTACAACTTCAAAACATAAACAATGCATGAGAAATTAGCTGGTAGTACTTCCATTTCAAAACACAGACTGGCATAGCTTCCAGAGCACATAAGGATCGCCAAAACTCGAACTCCCCCATGCAAGGCGGTGAGGCAAATATATAACATCGACAAAAATGGCATTACATTACGCATTCGTCATAACAATTGAATATACTAATTTACAATTACCAAACACACAAGTAAAACATTTCATGTACACAAAAACAATCACAATATAAATTGAAAACTATACATACAATAATTTTACATGGAGCATATCTTTTTAAGATGAAATCTCCGATCTTTCTGTTGACAACAAAGTGCGATGTTAAATGTCGATTAATTAGTTAATGAGTACATCATACATGTTCCTAACATATATTGAACTATCAAATATCTTGTCCATTCTCAAAATATACTCCAAATCTTACGTCAGTCAATATATACAAAGAATAACAATATTCAAATCTCGAATATTACATTAATTAACACAATTAGCCGGTCAACACAACTTGTTTATGTGCCTAACATATATACAATGCTATTTATTTTCATTTCTTTTTGTTTTTCACAAAAGTTTTTACAATTCGTCTGTTTAAGTCTTTAAATAACATAAAATGACGAAACCTGTTTATAAAACTGTCTGGAAAGCAAATATATGAATCTCTTAATTAATGAAATCTATCACTTGTTGTAATCACAGTATCACCGAGACACTGTCCTACACTGATTCCTAGGCTGGCTATTTCGTTTGTAACTTCACACGCAAAATATATCACTATTACACCACACGATTCCGGCTCCGACGCAGACGGTATCGTACGGTAACATTGAGATGAGAGGGTCAGCAGTATCATCACAACATGTAGCGTTCTTTGTGCTGCCGCGCGGGGACGGCCGCTCGCTGTGAGAAGCCGTATTGCGCGGCCGCTCGTGTGGAGGTTCGACTACTTCCTCGCGCATTTCTGTGTGCGTTTTGTCGTTACCATAAATTACAGTTATTTTAAGCAATGTTTGTGAACCGATGATCTCCGCCGTTTGGTCCCTTAGTTACACAAACTTTGCACTTTTTTCTATTTGCTAGACACTCTTCAATCAAATCACCAGACCCTTAAATGTGTCTAGCTGTTTTTTAAATAAAATTTATTATAGTTATTAAAGTTGTTAAACAAGTGACAGAATACACTGTCTGAAGTCAGTCGCTGAATAATTTATGGTGATGAGTGCCCGAAGAAGTTACACCGCAAGAATGAAGCTTATTTCATCACAACTTATAATTTCTCTGTTACACACGAAGAGGACTACAAATGATTAATAGGCACAGTCATGGAAAGATGATAAGAGACACATTCCAATTTTGTGGTTGCATTGCATCTAACGTTAACTATTGTGTCATGAGAAAATTTATCTCACAAATTAAATAATCTGAAAATTATAAATCGTAAATGGCATCCCTCAAAATAGCAAGCAACGAACCTCCAAATAATTACGTCGTAGCTGCTGCAGTGCTGCTGGTGGGCATCCTCTCACCAGCGTAACTGTTGGAGACAATTCTGTCGATCATTCATAAAATATCTGCGGCTATCTCAAAATTTATACAATTGATTTACTGAATAAAGCGACAGAGACCTCAGGGACGTGATTGCGGAGTAAATTAAAGTAAATGAAATGAAATTGCGTTTGCATTTCATTTCCAACAAATTCGTTCCGAACATAAATGGTGGAATACCATCATCGGCGATCTCTGTATAATAAAATATCATCATACACTATTATAAGGAATTAGCAAAATGAAATTCATTTAGACTCTACATCGTTTATTTAACTGATAATTATGATTCGCTAGAGGCTTCAGTTCAAGAATATATAACGTCATAACTTAAATTCAATTTTTAAAAATGAAATCCTTCTAACAAATTAATGAAAAATCTAGATCGACTCAACAACACGTCCGACCTCTATGAAGGCTAAAACATGAGAGCGACCGCTCTACTTCGTTACACGCTCTGGCGTATAACAAATGACTCATTACAAATTCTTACCTTGTTTCCTACGATTATAATTATGTTATATTGTTTATTTGAAAAATCTCTTTTACTTTAATAAAATGCACCGTCCTTTTTGCACAAATTTGCCTCCAAAGATTGGTAATAGTAACCCAACATTCCTTACGCTCGAATGAAACTTTCACTCTGCAGCGGAGTGTGCGCTGATATGAACCTTCCTGGCAGATTAAAATTGCGTGCCGGAACCGGGACTCGAACCTGGGACCTTTGCCTATGGCGGGCAAGCGTTCTACCACTGAGCTACCCCGAGACGACTTACGATGCCTCGAAAGACAAAGGTCCCAGGTTCGAGTCCCGGTTCCGGCACGCAATTTTAATCTGCCAGGAAGTTTCATTCCTTACGCTTGTTTACTATCAATTAGAAGATACAGCAGACATATAAATCGGCTGGACATCAAAGAATACGGTATGTATTTTTATAGGAGCTATTTTAAGGGACCGTTGTTTGCTAAGTCATTATTGATCTCGACATCATCCAAGCGTCGATCTCATCCCACTTCATTTATTTACGTTCTTCCTCGCTGCAGTTGGAGTTTCCCCAAAATATGACTGTATATTCTTATCAAATATGAATTCAATAATTTTCTTATTTCAGCTGCTTTCATTGTCGTGCCACTGCAGCTGTCATGTCGTATAAACATCTACATTAACTGTTTCTGTGTAAAAAAAAATACTAGGAAGCTACAGTCCAGTACACGAACATCCATGCGTATAAAAAGTAAGTGGCACGCACGCGTCTCACAAGAAAAACTCCAACCACGCCCTCCCTCATCCAGAGCACTTTATCACAAGAACTTCATTTCGTCGGCAGCTGTTAATGCAGTGGTGAAGATCACCAGGGCTCAAAGTAATGTGTTTTAAATCTGTTACTCGCGTCCAGCGAAATTTTAAAGGGTGCAGCATCGACGTGGTGCGGCCCGTCCATTCTGAATTTGTTTAGTCTGTGCCGAGAACATTCGAGCAACAATATCTTTCTGACTACAAAATGAAAGAATGAAGCCACAAGAAAGCGAAGAAGGACGACAAGAAAGGACGAAGCGCGAAAGCGACCAAACAAAGGCTGTGCTGCGAGTAATGACGCGCCCGCTCGTTATGCAACCCGGCGAGCAGACGCGGACGTCCTGCCCCCCCCCCCCCCCCCCTAGACCCTCCCAGCAAGTCCTGAGGAACGTGCCTCCTTCTGGAACGCTCTGTCCGAAGCCACGTGCCAGATAACGAGCGGCGCTTCCATTCCAACTGCATTCATTAATCTCCAGAGTTTCGAACCTACAGTCAAATCAATAGCCGCTCTGTCTTCTGCAAATGCCGTGAGATTGTTTGGGTGTCAAAAAAGGTGGGAATCTCGACATGTGACACTGAAAATTCGTGACAGCAAACTCCTATCTTGCTGGAAGTTAAGATGATAATGTGTCGTCTTGTATAGGAACCATTAGTGGACTCGGCTAAATAGGAAATGTTCGAAATTAAGTAAAAGACATCGGGTCGTAGAGAAACCATTTGTTCGTGAAAAAACGATGGAAACTTATTTCCTTACATGCGATTTTCAAAACAAAGAAAATGAGATGTTAAAAAACACACGTGCAACAGAAGTGCAAGTTTCTGCATGTCAATTTAAAAGTAACAAAAATCTTTAAAAATTATTTATTATATTATTTACGGCGAAAATAAGCCCAAAATGTTACTGTAGGTAAATCCCGAGCGAAAAACTTATTTTTTAATCGACGTGTATCTTTTTTTTTCGAGCAAACGCCTCTTTTACTCATCAAAGGTATACTTCTAACAAATAGAAACTTCCAGACGGGAAGGAGTTAAATAGAATTTAGCCTCCTAACGGTTTTTTTCCGATACTTCACTCGAAACGTAATGAAGCAATGGATAGGTAAGAAAATAATCCACGCTGGAAAAGCCGCCAAAATTATACAGATGACACACGTCTGTGTGCTTGTAAAAAAAAACTCTAATATAATATTGATGTATCATGTACTTTATTTTGGTATTCGTAAAAACGAATATTTGTAGTACTGGTGATAGGCGTATTTCTGTTAACACTGTCGACTGACGATACATGAGAGAGCCTTGTAACCGCGTGGCCTATCCGCGCTGCCAGCACGCGCCTGGGGGTGCGAGAGAGAAAGCGCGAATGCGCTACGCGACGAGAAATGTTAACATCTGACGTGCTGAAACAAGCAATTTCAACAGCCATTGGGTTGTCAAGAATGTGTAATCCGTTTTTCATAAACAATAAATTAAGTACAACCAGACTTTTCACTTTTACAGTGTCATTATGGTAACAAAGAAAAGATAAAATCAAAGAAAATGTGTTTCCCTTGTACAAAATCAACCAGTTACCTGGTAATTGTGCATTACTTTCCTCTTTCTGAAAAATTTAAGTCAGTTCATTTTCCTTTTAAACAACACTAACTAAAATGAAACTAAAATTACTTTGTTTCCTCTTACACAATACCATTCGATCCTACACAAGCTTCATGACAGTTAATACAGTTTCCTCGCATTCGTTCAAACACATGCGTGTTTGCCTTATGTTATTGGCAGCATCGAAAATCCTCTGCTTAATTTCGCTCACATTCTTAACTTGCTAAGCATAAACAATTTTCTTCATTGGCACCAGAAGTAAAAATCTTGTGGATTTAAAACAGGTCTGCATGCTGGTCATCGACGTGGACCCGAAAGTCCAATACATCGTCCTGGAAATCGTCTATCAAAAACCTGCGTACTCTATGACCATCGTGGAGGAACCACATGTTATGAGGTATGCCTAAAGGAATGTCTTCTAACAAAGTTGGTAGCAATGTTTCCTCTAGAAACGTTCAGTAATAGTTACCAGTCGAACATGCAGGCCCAATAATATAATCATCGAGCATACCCGCAAACACATTTACGGAATGAAACTTTCACTCTGCAGCGGAGTGTGCGCTGATATGAAACTTCCTGGCAGGTTAAAATTGTGTGCCGGAACCGGAACTCAATGCTTGTACGCATTGAAAGTAGTAAGGCAATAGCCGCTTATGTTTCAAAGTGCGATGAACGACAGTCTGCGATACAATCACTTGGCAGTCGATTCTTCCAGTACTCTGAGTAGGAGCCCCCTGGATGTGGTCCAGAATTCTTTCCTCAGCTTCCGATGTATGATTAGCGCGTTGTAGGCCTCTGCCTTCAGCGCGGGGCAGTAAAGAGCCAGTCTCTCAATCTAAGGAAATTAAATACGTACTCGTAAGTTTTATTCTGTCGTTGTTTTTGCGGTCTTCAGTCCGGAGACTGATTAGATGTAGCTCTCCACCCTACTCTATCCTGAGCAAGCCTCTTCATCTCCTCATAAGAACGGCAACCTACATCCATTTGAATCTGCTTACTGTATTCATCTCTTGGGCCCCCCTCTGCGATTTTTAACCCCACAAACGTTCCTCTAATGCTTAATTCACGTTTCCTTGACGTCTAAGAATGTGTCCTACCAATCGATCCCTTCTTTTAGTCAAGGTGTGCCAGAAATTCCTTTTCTCCCCAATTCTGCTCAGTACCTCCTCATTAGTTACACGTGATCCACCCACTTTCTACTCATGCGCATCACCTTACATTTTTCTACATTGAGAGCTAGCTGCCATTCTTCACACCAACTAGAAATTTTGTGTAAGTCATCCTGTATGCTATTATAGTCAGTTACAGACGACACCCTCCCATACACCACAGCATCATCAGCAAACATCCGCAAATTACAAGTTACTCTGTCCATCAGATCATTTATACAGATAGAAAATAATAGCGGTCCTATCACACTCCCCTGGGACACGCCTGACGATACACTCGTCTCTGATGAACACTCGCCGTCGAGAACAACGTACTGCGTTCTATTACTTAGGAAGTCTTCCAGCCAGTCACAAATCTGTGAACCTATTCCATAAGCTCGTATCTTCGTTAGCAATCTGCAGTGTGGAACCGCGTCGAACGCCTTTTTGAAGTCGAGAAAAACACAATACGCCTGTTGCCCTTCATCCATGGCTCGCAAGATGTCATGTGAGAAAAGGGCAAGCTGGGTTTCAAATGAACGATGTTTCCTAAGCCCGTGCTGATTCATGGAAAGAAGCTTTTCCGTTTCAAGGAAATTTACTACATTCGAACTCAGAATATGCTCTAAAATTCTACATGAAACTGATGTCAACGATATTGGCCTGTAATTATGTGGGTCAGTTCTCTTTCCTTTCTTATAAACGGGAGTCACCTGCGCTTTTTTCCAATCACTAGGAACTTTACGCTGAATTAAAGATTCGCGATAAAAGCAAGCTAAGTAGGGGGCCAACGCCAGAGAATAGTCTTTGTAAAACCGAACTGGTATTCCATCCGGTCCAGCAGACTTTTTCGTATTTAGCTCTCTCAGCTGCTTATCTACACCGGAAATACCTATTGCTATGTCCCCCATTTCGGAATTAGTACGTTGATCAAATGATGGCACATTTGTGCGGTCCTCCTGCGTGAAAGATTTCTTAAAGGTTAAATTTAGAACTTCAGCTTTCCGTTTGCTTTCTTCTATTACTGCCCCGGAATGATCAACGAGTGACTGGACAGTGGGCTTTGACCCGCTTATCGATTTTACATAAGACCAGAATTTTTTCGGGTTCTAAGAAAGCTATTTTGCCAAGTTATGGCTGTGATAATTATTGTATGCTTCGCACATCGATCTTTTTATAGACGCACGAACCTCTGCTAACTTTTGCCTGTGATCATTTGCGTGTTCTTTTTTGAATCGAGAGTGCAACAGCCTTTGCTTCCTCAGCAGCTTTCTAACATTATTATTATACCACGGTGGACCTTTTCCATCCTTCATCGTCTTTACTGGCACATATTTCTCTAACCCTTTCTTAACAATGCACTAGTCCACAATTCCTCTACATCCATAGTCCCGGAATTAAACGACGCCCATTCATTTTCTAAGTGCGATCGTAACATTTGCTTATCGGCTCTTCCCAACAAAAACACGCTCCTAGCCTTCTTGATTGCTTTATGAACTTTGGTCACTATCGACGCTATGACGATATCATGATCACTAATTCCTGTCTCTACACAGACATCGTTAATAAGGTCAGGCCTGTTTGTGGCGATAAGGTCTAGAATATTTCCATTGCGCGTGGGTTGCCGGTTTAACTGCTCAAGACAGTTTTCGGAGAATGTGTCCAAAAGTAGCTGGCAAGAGTGCTTGTCTGTACCGCCTGAAATGTAACTAGCGAGGTCCCAATCTATACACTTAAGGTTGAAGCCTCCTCCGACTAATATTACATGGCCCGGATACCTATGCACTACCTGGTGTAGACTTTCTTTGAATGATTCTAAAACCGCTAAAGCAGCACTGGGGGCCGGTAAAAACACCCAACTATTAACTTTACTTCTTTTAGACCTGTTATACGTGCCCAGATAACTTCACAGTTACTTTCAACTTCGATCTCAGTAGAAACAATATCTTTATCCACAGCGATGTACACTCCTCCTCCAGTTGTATCCGATCTATCTTTCCGATATACATTCCACGCTTCGCTAAATATTTCTGAACTTGCCACATCATGATTTAGCCGGCTTTCGGTGCCTAAAACTATGTGAGCGCAATAACTTCCATGTAGTGCGGCAAATTCTGGAACTTTGTTTCTAATACTCTGTAAGTTCGCGGCTAATATTTTGATGTTCGAATTTTTGTTCCGAACGTGGCCTAAATTCGCTGTTTGAATGCTGACAGGCGAGTGCTCATCAGAGTTAGCGCCTAGCCTAAAAAAACATGTGCACTCCACAAGTACTCTGCTACCAGAGTAGCCGCTTCCTTAGTGTAGTGCACCCCTGATCTATCTAGGGGCACCCTACAATTCCCCACCCGATAACGCAGATCCAGAAATCTGCAACCATGACTGTCACAGAGTCGGCGAAGCCTCTGGTTCAGACCCTCCACTCGGCTCAAAACCAAAGGACCCCGATCAACCCTGGGAACAATGCTACAAATCGACAGCTCTTCTTGCACTCCGCGTGCGAAGGCGTCATTGGTGCCGACGTGAGCTACGACTTGCAGTCGACCGCACCCCGCACCCTCGGTAGCCACCGGCAAGGCCGCCTCCACATCTTGGATGAGCCCCCCCGGCAGACCTTAGCATTCTTCTGTAACACCATATTTCAAGAGCCTCTATCCTCTTCCTGTCTAAAGTATTTATCGTTCAAGTTCACTCTCATACAAGGCAAAGGACTTCCTTGCGCTTAAATTAATATTCGATGTTAACAAATTTCTCTTTTTCAAAAACGCTTCTCTTCCCATTGTCATTCTGCATTTTATATCTTCTGTACTGCGACCGTCGTGTGTTATTTTACTGCCAAAGTAACAAAACTCATATACCACCTTTATTTTTTCGTTACCTAATGTAATTCCTTCAGTATCACCTGATTTTCTTAGACTGCACTCCATTAGCATTATTTTGTTAATGTTAATGTTCATCAACAAACTATCCATTCCCCTCAATTGCTCTTCTATGCCCTTTGCTGTCTCTGACAGAATTACAACACGTAATATTTTTAATCCTTTCCCTGAACTTTGTGACAGTACCGCCTAGCGAATAGCGTTCAGTCATTATGTCTTGAGAAATTTATCAAGATAAATTAAATGCACCAAAAACACTGACCTTGCCAATGCACAAAATTGTTACACTCTTTTGTTTTATTAATTTTGGTAGCACTATATCTATATAGACAGGTGATATTGTTGGGAATGCACAGTATATAGTATATAAAGTTAAATTTAAAAATGAAACATAATTAAGACAGAGAAGTGCGATACAGTTTCTGAGAGGGTTTCATATGTCAGGTCTAGTAACGCACAAACATCCCTCCTATCAAGTACATATAAAACGTTTTAATAGAATGAAAATACGGCAATTTAGTGTTTGGTAAAAAAATTATAACTTGTAAACCATTTAAGATGCAGAGGTGAGCGAGGAGTGGTAGTCCAGCAGTCAGGTACTTTTACCTGGAAAGTATTCCAAACTTAATGAAATTTTAGTGTGTTGTGTGTAGGTACTCTGTGGAGTAGAATTTGAGTTTTCGGCCCCGAGGACCCTGTACTAACTTTGCAGGGGCCGAAAAACCTCGAATTTTTTTACCTTTTTTCACTATTTTGCTTATAACTTGTAAACTATGGGTTTTTCGCGAAACATACCTCTGAACAAAGTTGAAGAACATAAAATTTCCTACATATTTCACTGGTTAAAAGTGTTTTTGACTGGTACAATGTTCAAAAATACTGTAATTTACTAAAATTACTAAAAAATCTCCAAAACTCAATTTTTTGCCTTATGACTTTTATTTGTTTACATTTCTGTGTAACTTTTGTTTGGTCCACATGAATTTCGACACGTAGAAACAATCCATAGAGATAATACACTATCACTGATATGACGATCAAGAATGAGTGCGCCATAACTTTACATGTCTCACACGAGAGTCTGCTTTATAGTCAAATCTGACCATATTCCTTATGAGAATGTCCTTCCGATTGCAAACGGCATGAACGTTCTGTGTAAAGGTTAAAAAAAAAAAGTAATGAAGAATATTCATGTACAAAAAATACAACAAAAGGGGTACATAGAAATATAGAAAGTAACTATGATTAATACATTTATCTGATTACATGAAGCATGATTAAGCTAACAATAAAACATCATAAGAATAAAACGTGATTAACCTAATACTCCAACTCATCATCATCATCATCATTGAGGTGAAATAATCTTGCAACACCCATGGAGGGTGAACAGACTTCAGCGAAATGCGGATTCTCCATCCTCCAAACACGCCAGTTTTGTTTATTCATGAACCTATCCAAATGACAGTCAGATTCACATCAAAGTCCTTTTCGTGAATTCTGTGGTCATTAGTGTTGCCGAAACACAACCGCGATTCCATGGCACTGGGACTTAATGGCTGATGGGTTTGAATTGTGTATAGGAAGAGACTGAGGTCTTCAACAACAATTTGTCGCAGTATCTTGCGCTTGATTGTCACGTGTTGATCAGCTCGTGTGAACAATATCCTGGAGCTGGTTCGAAACACAACACGTACCTTCTCGATCTTTTCAGGCCTTTGCATCCTTTTTGGATGACCGAAATTTCCAATCAAATTCTTGGTACATTTGGACCAATTCTCTTCAGCTTAAAAGTTCCTTCGACCCGTAGTTGGACTGTTATTGCTCGCATAGTAGGCCTTCACAAGCTCTGCCGGACCCTTTCCCGTGCAAATGGGCGTCAACAAGACACTTGCGTCTTGCGGACTATCGTGCAATTGAAACGTCGTAGCGCAAACCGTTCAAAAGTTAAGACGATTTTATTTCATACAGTTCAATAACTGTCACTCTCTTTCTGCGCAGTGTGGTCCTTAATTCGTCTGTCGGAACGGCTACAACAATTACGTATCCTGGTCACTAAAGGTGATACACGGCCTCTGTCGTCGTCGATGTCAATATGACTTCCCGTCTAACGCTACCTGCTTCTACTCTACAGACAATGCATTCTCCCGCGCTCAGTTCTGTATTCATCGTTGACCACGGGCTGATTCCTTGTGGCGTCTGCGAGGGTGAAGGTCGGGGTGAGAGTTTAAAATAGGGAAAGATTAATTTTTAAAACTCACAACCACCAACTGCGAACCAAATTCCTAAACATGCAAAAACACTGGAACTGTGATTGCGACTGTTTGACTCGTTTTCTTGGGGATGATATCACACGTTCGCAGCTTTCCTTCCCTGCATATGATTAACAAAACAAATTCATAATAAAATCAAGTTCATGAGAGGAAATGGTGTACTAACTACTATTTTTTAAAACACGTGAAATTTCACTTTATGTTGTTTATTTCACAATATTTGAACCCTGTGGCTGATACCTCTGTACGTCAACACATTTACCAAATAAAGTTATCGCTCGTGAGCCCCCAGACAATATGAATATTTGTCGCGAATTGTTTTCACACCCCGTGGCTGTCTCAAACACCATTTATGTTCATGCCTATGCGACGACACGTGTTACATTAACAAATCACAGTCACTTTAATTCAATGCGATGCACAACTTGTTCCACCGGCTAAATATTCACAAACACACAGTAGCACTCGATTCAACTTGGTGCAGTCTACGACGAGCACCCACATTTGGCGATTGCCACACACAAATCTCAAGTCACCACCTCGAGATCCACATGACGACTGATGCAGAGCGACGCCGCCCGGCCAGCCACCACGTGCTCCGGAGTCCTCACTTCCTGCCCTCGCGCGCGCACGCGCCAAAAGCTCAACTGCCGGGGCTTTTTCCCCTACGTCATCAACTTCCCCATGTGAACTGTTCTAACCGATTTGCCAACGTACAGCGCTCAGCCAATACATTTCTAAAACTTTACTTAAAATCAAAATAATTACACTACACATTAAACAAATATTTTCTTACGTTTTTATATTAGTATAAACATCCTTTGTACTGTTCATCATAATCGAGCAATTTCTTATACCACAGATAAGTGATTTAACTGAATATTTCAAGATAAAATACAAAAGATTAATTGAAAGTAAAATGAGAAATAGTTAATATATTATTTTTATAAACAAACATTGCCATGCTAGTTGTGTAACTGTCTTGTCTTCGTTGGTAATTTATTACTTTTCATTGTCAATTAAACCTATTACGTTAGATGTGACTGTATCAGCTAATGTATTGTTTATTTATCAACAGGCTATTTTGTAATGAGGGCCTTAAAGGTTCCTAACTGCATCGTATTACTTCAAATGCCAGTAGTATTACAATATTTGTGCATTGCACTGTGCCTGGCACTCGCCATTGTCCCTCTCTCCCCTCACCGGAAATGAACTGGAAAATCCTAAGTTGAAACAAGCCACCAACGTCGGCCTGCTCGCTGGCCTCCCGTCAGCTACAAGCACACAGCAAATCTCAACGTGGAGAATTTCTACCTATGGCCTAACTATAAATGTTGTCACCCAACTGTGTACATACATTGCTACCATAATTAATAAGATTAAAATTGTGTAACATTTAGTGCATTGGCATGGTCAATGTTTGCAGTGAACTTCATACTGTTTAATTATCAAATGCTATTGATTACCAGTATTTCTATTAGGCGGTAATCTCACAATACCCCCACTTGCGCCATCCAAACAATGTGCAGGATGGCGCAAGTAGCACCAAAGTTAATACTTTCAAATGAGCAAAATTTAAAATTACGAAATTATGGAATCGGATTGACTCAAACACTATACCAATTATGACCTCAACTAATGCAAAATAAATAAATAAATAAACAGGGCAGTGAGATTATTTCCCAATATTTGTACCATTAAGACCACTTATAGTGTGTGCATATTTTTTAAGAAAAGAATCCTTATAACTAATTACATCCATGAAATTTAAGTGTGTCTGTTGTTTATATACAGAATTGGCACCAAATTTATAATAGTATTAACCTTTAGTCCTTAGAGGACCTTGTTCTACATGGAAAAACTAGAATTATCACTATAAAAACTTTTGACGGTGTACACTCCACTTGTTTAAAGGAAATCT
Source organism: Locusta migratoria (assembly GCA_026315105.1). Taxonomy (NCBI): domain Eukaryota; kingdom Metazoa; phylum Arthropoda; class Insecta; order Orthoptera; family Acrididae; genus Locusta; species Locusta migratoria. The sequence goes on from CM048744.1 coordinate 515,555,708, forward strand.
CTCACCACTTTGACACTGAGAACACCAGAGTCATCGTTGCAGCAACTCTGGTCCATGGTGTACGGTCCTATGTCTCCGTCATTTCAACCAACATGCTGTTGCAGCTTAGATTCATGGCACTGGATCAAGCGTTCTTGTTCACACATGCCATATGCACCCTACATGGAACAGGAAGAGCAGAAGGCACTCATGAGTCAACATAGACAAAAGTTTGTCTGGACACCAGGATTCGGTTGGATTTGTATCCCCCCCCCTGCCATCAAGAATTGGTACAATTGAAACTAAGCATTGAGACATGTACAGTAACATGTAAATCAACAGAATTAAGAACTGAAAGTGGCTGTTGTTAGTCATTATCAGATTAACCCAAACCACCATGCCTGCACTCTCATCAGCCATAGCTTCAGATGAAACATACAAGAGAATATGTGGCCTACTTGGAGTATTACTCCATCAAATAAAAAAACAACCTGCCTATGTCAAATATATCTTAAGGCTCAAATAATACTACCAAAAGAATGTTATCATAGAGAATTTTCTCTTCCATCATAATGACACCTACAAACATAAATGCAAATCCTACCCCCTCGCACCAAAAAAATTATTTTTGCTGGTGTGAGATTTAATTGGCCCATACTATCCTAAGTTAATCCTAGCACGTCTATACTTCACAATAACTACATCTCCTGCAGCCTGTGAACATCAATTGAATACAATATATATACGTCCTCTAGTCCTGATTTCAGATTAGTATGCATCAACAAAAAATAAAAACAATTTAATTATCATTCATAGAATTACCTAACTAAATAGTTTCACTACTCATACATAAATTATGATGACACAATAAACACAATATCCCTCTCAGCTGCTGTTTTAGGAATGAGTCCTGGCAACAATTGCACCTTTCACCAACACATATACATAAACAACAAAAATAAAGCAAGGCAAAAATAGAGAATAAACCAAGTCAAAATAATTATCAAATTGTCAAGTTACTCCACAAAAACTCTTAAATCTAGACTTACATAAGTCACAAAAAATACATACAGATCCCAAACCTAATATTCACATGAGGCTGCAAACTGGCTTAATCCAGTTGCTTATATAGCCTCAACTCAGTAATATTTCTTAACCCCAACGGTTTTCCAGACTTGGGGTATTCCAACCGGTAAGCATTTGGGTACGGACATGCTGCTACCCGGAATGGCCCATAATATAACTCAAAAAGTTTCTTTATTTCTCCATCAATGTCACTAGACTTTTCTTTAGTTTTCACTAGTACTAGGTCATTGACTTTGTACTTAGTTGGCTTGTACCTACTGTCATGTCTCTTTTTCCTCTGAGCTGCTGCCTTAGCCATCTGCTCGGTCGCCAGCTTTATCCGTTCCTGTGGTGTCACCTGATCCCCTGGTGGGAAATCTACAATCTCACCTATTAGATTCGGTGCCTTTTTGCCCATCATTATCTCATATGGTGTATATCCTGTTGCTTTACTTTTAACACTGTTCATGACATCCTCAAAGGAAACAATGTACTCTGCCCATGATTTGTGGTTATTACTGCAGTATGTTCGGCATAGCCGTCCCAACTCGCGCATGTATCGCTCGGCAGGATTGCTCGCCGGATGGTAAACTGAAATTTTTATGTGTTTCACACCTGACTGTTGCATAAAATCTTCCCATGCCTTAGATGTAAACTGGGAACCATTGTCTGACAGCAATGCCTTAGGTTTTCCATGTTTTTTGAAATAATCTAGCTCTAGCTTACGGATTATTGTTTTGCTGGTAGCCTTCTTGATACTGTATAGCCTTACATATTTTGAAAATACATCAACTGTAAGTATGACATATTTTTGTCCACACCTACTAGCTGGTAATGGTCCAAAAAGGTCAATTGCCAACAACTCACCCACACCCTTAGGTAAAATGCTTTGCATTTCACCTTGGCTAGCCACAGTGCTATGCTTCACACGCTGGCATTTATCACAGGCACCTAACTGTTTCCTAACACTTCTATCCATATTATTAAAAATAACATAATACTGTAATATTTCCAAACACTTTTGTGGTCCATAATGACCATGTGACAAATGTATATATTCTATCAATGACTGGACATGTTCCTCTGGCCAACATACCCGCCATTCTTCTTTGTCAACATTCTTTCTCCTAAACAATACCCCCTTATAGATCTTGTAATATGTATATAATTTTTCGTGACCTTTTGTACTCATGTTTGTTTTGACCAGTTTGAGAATCGGATCAGTGTTCTGTATCCGTCTCATGTCCTTACATATGTCCCTAATATGTTTTTCCCCATCAACACCTTTCATGTACATCATGTGGAATTCAGTGCCTTCACCCTCAAGTTCTATAGATTCATCCCCTTTAATAGGCAAACGGGACAGGCTGTCAGCAACTACGTTTTCAGTTCCCTTTATGTATTCTATCTTATACTGGAATTGTTGGAGTATTAGAGCCCAACGTGCCAGCCTTTGATTTAGTAACCTACAATCCTGCAAATAGCTCAATGCCTTATGGTCAGTCATAACAATTGTCTCATGACCTTGCACGTAAATTCTGAATTTTAGAAAACCCCAAACTATAGCCAAAAGTTCCTTCTCCGAAATACCATATCTCCGCTCATGTTTTGATAGGACCCTGCTTGCAAATGATATGCTTCTGTGTTCAATCTCACCATTCACTTCTTTTCTTTGGAAAAGAGCAACTCCTATTCCATAGTCTGAGCTGTCTGTGGCTAAGTAAAATGGAAGAGACATGTCTGGGTAATGTAAGAGTTTGCTATTGCACAGACTGGTTTTGAGTATTTCAAAATCCCTATCACATTCATCAGACCACACCCAGGACACATTTTTCTTCAATAACCGTGACAAATTTGGAGAATTCAGGCTTTGATTACTTATGTATTTTCTGTAGAAACTAGCCATGCCGAGTAACGATTTTAACTGCTTCCGGTTCTAAGGTTTTGCACATTCTACTATTGCCTTAATCTTGTCCCCCTTAGGCATAAATCCTTCTGAAGATAACACATGACCTAAAAAGTTTATTTCTGCTTTCACAAATTCACACTTTTTAAGCTTGAGTGTCATACCCCCTGCAAGTAAAGCTGTAAAAACATCCTGCAATAAACGGTAATGCTCCTTCCAAGTAGCTGTACCAACCAATATGTCATCCACATAAATTGTAAGCCTTCTCATCAGTTCATCTCCCAACACATAATTCAAAGCTCTAATGAAAGCAGCAACAGAAATACACAAACCAAAAGGAACAACCTTATATTGATAGGCCCTGCCTTCAAATAAGAAAGCCGTGTATTTCCTGCTCTCAATAGCCAGCGGCACCTGCCAAAATCCGGCAGTCAGATCCATGCTGGTCATAAGTTTCACATTATGGAACCCTTGAATCAGTTCATCCATGTTCTCTGGATGATCTGTTTCAGGAACTATAATTTTGTTTAATTTTCTGGCGTCTAACACTAACCGCACAGATTTGTCCTTCTTTTTTACCACTACCATGGGAATGCTGTACTCGCTTCTACATCTTTCAATTATGCCCCAGTCCAGCATCCGTTGTAATTCAGTTCTGACTGATTCCCTTTCAGATATGGCTATAGCATAAGGCTTAGCTTTGAACTGGTTCATGTGGTTTTACCCTAATTTAATATTCAAAATCTAAGATTTTTTCTGGCTTTTCAGAAAACACATTCTTATACCTAGACAATAAATAATACAATTCCCCCTTTTGACTTACACTTATCCCCTTTGTCTCATCTACCGTCTTCCGTATTTCTTCCTCAACTTCAGCTTCATTCACAACACATTGTGCTATCTGTATGAATGCCATCAGATTCTTTTTATCAACAGAGTTCTTAAATTTAATCTTCTTCATATGACCCCCTACATTCAATTTTATAGCCTTGTCCTTATAGTCTAGTTGTGCCCCATATTTGCACAAAAAATCATTTCCCAACACCAAATTTAAGCAAAGTCCCTTTATGACAAGTAAACCTTGACTAAATAATTCATCCTCAATCATCAAGTCTAACACTACTTCCTTATTCACTGGTTTGCTATAACTGCCAGTAGCATTCTTTATCCGTACCCCAGTAACTGGAAACTTTACTGTCCCTGTACTCTTGATTTGATTGTAGAAATCCTCTGAAATACCACTAATTGTACTTCCAGTATCAATAAATGCAGTTTCACTTACCTCTTCTACCTTAACATTTATAATGGGCTGTACATTTTCAATAACATCTTCCTCAAGTTCATTTTCTGCCAACAAATCCTCCTCAATTTCTTGCATACAGTTCTTAACCGTAGTATTTATTTCACCTACATAACAATATGGTTGTATGTCCTCATCATTTTCAAATATTTCACTGAATGCTTTCCCAAATTCTGGGTTTATTGCACTCAACTCCCCAAGTTTCATTGCATACCCATATTTCTCTTCTATCCATGTCACTGGTGAAGAATTAAAAACATTGCGTTTTGCCGACGACATAGTAATTCTGTCAGATACAGCAAAGGACCTGGAAGAGCAATTGAACGGAATGGACAGTGTGCTGAAAGGTGCATATAAGATGAACATTAACAACAGTAAAACTAGATGGAGTGCAGTGTAAGAAAATCAGGTGATTCTGAAGGAATTAGATTAGGTAACGAAACAATAAAGGAGGTAGATGAGTTTTGTTACTTGGGCAGTAAAATAACAAATGATGGTCGCAGTACAGATGATATAAAATGCAGAATGGCAATGGGTAGAAAGGCGTTTTTGAAAAAGAGAAATTTGTTAACATCGAATATTGATTTAAGCCTAAGGAAGTCCTTTCTGAAGGCATTTGTATGGAGTGTTGCCTTGTATGGGAGTGAAACATGGACGATAAGCAGTGTGGACAGAAAGAGGATAGAGGCTTTTGAAATGTGGTGCTACAGAAGAATGCTGAAGATTAGGTGGGTGGATCGCGTAACTAATGAGGAGGTACTGAACCGAATTGGGGAGAAAAGAAATTTCTGGCATACCTTGACTAAAAGAAGGGATAGATTGGTAGGACACATTCTTAGACATCAAGGAATTGTGAATTTAGCGTTGGAGGGAAGTGTGTGGGGTAAAAATCGCAGAGGGAGACCAAGAGACTCGTATAGTAAGCAGATTCAAGTGGATGTGGGTTGTCGGACTTATGAGGAGATGAAAAGGCTTGCTCAGGATAGAGTAGGGTGGAGAGCTGCATTAAACCAGTCTCTGGACTGAAGACCACAACAACAACCATGTCACTGGCTCCACTGATTTTAAATGTCCAAGGAAATGGACCCAATCATCTGGACCATATTCACTTACTTCTTGATCAATCCACCTTGCTCCTACATCATCACAATCCATTTCCGTACAATTTTCATTGTTGTATAATACAAAAGTTTGTACACTCTCCTTATTATTATCTATCCCCTCCTGTAATACGCCAAATCCTTCATCTACTTCATTTTGGTCTACAGCACACATGCCTAGTCCCCTTAATTCATTGTATTCATTCTCCCCGCTCACTAAGTCTTTTACCAGGCTATAGTAAGTTTGATCCCTATTACATTGCTTCCCAAGTCGGTCCAAATACTCATATTTGTGTAATAGCCAATCATCTGGTGCCCACTTCCTAATCTTCTCAATAATACCTCTGTCCTGTCCCAACACATCATCAGTTACAGGTGGGTGTACATCAGCATTGACAATTTCACCTACTTCAGAAACATTCACACTTCTCTCATTATTCATACTAGACCCAGTGCCATTTAATGTTTTTTCTGGATCACATTTAATTTTTTTTTTAATTCAGAACTCCATTCATTCTCCTTCACACACTCAACACCATCTATGCTGGCTCCAGTACCATCAATATTTACATTCTCACTTCCACATTCAGTCAACACTTGTGCCTCTGACCTATCCAAAACTAAGGCTAACCCAACACTGTTTTTATCTTCTTTAATGTTATTATGAAATAAATTTCGCATATCATATTCCCCTTTACTGTCCTCATTCCTATCTTTCCTCCTCCTGTTTGCCTTTCTTTTGTCATGTTGCCTAAACCAATCCCCAAAAATTTCCTCACTACCTATAACAGCATCCATTTGACACATACTTTCCTCTCTTTTCTCCCTTTCCTTGTTTACTCTATTTATGTTTTCTTCCCTCTTTTCTTTATCCTTGCCCTTGTGAACTCCTACTTCCTCCTTCCCATCATTATCTCTGTCCATGTGACATAGTTTTTCCTCCCTTCTCTCCCCATCTCTGTTCCTACTGTAATTATGGTCATTTGATCCCCTGCTATCCCATCTTCTGGTCCTGTTATTAGAATAGCTCCTTGTCCCAAAACGGACCTCATTTGGAACAAATCTTAGTTTCCCTGATTTTGTCTCAGATTTTTCTCTCCTACTGTTATCCCCATTCCTATTTCCACCTTCCTGCCTTTGATTTCTCCTATGATTTTCCCATGTTTCCCTCTGGCTCCTATTATCCCAGTTGTCTCCTCTGTTATTGTTACCTCTCCAATTTTCATTTAAATTCCTCTCTCTATTGTGGTTTCCCTGGTTATACCCACATTTCTACTGCCTCTGTTTTCATTGTGGTTCACATGCTGTGTTCCCCTGAGCTGTCGTTCCATAACTAAACCCTGGTCTATCTTTTCTACAAATTCAATGAAATTCTCAGCTGAATCTGTGGGATGGTGAATTAACTGCCAATGCAAATCTGCAGGTAACCTCCTACACAAAGTGGAAATTACTGTTAAAAGACTCAAAGGTGTGTCTAAATGCACTAGTTTCTCGAGTTCCTCCTGACAAAATTCCTTCATGCTCTGTTTCCGTTTCACATAGTTTGGCCCATTCAAGAAATCATTTTGTATCTTAGCTTTCTTGGCCTCCCCCCAATATGTATTTAAAAACAATTTTTCAAACGCCTCAAAAGTAACAAATTTATCAGCACACTGATTTGCCCAAGTTTGAGCAGAACAGTTAAGCATTCTCTTTGCTAACTTCACTTTACATTGGTCTGACATACCAGGCACAAATTCGTCCTTGCATGCAGCCAAAAACTCTACTGGATGATAATTACCCACTCCTGAAAACTTTTTGCCATTAGGTGTCGGCACCATGGACCAATTACTGTTTCCTGATGCAGTACACAATTCTAGATTATTTATTATAGTGTTCACCTTCTCAATCTCAGTATTGTTTACTGTTACTACTTGTTCTATCTTTTTCCTAAAGTTACATTCTGTATTCTCTAATTTTCCTGACAACAAAGTTTTTGTTTCCTCAATACCTGACACCATCCTCTTGTCAACCTCAGCCAACGCTTACATAGTGCCCTCATTTCTGTGATCACATATTTGTTTCACAGCACCTAACTTGCCTCCTACCTCAGTCTCAATAGCACCAATCCTGGCATGTATCTCCTTTTCCCTATTATCAAACCGTTCTGTTAGACTTCCTATCTTTTTGTCAATGTCTGTGATTATTTCTGCCTTTAATGCAGACATTGAATTTTGTAGTGCCCCAATGTCTGCCTTAAAGTCTGCTTTCAATTCTGATTTTACAGTTCCTATTTCTGATTTTACAGTTCCTATTTCTGATTTTAAATTTGAGTTTGAATTTTGTATTTTTGATTCTAAATTTGAGTTTGAATTTTCTATTTTTCATTCTAAATTTGAGTGTGAGTTTTCTATTTTTGATTCTAAAGTTGATGCTAAATTTGAGTTTGAATTTTCTGTTTTTGATTCTAAATTTGAGCTAAAACTCGCTAACATGGCTGCAAACATCTCCGGTGTCAACAACATTCCCCCAGTATTTATCCTCTCTGGACTTTCTGGTATGCTACCCTCTGAATCTACGTCGCTTGGCGATTTTTTAAAAATCTGTTCCATTTTGTGTGCCACAAGAAAGCTTGATTAACACACAAGAATTTATAGCGCCAGCTGCTTTACTTATCCTTTAATCCAGACGTTGTTGCAACGAGCTGCGACGTCCCCAACGCTCGCTGCCGTCTGTTGTAACAGCTGTGGCTGGAATATGTCCTCACTGCATCCCTTATCCTTTGTAGAATCGAAGCTGCTGGGAACCGACGCTCCGTTGGCGACTTGCGAAGTCCCCACGATCACTGCCGTCCGTTGCAGAAGATGAAATTTGAGTGCGTTGAACACGCGCGCCGCCGCTCACTGCTGCCGGTCCGATGCGCCGTCGATCGCCGGTTACGGATGCCCGCGCCCGAACTCTGCGTCACCAACCGTCTTTAACCGCGCGACGCGATTGCGTATCTTCCGATTATGCTGTTTTGTCCACTATCACTGTCCTAAGCACACCCTACCTCTCTGTCCGAGCACGACCAGTGTGAATTTATCCCGCTCTCTGCTGCCAGCCGCCACACACACTTGAAATTGTCCATCGCGTTCACGGACTTGTTTGCAACTGTTTGTAACTGTTCACTGTCCTATACACACCCTAATCTCTCCGTCCGAGCAAGTCCAACGTGAACTTATCCCGTAACGAGCCTCCAAATGCGAGGGTGAAGGTCGGGGTGAGAGTTTAAAATAGGGAAAGATTAATTTTTAAAACTCACAACCACCAACTGCGAACCAAATTCCTAAACATGCAAAAACACTGGAACTGTGATTGCGACTGTTTGACTCGTTTTCTTGGGGATGATATCACACGTTCGCAGCTTTCCTTCCCTGCATATGATTAACAAAACAAATTCATAATAAAATCAAGTTCATGAGAGGAAATGGTGTACTAACTACTATTTTTTAAAACACGTGAAAGTTCACTTTATGTTGTTTATTTCACAATATTTGAACCCTGTGGCTGATACCTCTGTACGTCAACACATTTACCAAATAAAGTTATCGCTCGTGAGCCCCCAGACAATATGAATATTTGTCGCGAATTGTTTTCACACCCCGTGGCTGTCTCAAACACCATTTATGTTCATGCCTATGCGATGACACGTGTTACATTAACAAATCACAGTCACTTTAATTCAATGCGATACACAACTTGTTCCACCAGCTAATATTCACAAACACACAGTAGCACTCGATTCAACTTGGTGCAGTCTACGACGAGCACCCACATTTGGCGATTGCCACACACAAATCTCAAGTCACCACCTCGAGATCCACATGACGACTGATGCAGAGCGACACCGCCCGGCCAGCCACCACGTGCTCCGGAGTCCTCACTTCCTGCCCTCGCGCGCGCACGCGCCAAAAGCTCAACTGCCGGGGCTTTTTCCCCTACGTCATCAACTTCCCCATGTGAACTGTTCTAACCGATTTGCCAACGTACAGCGCTCAGCCAATACATTTCTAAAACTTTACTTAAAATCAAAATAATTACACTACACATTAAACAAATATTTTCTTACGTTTTTATATTAGTATAAACATCCTTTGTACTGTTCATCATAATCGAGCAATTTCTTATACCACAGATAAGTGATTTAACTGAATATTTCAAGATAAAATACAAAAGATTAATTGAAAGTAAAATGAGAAATAGTTAATATATTATTTTTATAAACAAACATTGCCATGCTAGTTGTGTAACTGTCTTGTCTTCGTTAGTAATTTATTACTTTTCATTGTCAATTAAACCTATTACGTTAGATGTGACTGTATCAGCTAATGTATTGTTTATTTATCAACAGGCTATTTTGTAATGAGGGCCTTAAAGGTTTCTAACTGCATCGTATTACTTCAAATGCCAGTAGTATTACAATATTTGTGCATTGCACTGTGCCTGGCACTCGCCATTGTCCCTCTCTCCCCTCACCGGAAACGAACTGGAAAATCCTAAGTTGAAACAAGCCACCAACGTCGGCCTGCTCGCTGGCCTCCCGTCAGCTACAAGCACACAGCAAATCTCAACGTGGAGAATTTCTACCTATGGCCTAACTATAAATGTTGTCACCCAACTGTGTACATACATTGCTACCATAATTAATAAGATTAAAATTGTGTAACATTTAGTGCATTGGCATGGTCAATGTTTGCAGTGAACTTCATACTGTTTAATTATCAAATGCTATTGATTACCGGTATTTCTATTAGGCGGTAATCTCACATGTCACAGTGTGATACTTTCTCGGCCAACAAAAGAAACCTCTGGTCAGAGACTTAACATGAGAGTAATAGGCCTGGAACTTCATGAAATGTTGTCACTTCAACAGAATTCAACCCTCAACGCTGTGGTGGACTAAAGGGTAGCCGGCCGCGGTGGCCGAGGAGACTGAGACGCTCCAATCACGGTCTGCACGGCCACTACGGTCGGAGGTTCCAATGCCCCCTCGGGCATGGATATTTGTGTCGTCTTTAGTATTAGGTAGTTGATAAGTAGTTTGTAAGTTTAGGGACTGATGACCCCGTAGTTAAGTTCCATAAGCTTAACAAACATTTGAACATTTGACTAAGGGGTAGGGCGGGGGGCCTCTTTAACGGGAGAGAGGGAGGAGGGGGAGTAGAAGGGGAGTCCCGCAGGACCTTACCATTCTGTAAGAAATTCTAAAATATGGCAATACGTCCATCAAATAAGAGGCAGTCTGAAGCGCAATATGTAATCAAAATATAAACACATGTATTTACACTCCATTCGCCACACGTTGGGCGCACTGTAGAAGCTTAGTACACGGTCTGATCACGTGTTCACCACCGAGCCCCGAGGGGGAGGGGGGGTTAATCAGTGGAAAGGGAGGTTTCTGAACAGTCGAAATGTCAAAATGTACTTCCTCCACTAGTCCTACTATTCCTTTTTTCTACTAAATTTAATATTATTGATCAAATGCAAGTTAGTTGTTCTTTACAGATTCACTTTAGTGCTTGCCTGAATCTTTAATATCAGCTTTATAGGCCCGTTTAACAAAGTTCAGTAAGAATGTTTGATTTAACTTTTAAAAATAATGCTTGGAGAACATCTATGCAGCTCGATGAAGAGATCTCAGGAAGATGTGTGACTTGCGTTGCAAACGTGTGTGATGATTACGCATATGCGATCGTCTATGCTAGAGAACTAATTCTTCAAATAAAGACATTCGTAAAAGATCGGGATGTCTTCGAACGTTCAGCAAATCTACGGTGAACACTATCAAAGTTGGAAACAGTATTAAATACCGTGTAATTTACTTTTCTGTATTAGCCTCTGCAAGCTTGGTCTGTTCCAGTTCGATACATTCCTCTGTGTTTACGATAATCACTATAACAGACTCAAAAAAAAAAAAAACTTATTACTTTGCTGTAAGATGATTATAATTCTCCCAAATCTTGTACTTAACACGCGTTTACAGCTTACATATTCGGTGCAGAAATGATGGTGTCTTTCGTAAAACTGAATATGGCTATTGCTAGCAATGTAAACAGGTCTCGCCCTATTGCGATCTCAAAAATAAGTAGTTGTAGCGTCCCCAGGAGAAATGACATTAATATTCAAAAACAGTGGCGTTGCCACGATTTGGTTCAGGGGTGGCGGCTAATTTTTTAAAAATAAAGCCTATTGAATGTATTAAACTATTACTTTTTTGCATTTTTTTTTATAATACAACCAATTATACTACGAGAACAATTGCACAAGAAACAATATGAGTAGGCTCGGATTAATTTCAAAGTGGAAGAGGAACAAGGTGGTGGAAATTGAGTGTATATAATCAGCTCGTAAAATAATTAACCCTCCTACTACCGGAATTTTTTTGTTACACTGAGTACCATTGGGGTCAATATGACCCCAAGTAATTATCACGGGATGTATTGGCAGTATTTAATTTATTTTAATGAACTAACACAAAAGCATACATTACTGATTGAAACCAGGTGAAGTAGATATATAAGCACTTACAGATCTTGTCTCAACACTTGATCTTATAGATCCTTACATGTAAAACAAAACATCTCTTTACATTTAAAACAAGGAATGTCTGAATTGTGTTTACAGACAAAGTAAAAGCATCTTCTGCACGTTTCTGGATGTTTTCTATCCACTGAACGTTCGCACAGGTAGCACCGTACACGTTTTACCCCCGTATGCACTTGTTCTGAAGGAGGAGGAGGACGAGGCACAGAAACTTTGCTGCGCTGACTTCTGTCTTTCTGTACTAGACTTGTTCCCAGTCCCAGAAGAAATTATCTTCTTTTGTAGTTGGTTTTTTTATTCCAGTCAGGATTTAAGTCCAACCAAATTATGAAAGCATTCAGGGCACTAATATCCAAAATATTGTAAAAAATCACCATGGGCCATCTTCTTGTCATACGTTTTGTGGTTTAGGTTCTGACTAACTTGTTCATAGTGTCTACACCTGTTTTTGTTGCATTATAGTCTAGCATAATGGGTTTCGCTGCTTTGCCGTCACCTATTTCCTCCCTGAAATGCAAAGTACTCAGAAAATCTCCAACATCTTCATCAGAATCTTCAGTTGATTCACTACCTCCAGAAATAACACCATCAATCACTTCGTCGGCATCAAACGCTGTATCTCCTAATTCCTCTTCTTCATTCAAAATTGCTTGTATTTCAACACTACTCAGACGTTTTCTAGACATAATGTAGTTCTTTCACACGCTGCGACAAAACACTAGCAACAACTGAGGCAACAAACAACTGCTGAGGAAAGACACGACAACAATGGGTATAAATAAGAAGTGGAAAGTGTTAGTTTCATTGTTGCAGGTGTTTCCTATAACATCTGTTCAATGTAGAATCTTTCCCCCACGTGGCTGCACCACTGTTCAGTGACGTCGTATTGAATTCTAATCAAAAGCATAAGAGCAGTAATGTCAAAGATAAACTTATGACTTGAATAAACTGTTTTTTATAACAGACAAATTTCAATATCGTCATAAATGTTATCTCAGCCCTTTGTTGGATCACTATTTAAACCATTGTATAATTTGTAATCTTTATTGTCTTGTCTGGTTCTTATCTTGTCATGTCGTGTCTTTTTCCGAGAGTTCATATTAGATTGTTTTCCTCACGAATACTGTTCAAGGTGTGGTAAGTGATTGTATAATTGAATAGAAATTATAATTTCGTGTTCTTCGTGGTAACATCACCCAAACAGACATTTTAAGCATTTACAGGATTTTAGCTCCACCTGCAGCATCTCCAACATCATCGCTCAACTGCAGTCGCCGGATGCCATTTCGTAGATAATTCAAATAGATAATTATTAAATGGTTCAAGGACTGGAACTGAAATATAATAGAACTTTTAAGAATTATTTTTCGGCTTGGACTACGATCCTGGTCGGAGTTGAAATAAAGTTTCATGATTTCGATACTAATGAAATTTATGTCTACGATCCAAATAGAGGTGAATCATAAAACTGTTTTCTGTATTGTGGCGTAGGATAGATCTTGAGTTAGTAACAATGATATAACTGATAGGTAGTGATGGGACAACCGACTGTTTTTAACAACCGATTGGTCACTCGGTTGTTTTTCCATTCAGTCGGTTTTTTCAGTCGAATGAAACAACCGAATGAAAATAGTCTCTGTGGCCGTATGAATGTTTTCACTCATTGGCGTGGTTTGAGTGGTTTCAGTCTATGCGAATCAATCGAATGAAACCAGTCTCTGTCGGTTGCAGCCGTTATATGAATGTTTTCACTCATTCGGTGGGTTTGAGTGTTTTCAGTCGATGCGCGACCACCGAATGAAACAAGTCTCTGTCCTTTATATGAATGTTCTCGGCATTGAGTGGTTTTACTTGATGCGATACAACCGGCTGGAAAAAGGCTCTGCGGTTTCTGCAGTTATATGGATGTTTTTATTAATTTACCGACTTTGTGTGACTTTATTTGCATACTCCTTCAGTCTCGTCGGGTATAAATGAACCCTGATTCAGCATGAAATTTTCTTCCAGACAAATCTTATAAATATAGCACCGTGTCCGTGTGTGTTTCTATCGCATGCAAATCTACAGTTTTGTTCCAATCTTGATGAAATTTTGCACACCTGACCTTCAAAGCAAGAGGAAAGTCAGTGTCTACATCAAATTTCATTCGGTGCATGGCGGAGAGTACTTTACATACTGACTTCGACAATAACCACAATTTGGCTGCGATCTTGATGAAATTTTGCACACTTGACCTTTAAAACAAGACGAAGGTAATTGTGTACAATAAATTTCGTAGGTGCATGAAGGAGGGTACTTCACCTACTAACTTCGACAAATTCCGTTTGTATTCGAATTTTAATGATATATTTCGCTCTTCACCTTCAAAGAAAGCGAATGGTCACCGTCTACATCTACTTTAGTTCGATGCATGACAGAAGGTATTCCAAACTTTGACTCCAATATAGAGTTTTATTCCGATCTTGATGAAATTTTGCACACTTGACTTTCAAAACAAGTGGCAGTTCACTTTTCATCTAAGATTTTGTATGGTACATGGCGGAGGGATGGAATAAACCTCCACACCGTTTCACCGATAACCACAAAAATATTTGTGACAAGAGTTCAAATGTTTGTAGATCTATCGGACCAAACTGCGTGGTCATCAGTCCGTAGCTTACAAACTACTTAAACTAAGGTAAACTAAGCTAAGGACAACACCCACACACACCAATGCTCCAGGGAGAACTCGAACCTCCGACGGCGAGCAACCGCGCGCTCCGCAGCGAGGTGCCTTAGACTGCTCGGCTACTCCACCGCGGCGTGACAAGAGTGAATAATTATGATATTTGAGATGAATGTTTTCATATACTGTTGACGAATACAGACACGCTGAAGAAAATTTACAGCACTGACAAATGTTGTATGTCTTCTCGTACTTCAAATTAGATGAATTAACAAAAATATTTTATAAGAAATATTTTTGTACAAAATACTTTAATGAAGGCTTTTTTTACCATACCTAATGTTTTAGTGATGTTCGAATTTGGATCTAGCAAATATGCTCAAAGTTAACATACTTAACTCTGTCCTGCTAGAACCTTAGCCGCAAACTGCACGTTTCTACCTGTTCCCACTTCGGAGATAAAGTATGCGAGATTAAACTTGTAGCGATCATTTTGGAACACCCTGTAGTTTCCACGCTTCTTTATTGAGACAGTAAGAAACCGACAACAATAGGCGATGACACGCACCGCGCCGCCGCCCCGCCCGCCAGACACTGTTGTGTGGAGTTTGGCGCGCGCCTGCTGGCGCTGTCAGCAGTGAATACGCAGGCGAGGCATCACTCCCTCTCGTTTTCCCGTTCCCCGCGGTACTTCGTGGTCATTGGTCACTTATCTTCTACAGATTGTGGGTGTCTGCGAAAGTAAATTGATCGGGGACAGATGATCGGCGTTTTTTAAGTCTGGGGTGGGCAATTAAAGTGATAGCAGGCCTGCTCCAGCGATATGACAAAACTTACTGCCTGTTTTCATTGAAAAGAAAGTATGAGTATTTCAGTCAATGTACAAAACTGCAAAAGTTTCGCATGTTTTCATTCAGTTGTTCCCACAGACTACTTTCATTCGAAAAAAAATAAACGAATATTAATCCAATATAGTGAAACTACGGCTGACTGACTGTTTCATTCGGTTGCTCCCACTGACTGGTTTCACTCAAAAGAACTAATGAAGATGCCAACGTACTGTGTCAATTTTTTCATTCGGTTGGTCCCATCGACTGATTTAACTCAAAAGGAAAGGAATGAGCGGTCCAACCGACTGTGTCGATTTTTTTATTCGGTTGCTCCTACCGACTTATTTCATTCAAAAGGAGGAACGAGTAGGCCAACCGACTGCGTCGATTTTTTCATTCGGTTGATCCCACCGACTGGTTTCACTCAAAAGAATGAGTAGTTCAACCGGCTGAATCGGTTGTTTCATTCGGTTGGTCCCACCGACTGGTTTCACTCAGAAGAATGAATGAAGAATTCAACCGATACGAGAAACTACAACCGAATGATGGATTTTTTCCCAGAATGAATCGATTGTTTTCATTCGATTGTTCCCATCACTACTGATAGGTAATTGTCATGCTTAAAATAATTAACACACTGAGACTACCCAGTAATTAGCGAAACCTTTTCTTTAATTTTTTCTTTGGCTTATGCTATCTATTTGCAATAAAAAGAATGTGATGATTTAATGCAGTGTATCAGAATGCAGTATATTTTTCTTCAAGTGCAGTACAGTATAGTTAGTACTTCTTAATTTTTATTTATTTATTATTTTTCTACAGCGTCACATAGTCTGTCGGAAGAGTATATTTTCCGTGGTTCTGATAGAAGTGCGTCGTAGTGCCGTGGAGCGCGTTTACATTTTGACATTCATTAAGGGCGAAAAAATTTAATTGCGGAAAAAAAAGCTCCTGATAACACCAAAGCAACACGGTTAGCACGCGTAAAACGTTGGAAATGGACGAATAGTAATTAAAATAAAATTTATGCTTATGGGCACAATTACGCATTCATTGTTTCCTGCTCCCCATAATACAGGCGCTTTAGTTGGATTTGAAGGAAAAAAACGCAACAAATAAATAAAACTACTGACTAGTAATGCTATCGGACAAGCTGTTTATTTTTCCCCGCACAGGCAGAACAACCAACCGTGTGTGGAGTCAGATGAACTGCTGCTGCTGCTGCTACCTTGCTGCGGAGTGCGCGGTTGCTACCCGTCGGAGGTTAGAGTCCTCCCTTGGATATGACTGCGTTGTCCTTAGCATAAGTTAATTTCAATGATTTGTAAGTTTAGGGACTGATGACTACAGCAGTTTGGTGCCATAGCTTTACAAATTACTACAGCCGCTGCTACTATGTATTGGTGCTAATAACTAAACTCAGTAAGCTTCCACAATTTTATCCTGTCCCTCATACATTATTTAACTTGCGAATTACATTTCTGCAACACATCTGCCGTTCCTTCAGTGACTGCCGCAAGCAGTAGTAGTTTCACTTCATTCATTTGTAAGGATTTAATCCTTGCTGAGACATAATTCTTAATTTGTGTAGAGACAAGTTTAATGACGTGGACTTGGCAGCGGTATGATGGCATTCTCAAAACTGTTTTGACTATAATTTTTGTTATTATTTTTATTATTTTGTGGGAAGCCATTCTAAAAGGCGTCACAATAGTAAGGATAACCCTGAATAACTCGTCGGGAATAGATTTTCTGCAAATGTTAAATACAAAAACTGTAAGCTTTTTCCCTGGCTATTGAATGGCTTCATTGAAGATCATGTCAAGGTCAAACTAACTTTTTAGTAGGAATAACCATTTTTTATTACGGATTTGGAAAGAGCAGGAAATTTAACGTCCAGGTATGACCCTGGCCATGTCCGTGATCACGACTTTCAAAGTCTTTCCAAGGCCAAACGTATTTTCTCACATGGTAACTCCCATTTATTAGTGTGCATTTGGAAAGTGCTTCAATTTTGTCTTCACCTGTGACCTTATCCATAATCATACACCTGACCTTAATTTTAAAAAGATTATTGAACAACGTTGAATATCCAACAGCTGCAGAATACCTAGCGATCCCAGTCAGCTAGACAAGAGGATCTTTTTAAAATGATCTTCAAAGACTGGCTCAAGGTCAAGAGTGTGATTACGGACCAGGTCATATGTGGAGATAAAATCGCAGCTCTTTCCAAATCCAAACTAATAAATGGGGGTTCCCATGTGAGTAAATATGTTTGACCTCAGAATGACGTTGAACTTTGTGCTCCAGGGCATGATGATGGTGGGGAAAAAAATCTGCGCTTTCAATTAAAAAATCCTGATTCCCATTTAAAAACTTAATTTCACCTTGATATGACCTTCAGTGGCGGCGCTAGGCGTCGTCGAAGTCGGCCACCGCTGACGGCCTCGCCCCTGTGGGGGCCTCGCGAAACATTGTTAATTTTTTTCTTTTTTTATATTTGATGTTTAACGTCGATTTCCAACTTCTAGGTTATGTAGCGACGACGACCTACATCTTACACTAGCTTAACCAAAGGACGGACACAACATCCGTACCCAAGGATGGGATTCGAGCCCCGACGAGAACGACCACGCACACCGTGGTATGACGCCTTAGTGCGCTGCCATTCTCGGCCGGCAGCTATTTAGTTGTCCGTATTTATTTCCGTATGAGTGCAACAGTGATGCATTTTTAGTTAAATGCTTGCAAAACAATTTCTTCAATTAATTTTAGAAAACGATTTGGATGAAGTACACCCTAATGTTTATATAACAATCAGAATCATGCTCAGTTCCGGTCAGTACAACTTCGGCCGAGAGAAGCTCCATAAAGTTAAAATTGATTAAGACTAACTTGAAAAGCACAGTGAGTCAAGAAAGACTATCTGCTTTATCAGTACTGTCAACGGAAGCTGAAATAACAGCTAGTATCAAGATGTGATCTTAAAAAAAATTCTGTGAGACGAAAAGCTGAAAAGTTTCTGTAATTTGTGTATGTTTATTGTAATTTTTGTCATTGTAATAAAAGTCGTATATTATACTAATAGAATTTTAGTATAATGGGTATTGATGTATAACTCAGCTCATTTAACATTTTCTTCATTAATGAAAGAAATGGAAGGGGCCTCGCAAAGACGAGTTCGACGACGCCCAGTTTTCGTCTAGCGCCGCCACTAATGACCTTCAAGGTCATGGTGAAATCAAAGACGTCATTGAACAGACAGGGAGAAAGCCTACAACGTTTGTATTTAACATTTTTCAAGAAATCTATTCCTATTCAGGAGTTTCCATACTTTCGTGCCACCGTTTATAGTTTTACGATACGTAAGTTTACTGTATGCTGCAAAGTTGACGCACGTGAACATAGGACAATTGGTCATTAATGTCGGCAAGTCGGTATTGCTATTGTTGACAACAAGGCACCATGGGGGGAGGGGGGAGCTCATTTAGTAATTCAGTACTGCCGCATAGACCCTCTGACTTGCTTAGTCCGCCACTGCCGCAACGTCCGCGCTCAGCTCTTTGCTGCTACCCTTCGGAAAGAGCTCCATTACTATGTGGTTATTCATATTTACCGAGGGTGGAAATGAAATTCCTCTTACAAGATCTGCGTTCCTGCGGCCGTATGTTCCACTCTTTTATATTTTCAGAAAGAGCCTTTCGTCGTGTTTTTAACGAAAAGCTCCTAGCTATCAGTGGAGTAATCTCTCCCCGCAGTACTTAGGCGCCGCGCTCGCCCGGCGCGTTACTCTGACGGAAACTTCATTTCCGCCGGCCTGCTCAGCTACCGGCGTGGATTCCTCGCAGAGCAACAAATGAAAACGGCTTCCATTGGCGCGCGCGGCCGCCGCCTCCAGGAACAAAGTTGTGCCGCCTTGCTCGCCGGGGATCCTCTTATTAAACTTTTATTCTCATAACGGAGGCATCCTCTGCGCGCAATGCGAGCCGTCCCCACTGCGAGTAAACTTTCGTAAACAATATACATATTCATAGGAGCATTACGCCAGAGTTATTCTTTTTCAAAGCGCCTCTGCGCGGGTTTAAGGGAAAGTTGTAATTTGCGAAAATTACGACGCTGTCTCTAGAGCAGCGATAATGTTTAAAACACCCCCTCCTGCGTAACTTCGTTAAAGACACGTCGTCTGAGCTCTTTCTTCAGATGATTGTGTGGTAGCGGTCATATTACCACTTGTAATTGTCCGTGTGAAGTTTGCGACAACAAGTCTTAGCATCCAAGATAAATCTCCAAGAGATGTTTCGTTGAAAATACACAATATATTTCAAAGTCTATTCCATCTTTATGTTTCATCTGCTACTAAAACAAAAGTTATTCCTACTAAAAAGTTAGTTTGACCTTGATATGATCTTCAAGGAATATTCCCGGTTCGATCTAAGCTTGTTATTGAAAACAAGGCACGTTCGTGCAAGTACTGTGAAGATCCGTAGATTATTAAACAAATGTCTGCGGGGTGATCTTGGATGAACTCCAGCAATTATTCCTAATACACGCTTTTCTGCAATCAATACTTTTTTACTCAATAATGAATTGCCCCAGAATATGATCCCATACGAAAGCAGCGAATGAAAGTAGGCGTAGTAAGCTAATTTACTGAGACGTATATCAGAAAAATTTGCAATGACCCTGCTAGCATAAGTAGCTGAACTAAAATGTTTCGGCATATCTTCAATGTGTAAAGACCTAAACATTTTGAATATCCTACCTTAGTTACAGATTTCTGTTCAAAAAATACGTGGAGGCGTGTTTGTCGCCGTCAAAATAAGTCTATCGTGTAGTGAAGTTCAAGTTGATAGTTCCTGTGAGTTGTTATGAGTAGAGGTAGTACTCGAAAATCGTAAAAAGTTAATACTTTGTTCATTTTACCGGCTCCGCTACTCTGACGATACAATAGCAGTAAGAAAACCTGTGTCTAATTACACACGCGTACCCGACTCACACAATAATAGTAGGCGGTGATTTTAATTTACCCTCAATCTTCCAGTAATTTTCGGGTGTGCAGGCGGATCCCATTGACATTCTGCAACGATATTTCGCTATTGAAAAAAGCGGGCGTTTATAAAATCCCCTGCGAGTGTGGTTCTGCTTACATAGGTCAGACGACTCGAACGGTTCAAGAGCGCTGTACGGAGCACGAAAGACACACCCGTCTTCTGCAACCGTCGAAATCAGCTGTAGCAGAGCACTGCATTTCCATGGGACACTCCATGGAATACAACAAAACCACAATTTTAGCTCCAGTTTCCGGCTTTTGGAACTCAGTCTTCAAAGAAGCGGTTGAAATACGCCTTGCTGACAATTTAATAAATCGTGACAACGGCTTTCAGCTGGATAAAAATTGGAACCCTGTTCTTAAAGCTATTGAGGCACAGCGGAATCGACGGAATCATTCGATTCTCGATGATTAGATGAGTGTTCACTTTCACCACCGAGGGCAGCACACACAGCTCGGCCGTACCGCGCATGTCACCATCTAACACATGCGCAGTAAGACTCCAGCGTATCTCGCATGCGCAATACTCGGTATAAATGCCGCGAACGTACCTGCGCTCTTCAGTAGTTGCCTACTCACCTGAAGATGGCCGGACGTCTCTGGGCCGAAATATCGTTGC
Organism: Locusta migratoria; assembly: GCA_026315105.1. Lineage (NCBI taxonomy): Eukaryota > Metazoa > Arthropoda > Insecta > Orthoptera > Acrididae > Locusta > Locusta migratoria. Next base: position 515,576,786 of record CM048744.1, read on the forward strand.
AGAATGTCAATGGGATCCGGCTGCACACCCGAAAATTACTGGAAGAAGAAATACGCCGGGAAAATTTTAGAAGTACCCTCAATCTGTTGGCGAAATTATACTTACAAATCAGGAGGTACCAATAAAACATCGTGCGAAATTGTGCTCGGCGCATTCTCTGAGATTTACTTCAAACAGTTAGTTCATGAGCCAACTAGAATTGTAAATGGATGTCAAAACACACTTGATCTCTTAACAACAAATAATCCTGAGCTCATAACGAGCGTCAAAACGGACACAGGTATTAGTAAACACAGAGTTGTCGTAGCGAGATTGAATATCGAAAGACCAAAGTTACCAAACCTAGTATATTTGTTCAGGAAAGCAGATGGAAATACAATACATTGCTTCTTGAAAGACAGTTTCCTCTCGTTTCTAACACTAAACGTAAGTGTAGACCAGATGTGGCTCAAATTCAAAGAAGTGGTATCGACAGTAATTGACAGTTTTATACCAAATGAATTAATAAAAGAAGGAGGCGATCCCCCTTGGTACACAAAACAGGTCAGGCCACTGATGCAAAAGCAACGGAAAAAGCATGCTAAATTTAAACGAACACAAAATCTCCAGGATTGTCGATCATACAGATCGTACGGAAGCTCGAAATTTAGCGAGGACTTCAATACTTATCACAACGAAACTCTTTCTTGAAATTTTACGGAATATACGAGGGGCAAAACACAAACAATACCCTCACTATTTGATAGTAATGGCGACCCTGCCGATGATAGCGCTACTAAAGCAGAGTTACTAAACATAGCTTTTAGAAACTCATTCGCCAAGGAAGACGAAAAAAACAATATTCCAGATATCGAATTACAAACAAGGACCAGAATGAGTAACTCAAATGTTCAAATGTTTGTAAAGCTTACGGGACTTAACTACGGGGTCATCAGTCCCTAAACTTACAAACTACTAATGAACTACTTACGGACTAGGACGGCACAAATATCCATGCCCGAGGGGGGATTCGAACCCCCGACCGTAGGGGCCGTGCAGACCGTGACTGAAGCGCCTCAGTCTCCTCGGCCACCGCGGCCGGCAGAATGAGTAACGTTGAAGTAGATATCCTCGGAGTAGTGAAGCAACTTAAATCACTTAACAATAATAAATCTTCTGGTCCCGACTGTATACCCATTAGATTTCTATCTGATTATGCTGAAGCGATAGCTCCTTAATTAACAGCTATATACAACCGCTCTCTCAAAGAAGAATCTTACAAATCAATCAAAAGTGAAGGTAGTAAACTCCACTAAATACCTAGGAAATACTATTACTTCATGATTAAACTGGAAAGAACACGTAGATAATGTCGTGGGAAAAGCGAGCCAGAGACTGCGTTTTATTGGCAGAACCCTTAAAAGATGCAACAGAGCTAGTAAAGAGACTGCGTACACTACGCTTGCCCGTCCTTTTTTTGGAGTATTGCTGCCCTCTGTGGGATCCTCATCAGGTGGGTTTGACGGAGGACATCGAAAAGGTCCAAAGAAGGGCAGCTCGTTTTGTATTGTCACGATACAGGGGAGACAGCGTTACGGAAATGATACAGGATCTGGGATGGGAATTCATTACAACAACTGTGTTTATCGCTGCGGCGTGGGCTACTTACGAAACTCCAATAGCCAACATTCTCCTCCGAGTGAGAAAAGATATTGTTGACTGCCACTAACATAGGTAAAAAAGTTCATCAGAATAAAATACGAGAAATCAGAGCTCTAACGGAAGGATTCAGATGTTCTTTCTTTCTCCGTGAAATTCTAGAATGAAATAGGAGATAAATAGTATAAAGGTGGTTGTATGAACCTCATGCCGGGCACTTAAATGTGATTTCCAGAGTATCCCATGTAGATGTGTATGTAGATGAAAGTCTATATTTATTAATGGTGTCATGGCGTTTACTATATGAAACTGCAATATACTGGTTTTTATCAAAGTTTAATGAGAGTCCATTTCCAGAGAACCACTTAATAATTTCCTGAAAGACATAATTTACAATTTCATCAGTTATTTCCTGTTTGTCAGGCGTGCTAGCTATATTTTTATCGTCAGCAAATAGTACTTGGGTAGCATTTTCGTGAATGTAGAATGGCAAGTTTTTAACATATATTAAGAACAACAAAGGACCCAAGATCGAATAATATTATAATTGCATATTATGAGAACTGCTTATTTCAACTTTCTGCACTATTCTAGTTAAGTATTATATAAACCTTTTATGTACTGTCCGACTCAAACTTCAATACTTGAGCTTAACTAGAAGAATTCCATGATTTACACAATCAAAATCCATTGAGAGATCACAAAAAAATCCCGACGGGTGATATCCACTTATTCAGAGCATTTAATACTTCATCTGTAAAATTATAGCACATTCTGTTGAAAAGCTTTTCTGAAAACCAAACTGACATTTTGTTATAACTTCATTTTTACTAATATGTGAAGCTACTCGAGAAAGCAATACTTATTGAAAAATTATTTTAGAAAAAGCTGTTAGAAGTGAGACTGGGCAGTTGTTGACATAACATACCCTTTTTTAAGCAGTGGTTTAACGACAGCATATTTCAGTCTATCAGGGAAAATACCCTGCTTTAAAGAGTTATTACACATGTGGCTAAGAATTCTACTTACTCTTGAGAACAAGCTTTTAATACCCTGCTGTTATTGTATAACTTACTAGTATAATTTGAAAACAGACCAATACGTCCGAAGCTCGCTATCAAAAATTTAAAAAAAACTTCTGTGCATCGGCGACTGGTTATTAAAAGTATTGGAAAATAATCATGTTACTGCCTATACCTATGCTGGAAATAAGTAAATAGATTGTTGTTTCCTATGTCACAATCAAAGGTCTAGTTTTCCAATCTTCATTCGTTACAGAATTTACAATTTTGACCTTCACTTTTTAATTTCTTTTGTTTTTACTATGTTTGCATCAGCAGCAGCTGTTAAAATTGACTATAACAGGTTTTCAGTCTTGTGCTGATTGCAGGTAAGACAGTTAATTTTACACCAGATGCGTTTCACATTTTATTAGTAAGGCATCTTCTGCGGATCTGTAAATGATACATAGGATGGAGCAACAGTTTTTTTTAACTTTATATCCACGTTATGTGTTTTTAAATTCATGTATAATCTAATCATGGTGTTATTGCCTCTTCCTTAGATCCCAAGGCTATTTCTCCGTCTTGTTGGCTACAATTTGTCGGTTTGTGATGGGCATTTTTTCGATCTTGTTTTGTATAGTTCGTTACCACTTCACTTCAGAGTGAGATTCAAGGATTAAGCAATAACACTGTGAATAAATTATACATCAGTTTAAGAAGACATAACGTCCACAAAAAGTATTAAAAAATTCTTCTTAATCTATATATATAAATCTAATTGTACAAACCTATGTATCATTTACAGAACCACAGAAGATGCTTTACAAATAAAAAGTGAAACGCCTTTGGTCTAAAATAATTGTCTTCATTACAGTCATTACAAGATGGAATACCTCTTATAGTTAATTTCTTGCTTTTGATTTTGTTTTCGATACACTATTTATTTTCTTTGAAAACCCTACTTTTCTTTAAAACAATAACCGTCTTCATGCACCATTGCTGGTAGTTGTTTGTAGAGTGTTTCGGTAGATAACGTCGACATGACATCATGGATTCAGAACGTTGCTAGGAACCTGGATCGGGTGCCACACGCTCTCCCAAGTGTTGTGTAGTCTGGAGCGCTCTCTACTCTCTACTCTTTAGGAATGGTAAGCTGTTCACCAGATTAACATGTACAGCAGTATCAGACATTCTAACTTTTAGTTTCGTTTTCATTACCCAGGAAAGTTTCTACACATAGAAAATGTATTAAAACACATAGATGTTTTTCATTGCAACTGTTAATTTTGCTTAATTAAATTCAAGTTTCGTGTGTGTGTTTCGTGGAAGGGAAGGAGAGGGCTGTTCCTATTAGGACATTTCATATTTAGGAGTTGTAAATGTGACTTCATAGAATACTCCGTACGTCGGGAAAACTTCGTTACATGCGACACAATCACCAATTTCTCCGAAGGATAATCCGTAATTCTTATAATCAATTATTCTTCCTCGGCTGACTCCAAAATGTACTCAATATGCGCTTCTTGTCTTGTAACAGGCAGACTGAAGTTTTTAACCTTTAAACAATGGCACGGAAGAACAATTCCAGTATGTCCACACTGCCGTCTGTTCTCCCTCGACATAGCGCTCGTAAATGGAGCGCTCATGATGTATGCCGTAGCTGAAATGATAATGACGCGCGTCTCTCGTCGCCATCAACGCCACCCGCGAGTGTGGCGTGGCTTGCTTCCCTCGAGTTGCTGCGTTGTTTTGGTGGCCAGCGGTGTGACGTCATCGCGACCTCCCCACGGCGGCCGTCACGTCACGTCACCCACGCTGACAGACGGCCCCTGTCAGCGCCGCAGCTCCTGATAAGCTGCGCGCAGGGAAACGCCTGGAATGTGACTGTCTACCGCCTGGTTCTCTACCCACAGGGTCTCGTCCACCTGTCACCCCGGAATGTTTCCCTCTGCCATCCGAGTGTTGTCAACAGTCTCACAGCAACTTGATGTCTCGCAGTTATTATTATGCTGTCACTGAAACATTTTTATAACGGCAGAGTGACCAGATGGAAATAAAAAACAAAGGAAAAATATTAGTGTTCATCTCTGTGAAACAAAACACGTTCTGAAGATTGTACACGATCTACAAGGGCTCACCTTTCATGTGATAGAAAATCTGCCACTGAAAATAAAACTGTGAAGATTTGAGAGAACTGTAGTAGTTGTTGTTGTGGTCCTCAGTCCTGACGCAGCCCTCCACCCCACTCCATCCCGAGCAAGCCTCTTTATCTCCTCATAAGACTTGCAACCTGCATCCATTTGAATCTACTTACTATATTCATCTCTTGGTCTCCTTCTGCGATTTTTACGCACTTCCCTTCATTGCTAAATTTACGATTTCTTAACGTCTTTTAATCAAGGTATGCCAGAAATTCCTTTTCTCCCCAATTCTGTTCAGTACCTCTACATTAGTTAAGAGATCCACCCACCTAACCTGTATCATTCTTCTGTAGCACCACATTTCAAAAGCCTCTAGCCTCTTCTGTTCACACTATTTATCGTCCATGTTTCACTACCGTACAACACTCTACACAAATGCCTTCAAAAAAAGGACTTCCTTACACTTAAATTAACATTCGACGTTAACAAATTTCTCTTTTACAAAAACACTTTCTTCCCATTGCCATTCTGCATTTTATATCATCTATACAACTACCATTGCATGTTATTTTACTGCCCAAGTAACAAAATTCATCCATCACCTTTATTGTTTCGTTACCTAACCTAATTCCTTCAGCATCTCCAGATTTTCTTATACTGCACTCCATTACCCATTTTTTGCTCTTGTTAATGTTCATTTTATAAGCATCTTTCAACACACTGTCAAATCCGTTAAACTGATCTTCCAGGTCTTTTGCCGTCTCTGACACAGTTACAATGTCATCGGCAAAACGCGATATTATATTTATTCACCATGAACTTTAATTCCTTTTCCAAATTTCTCCTTGCTTCCCTTTATAGCTTGCTCAATCTACAAAGTGAATAACATTGTAGAAAGGATACAACCCTGTCTTACTCCCTTCCCAACCTCTTCATCCCTTTCATGTCTTTCAACTCTGACAACCGCTGTCTGGTTTTTGTACAAGTTGTAAACAACCTTACGCTCCCTATATTTTACTCTTGCTTGCTTCAAAACTTGAAAGAGTTTATTCCAATCAACATTGTAAAAAACCTTATCCAAATCTACAGAATCTAGATATGTAGGTTTGCCTTTTCTTTGTCTATCTTCTAGGATAAACCATAAAGTGAGTATTGCCTACCGTGTTCCTACATTTCTCCTGAACCCAAACTAATCTTTCCTGAGGTTGCCTTCTACCAGCTTTTCCATCCTTCTGTAAATAATTCGTGTTAATATTTTGCAACCATGACTTATTAAACTGATGGTTCTGTAGTTTTCATCCCTGTCTGCGCCTGCTTTCTTTAGAATGGGGATTATAACATTGTTCTTAAAGTCTGAGGGTACTTCGCCTGTCACATACATCTTGCACAACAGGTGAAACAGTTTTATCATAGCTGGTTCTCACAGAGACTTCAGTAGCTCTGAGGGAATGTCATCTACTCAGGGCACCTTGTTTCGACTTTGGTCTTTCAGGGCTCTGTCAAATTCTTCTTTCATCTATTTCCTGTTTCCTTATAATATTCTCAGTAAGTTCATTTCCTTTGTAGAGCCCCTCTATATACACTTTCCACATTTCAGTTTTCCCTTCTTTGCTGAGAACTAGTTTTCGATCTAGGTTCTTTATATTCATACAGTTGCTTTTCTTGTCTCCAAGTGTCTTATTTTCCTGTTGGCGGTATCCATTTGTCCCCTATTTATACATTCTTCTACTGACTTGCATTTGCCTTCTACCCATTCCTGCTCAGCTATTTTGCACTTCCTGTCAATCTCATTTCTTAGTCGTCTGTACTCCATTTTGCCTGTTTCGTTTACTCCATTTTTTATATTTTCTCCTTTTATCAAATTTAGTATTTCCTGTTATATCCAAGGATTTTTGTAGGTCCTGCTTTTCTACCTATTTTGCCCTATGCGGCCGTCACTATTTCATCTCTCAATTCTACCCATTCCTCTTTTACTGTTTTGTTTCCCTCGGTTTCAGTTGTTGCCTAAAGCTCCCTCTGAAATTCTTAAGAACTTTATCCAAGTCCCGACCCCGTATTTTCCTACCTTTCTGCAGGTTTTTTTCAGTTTCAGCCTACAATAAGTTATGGAGTCTATATCTGCCCCAGAGTATGTTTTACAGTTTAAAACCTGGTTCCGAAATCTGTCTCTTAGCATTATATAATCTATATGGTACCTTCCGGCATCTCCTGGTCTCTTCCATGTATACAACCTTTTCTTGTAATTCTTACACCATGTGTTTGTTATAATTAAATTATGTTCCGTATAAAATTCTACCAGGCGGCTTTCTCTTTCATTCCTTTTGCCCATTCCATATTCGCCGACTACTTTCCCTTCCCTTCCTATTCGTACTACGGAATTCCAGTCTCCCATCACAAATGAGTTTTCCTCTCCCTTAATTGTCTGAATAATTTCCTTTATCTCCTCATACATTTCTTCTATCTCTTCATCATCGGCAGAGCTAGTTGACATATAAATCGTACTGTGGTCGGTGTTGGCTTCGTACTACCCCACTAACTGTAGTTAATATCCATAAAAGGACTTAAAATTTAGTGGATCTAATGTGTGGTTTCAAAATCACTGAATAAATTACCTATTTACTAACAATTTTTCATTGATAATCTGTGATTACAACATTCAGAACTAAAAACCGTTCATATAAATATGACAAGTACTCCACTGCACAAAAAGCTGTTTCCTTTTAAAAATTTAAAGTTCCTCTTTGTTGAGTAAATTAACCGAAAAGTGATTTGCCAGATTACAGTGAAATATATTTGATTCCATTTAATCCTCTTAGTATTTTGATGATAAGCAAATGTAGCAGCGTTCATTTTCAGAGTGCGGTGTGCTGGATAAGGGGTTTGGACACACAACAGCTGGGTCTTTAGCACCCGAGGATTATTTTTAATTCACATAATTCGTCTTGAAACTATTTATTGGCTAATGTATTACCAAGTATCTTTTCAATATCTTTCAAAAATATTCCAAGCGTACCATCTATAAGTGCATCTTGTCTCACAAACAACTGTTCCTGTCAAAGAGATATCAAATAGAAATATGTGAAATGTAATAAATTTCATAAGGTTATATTCGCAGAAATTAAATAGGTCATCAAATATAAAACATCTAAACCATAGTCACTGTTTATTAAACCTATTTTGTAATTGATGTTTAAATCGTGTGCCGCCTGTACGATCGGACTCATATGCCGTTTGTTAACTGAATGTAGACAGCACTGCCAGTAAATATTGCCTGTATTCCAATACGAATCTGCCACAAGCTCTTCAAAGTGTAATCAATTGTAAGACAATAAAATAAGTAAACCTACCAAAAAGTCATGCTTGTTTCTAATAGTTAATACTGATGGAAATTTATTATCATTCGTAAGTTATGTTATAATTCTCTGTGTAATATGTTGCATGTTATCATTTAATAAGCTCATCATGGAATATTATTTTCTTTTTTATGTGAGACGTGAAGGCAAATATCTCATTGTGGCACTTTTATTCAATGAGAGAGGTGTGTCGCAAAGGAATACGTAACTTAATATGCATTTGATCCTTTACAAGCAGCTACAACACTAACTGGATTCATAGTTAGAACACTGTGGAAAGAATCTGATCAACGCTACAAACGAGTAATAACTTAATGGACCTATTGCTGACTGCTGATTTTAAGAGAATCGATTTCTTCTGCATAATTAGATTTACTAGTATTTGTTCACTCATGGCACTGTATAGTTATCACACAAGGTCAAGGTTCTAAAGGTGGCTCACATTTTGTTTAATTCACTTGTGCTGTCACTGGACGTGATCCAGGACATGATATATTTATGGGTCTTGTAGTTTTTAATTTGGTTTATAATTGTCTGGTTTGTATAATCGAGTAATGGTGTGAGATTTCATCCTGGGTAGTCAGTACTACAACTAAAGTATTAGAACTCTGTATAATATTATTGTACGTGGCAGCCGATATCTGTAATTGTAAATACCAAAGTTAATTGTTGCATTAACTGCATAAACCAACATTGTTGTTCGATAGAGTTTTCAATGCTGTTTATCATTACATATCTTATTGAGGTCTATTTAGCAAAATCTACGTAATCTGGCACAGTAGTCCAGGGCAGGTAACTATTGGAGGCCTAACCAGTGACTAGAAATTACTGCACGTTTCTTCTGCCTGTTGCAGTAGGGCATGTTTTAATGTTTATGTAAACTCTTCAAATTTCTTTTACGTATAATCAAGTGATATCTGAATATTACATATTATACAATTAGCTCATGGCAGGGAGCGTTCTTATAAATGTATTTTGTAAATAATGAAATGCCAAGATCGCGGTATTTCGTCATTATTTATGAGAGACGACCGGTTTCGATGTACACAGACATCATCTTCTGGTCTCTGCACTAAATAATGTAATAATAATATTATTTAGTGCAGAGACCAGAAGATGATGTCTGTGTACATCGAAACCGGTCGTCTCTCATAAATAAAGACGAAATACCGCGATCTTGGCATTTCATTATTTACAAAATATATTACAGATTTAGTTCTTTACGTGAATCAGTATAGTCAAACTAAAACGTATTTATGAATCCTTTTTGCAACATTTTTATCCTAATTGTAAATTCAAAATTTAAACTGAATGTGAAAAAATACCAACAACGCTTCTCTTCGTTCTGAGTGTATTATACTTAGAAATGAATGAAGGAAGTCTCGTTCTTTCAATATAAATTCTCTGAAAAAATATTACTGAAAGAATGTCTCGTGAACCTGTATGTTTTAGAAAGATAAATAGATATAGACCTGTATGTTTTAGAAAGATAAATAGATAAATTTTTAAAGCTCTTTCTTAGCCAAAGAGAATGAGATGTCTTGAGGAGGTCGTACTCCATAGTTCGAATTTTCTGTTGCAGTACAATACTAATATTTTAATGAAATCATGTACTTTCTTTTGTTTATGACCACAGACGTATTTTTTCGAACGTTTCATTGGACCATAATAACAAATAAATTATATAAACATATATTTCTGTCAACAGTGATCTCAGTGTATTCGGCGACACACGCTCCACCAAGAAACAATTTCCATCCATATTTCACTGCATATACCTATCCTCTTAGTTCCACTAAAGTAGAAGCAAAGGAAAAATATCGGTTATCAGAATTTTTATTTTCATTCCATGATTCTTCGGCATACGTAATTCCGACTGCATATGCATGTATTCAAAACATTCTTTCTTCCGCCTTAGTAGCTGTAAATTTTGAAGTTCTTAATAAGAGCTGACCCCTCGGTTGCTTACGATGCCCATAATTCTTCTTTATGCTTCCTGTTTGCGACGATCTCCTGCAGCAGTTTCTCTTTGGTCCCGCATTTTTAATAACACCGTCCGCATATTTCATCTCTGACTTTCGTGGGCTACTTCTACTGACACACGTCTACCTTAATCGTGACAATTTTTCGTACACGTTCATTTCGTGTATAATTTAACTGTTACCAACCTTTGTCACCTTTCACGCGGATTTCTACCCACAGACGCAGCAAACTATTCTTTCGCTAAAATTATAATATGATTAAATATAGTCACAGAATAACAGAAGAAGCCGCCTCCCCCACCTCACCCTCTCCCCGACGTCCTCCTCAGTAAGAGGCACTGCTATTTCGTTCATGAGAGCCAGGGTCAGATTTAGATTTTAGATCGTTTCACTAAGCTACCTCAACCTAAAGCCAGAGTGATTGAGTGAAAACATACTGTGATCGATTAAGTGGCTAGTCACAGTTGTACTGAAACTTTGCTCAGTCTGTTATCTGTCATTAACTGGATCTTCCAAACTTCACTTTATTTTCCGGTAATGTAAGTGAGGACCCCGAAACCTCAGATGGTTCAAACACTGTCCAGCGTTAAAGTAAGATATTGCTTTCCCAACGAAGCATGAGACATTAACATGTGAGTGCAGACTAACGGACCTCTGCCAGACCTGTAAATGAAGTGTGCGCTGGACCAATTCAGTCACATCAGTTCCACCTCATTAACAAACCAAGTTAAATAACAACGTTATTTGGTGCTTTGGTGTAAATAACATTACAACTGGTAATGTCTTTTCATCGTTCACATTCCCTATAACATTACAACTGGTAATGTCTTTTCATGGTTCACATTCCCCTCGACATTATTTTACTCTACTTCTTGCCCTTATGATTGTATTTCAAGACAAGCAACAAACGTTTTCTGATAGTATACTCCGTACTTCATTGTTTGCCGGGAGCTACATCTTACTTCCATGTCGCCTCTTTGTATTATATGAAAGTAATGGCCCATTGGAATTACAGTTGAGATGTTCATTGTATAATCTATGTTTGGTGTTACTTTTGTAGTTGGTGGTTCCATTGTTATTAGACTCCAAGTCACGCAGAAGTCATGTAGAAATTGGTGTTATATAATAATTCGTAAAGTTTTATATACGAGGGAGGAGTTGGAAAATATGTTTTCCCTGTTGACTGTGGGCAGAGTTGAGTAACAAAGGAAAAAATAGAATGAGACGTTAAAGATAAGACGTAACTTTATCTTGCTACATAATTTCCTAGCACATTGAGACATTTGTCAAACCGCTTCATAAGCTTCGAAAAGCCGTCCAGGAAAAAATCAGGGTTGCATAGGTAAGAAGCGTTGAGCGGCTGTGGGTGAAAGACGACACAGCAGGTGGACGCGCACGTGCAGGACACGGATACACCATTGGGTAGAGGTCGACCACTAATATGGCAATGACCTTCTGTTTCGGATTGAGACGGGGATGAAACGTGGGTCCACCGTTATACGCCCGAATCGAAGCTCCCCCTCGTACTTTTGATTAAAACTTCCTATCTTCGTATTGATTACTGTATATGATGGTAGCAGCTTACTAACTTCTTACTTTAGTTTACAAATGTAACTGTAACTTCTTAGTTTTTATATTGCTCTTTCATAATTATAGCCTAAGACGTGATGTACTTCTTACTGCTTGCTAAATAATAATATGTCTACTGTTTGATATCCCCACACGAAAATTCCTTCATCTACTGGTACTTAGTACTGTTGTACATAAACTGAGATGATAATTATTATTTGCAGGTGCATAGTGTAGTGATATTTATGTGACACATGCAGTGTTTAGGGCATGACGTTTCATGCCTTACACATGCCTTAATCATTAACTGCCTCATATGGTGCACTTCGTTAAGGCCTCTATTTTCAATATACATATATGGTATTTCGTTACTCAATATACAACCTTACTGTGAAACTGTGTGACAGTCCCAATTATGTTCATTTATAATATGGAGACGAAACAATGTATGTTCCGATTTTCTGTTTCATTTCATTATCAACTTTTGTAGTTAAACTGTAATTATCATAACAGCCATCAATCGACAATTATATCAAAAAATTATGTTAACTATTTTGAGCCACGCCTCTGATACACTGACTGCTTGTATCAATTTTTATGAGCTTTGTCCACGAGCTTATTGCTTGACGATCAGCTATCACTTGCTGTTGTACTACTTCATAGCCTTTTATATGTGCAACAATTATACTTTCTTATATAAACACAATTTTGATATCTCATATGTAAAATGTATTTATCCTTGTCAGAAAATATAACTACATTAAAGTAATATATTTTTTCTAAGTGTTACTTTGTGCACAGTCGTTAACATAGTAACTACACTACAATATAAAAACAATTCTTCGTAAAATCAGTTAGGTGAGCAATTTAATTTGACCTGTATTTATTAAGCACTGCAAACGTGATATGCTAAATAGTATCAGCCATTAGGAACAAACGTTATTTAATTATTCAGAAGACAGTCTCCTACAGCAAACATTTAAACAGCGCGCGTCACTCTAAGAGGAGAAAGATAGACACTATTTTCAATTATTAAGTAATGAAATTAATACCTTTTTCATAGCTTCATACCTGGAAGGTGCAGAAAATAGGAATTAAAAGAATTTCAAAAGATTAAGCAAATGGTTATTAGTTCTTTCTTACAGCAACACAATTAAACACATTAAAATACTATTTGATGAACATAACTAGCAAAATAAACGGGCTCCATAGTATTTCCTATACGCCGAACTGTGTACTGAATTTGACAAGCGAGAGAGGGGGTTTTGAGTGAACTTGTAGCCTGTTACACCACTGGCTTTCATTATTCTCATCCATGATGCTTAACTCACAATTTAAGTACTAAAATCAAACCAAAAGTTGTCGGAATCGGATTGAACAAAAACTACAGCTCACAAAAGGAATTAGTGCTTTCTTACAGCATGACAAAAAATTAAACACACAACTAGCAAAATTCTGTGCTCATGGTCGTGAACAAACAACATGACTTACGATTTATTAAATATGCAAAAAAGGTGCAAAATGTTTGAAGGTAGGTCACACGTCATAACTGTAGACACTCATAAACGGTACGGGCAGTCCAACCAAGGAGAAGCACATGTGGCCATTGTGAGTAGGTCCGTCGTTTCAACGCCGCTAGCGCGCCGCCTTGATAAGGTCGCTATTACACGGTCCAATTTTTTTACCATATCTTTGACATAAAAATGTCTCAAAAGTTCTTAAAAGCGTTATTACACTGTCGCCATATTTTTGATCATATTTGAAGATGGATGACAGTAAACTCATGTTATCAAGCGCTGTCATTGCTAGTACGAAAACTGCATTTTAAAGAAAAAGTAGTGGCTTACTTGGGTGAAACTGTGGAACTCATTTCGTGTTGCGGAGCTGCAAACGGTGGGAGTCATGTCATATATAAAAATTGGGGATTGGATGATACAACGTACCGGTATTTACGCGGTACAGTGGCTCCACACATTAAAAATCAGTATATGCACATGAAAATATTTCGGCAGAAGTTTATAGTGACACAGCAATGTCTTGCTACTTAAGTTAAATTTTACTTACGGCGCGGCGGGCTAATGTGTTCATGTTGGCAACGAAATGTTCGCTATACGAGAAGAGCGCATACAAGAACCTGTCAACGACAGAGGAGGAACAGCATCGATTATTATTAAATTGAGAAGAGTGGAGAGCTTGTAAAAATCTGCATCATATATTTGTATTAACTTTGTGGTTGGTGCAACACACGAGGCCATTAATCTTCTTCGTAATATCCTCGGCTGTACACCCAGGCCGAATTACTCCGCCGCCGACTTGTAACTTTCGAGACTCCTTAACCTGTTCTTATATTCAGGGTGTTTGGGATTATACAGTGCTTCGTCTGCTTCATATTGTTCGATTACTTTTGTCGTAGACGGCACACACCAAATAATCTTAGGTGTCATGTTTTCAAACAATGATGTTTGTTTTCAAATAAGCGCGGTCCTAGAGCTACAGCGATGCTAGCGCTCCAAGCGGTGACATATCGCTTTTCAGTGAACAGAAGACAAACGACTTTTACGATCAAATCTACTGCAAGGCACTAGATTTGATCATATTTTTTAGTAAAGCAGAGATATGTCAAAGTTCCCTATTATACTATCAAATTTTTATGATGTAAATATATGACGTAAATTTTTGACAAAGAAAAATGCCCTTGTAATACCAGTCTAAGCAGGCTCCAGACGGCTGCGGCAGGAGCTTTAGAAGGGAGAGGCTACCGGTTCGCTACCCCACAGCATTATTGAGTCGCCGCCAGCTTTTTTTCTCTCCAACAGAACAGGTGTCAAGCAGTTGATGGATGCGCACTCACTCACCGGTATGACGAAGAAGGTGTCGAGATTCACCAGACCATGTAGTTCTCTGACACTGCACCAACGAACAGTGACAATAGTGACGTGGCTATTTCAGTGGTAGTTGCCGATATCATGGCATTTAACTGGCACATGCACGTCTATCCGGCTTCGGGGGCCATCGTTAGTGATGATAGGCACATTACGTGTTCAGACACACTTGTGCTGTGTCCACCATAAAAGTCTAATGTTGAAACTTCCTGGCAGATTAAAACTGTGTACCGGTTTCAAAGTTGGTGCAAGGTTCAAGTCCCGGTTCCAGCACACAGATTTAATCTGCCAGGGAGTTTCATATCAGGGCACAGCAGAGTGAAAGTTTAATTCTGGAAACATCCCTTAGGCTGTGAGTAAGACATGTCTTCCAGGAGTGCTATTCCTGCAAGGTTCGCAGGAAAACTTCTGTGAATGGAAAGTACGAGACGAGATACTGGCAGAAGTAACGTTGTGAGAACGAACCGTGAAGCGTGCCGGGATAGCTCAGACGATACCGCCGGCGCGGTAGCTCAGCGCGTTCGGTCAGAGCTTTCCGCCCTCTATAACAACAAATCTTGAGTCAACGACGCCATATCAATCCAGAACAAAAGGAACCAACGTCCGCAAAGGACCGATCAATGCGAAAAGGAAAGAAAAAGGAACGTTAGAGCGCGAGCCCTCGAAAGACAAAGGCCCCACGTTCGAATGCCGGTTCAGGCACATACAATTTTAATCTGCTAGAAAGTTTCATATCAGCGCACACTCTGCCGCAGAGTGAAAAATTTCATTCAAGTCTATTGATACTTCCGCTACAGTTCTCCGCCTGTCCTGTTTTACCAGTGTGCAAGCAACCAATAGCTCTGTTCCTGAGATCAATTCTAGAAACAACAAAATTTTCACTTTCACTAACTTTAGCTCAGAAAGTTATTCACAACAATACTCAGCCGGCCGCGGTGGCCGAGGGGACTGAGGCGCTCCAGTCACGGTCTGCACGGGCACTACGGTCGGGGGTTCGAATTCCCCTTCGGGCATGGATATTTGTGCCGTCCTTAGAAATAGATAGTTCATATGTAGTTTGTAAGTTTAGGGTCTGATGACCCCGTAATTAAGTCCCATAAGCTATACAAACATTTTTGAACAATACACATTTTCTATAACATGGCAGCACCTATAAAAAATTTAACTCACAATGAAGTTCAGTTTGATAAGGGCCAAAAGGATTTTTTGGTGGCCAACCCCTTCTACTCCATTGACAAATTTCTTAGCAAAAGTGATTCATGAGTGTTATTGTATATAATATTCACAAATGTGGATACTGTGTTCAGCCTGACTTCAGCAATAATCTTGTGCAGTAATGTGATGATTGTAAATATTTTTGTAAAAAAAAAAAAAAAAAAAAAAAAAAAACCTAAGACTTATCATATGCCCCTATTATATTCAGCAGTTAGTATGTAGTAAAAAGTTTTATGTCCTTTAAAATATATATATTTTTAAGATTTTGTTTTTGCTGATCGATTCCATGTCCACAAGGGCAGTTACATTTGGGAAGTGTGGAAGGTACATTAACACATCTGATCTCATTTTGTAAGTATTAATGTGTATCTTGTTTCCTGACATGTTCTACATCCAAGACGAACTCCTTATTTTGGAACTACTGGAACGAAAATTGCATCAAATCAAATCTAATCTACAATCTGAAAAGTTCGGTGAATGTTCCCATATTTTACAAACCGCACTGGCGAGGAAGAGGTGTCCGGGTATACACGTTGAGGGACATCTCAACAAGCGGCCCCTGTTGTGCAAAGAGCTGCAGTGAAGCTGCGACCCAGCTAATAGGGCCAGTGTGAGAACTCCGGTCACTGGAACATGGAGCGCAAAAGGAGGGAACGCGTTGACATCAAAGTTTTGTTTCTAATTAGGGAAAACGGCGACAGAGACCCGTGAGATGTTAGTTCAAGTGTATATTGTTGAGGCAGTGAGTGTATGAGTGGTTGAAACGCTTTCGAGACGGAAAGGAAGGGGTCGAGGATGAGCCACGTTCAGGTCGACCATTCACAATCACAGTCCCAGACAACATGGAACGAGTGCAACGGAAGCTTGCTGATGATCGGCGGCTGTCTTTGAGAATGACAGCAGACTAGTTGAAGCTCAGCACAGTTGCGGAGATCCAACAACGCGTGACCTCAGTGCTTGGAGCGATTCCACAAGAGGCGCCCGCTGACAGTTTTCAATAGCTGTAGAACCTATGTCAGAAGTGTATTGTAGCCAATGGCGACTACTTTGAAGGCCGGTTGTTTCCTATATTTCCTGAGACCATTCACCAAATTTTTCAGAAGCACCTTGTAATCATCTTTAATGAGAGGTGGCCACCCAAACCCCATGGCGTTAGGACGTGGTTTCATCTTGATTTCGCCACTTGTTGAAGAAACTCACCACAGCACTCCCGAATACCTGACACGGATGCTTACTCCCTCAACGTGTATATTCATTAATTAAAATATCCGGGCTAAGTTGCCGTGGTCCATCAATAAAACTGCTTACTCCCGACGTTTCGGTGCCTACTGCGGGAAACATCTTCAAGGGTGAGTCGTCCGACTCACCCTTGAAGATGTTGCCAGCAGTAGGCAACCAAACGTCGGGAGTACGAAGTTTTATTGAAGGACCACGGCAACTTAGCCTGGAAGTTTTAATTAATGAAGACGCCGGCCGTGAAAGCCTACATTCTATGAACCTGACAAATTGTTCTGTATCCGAAATGCTCATGCTGAGCTTCCGTGCCATTATGTCCTCGTTCAAATTCATATACAGTGCGCGCCTTGCCCAATTTACACACGGACAGCTCACTGACAATACACACGCTGAGAGAGTCTGACTGGTAGTCATTTCCTCTTGGGCGACGCTGTTATTGCCAGTATGCTTTTATATCAATAGAAGAGTGACCTGGCTGATCTGCGTTTTGTCTTTTTTTGGCTCGACATGCATACATATTTTTGGCGAATATATTTTGATTGTCATTACTGTATATATTTTAATGAATTTTTACTTAAACTGTTTTGACATTTTGACAGTCTTGGAGCTACATGCACTCACACATATATGATTGCTCCGAAACGTTCAACATATTACTCAAAACAGATCTGCCGCAACAATGAGATAAATTAAAATTTGATATCACACAACAGAGATGTTCCCTATAATGTCAGATCAATGACTTCAAAAATGTCACACACCTACGTTCAGTGTTACAACGCAAAAAGATTCACTTTGACGGTAATAATGAAATGATCCTTACCTTTCAAGTATCTAGGTAATCTACCTACAATAAATATTGATTGGCTCATCATCAGTTCTCTACGACTCAATAATAATTGACAATATCAAATCACTTCATAATTAAATCAAAACAGATGCACTGCTACTCAAGCATGAATGTACGAAACGCTGTAAATTAAGATGTAGCTATTTCACTAGTATCAGTACTTTTACATTGTCTGAGAAGAGCCACATTATTCATTCACAATTTCTCCTATTTTGATAAAGTGTTTATTCATTCGTGATTTTTCCAAAAACATTTCCTTCAATTATATCCAACGGACACTAAGAGATTAAAACGTAACTGTGTGTGTAAGTCGATGACTTTGAATGTTAATTTAGTGTCCATATAGTCTACATTGATATAAAATTATGTTTTTCTCACTTTCCCACTATCCTACTGCTTTCATCTTGGCTTCTCCTTTCCACACCCATACTCCAACCCTTCTCAATTTATTTCCTCTCTCCTCAATCCCGTCTATCCAAAATCATATGCTGACAGAATATGATGATTCAACGTTGTTGTTACTATTGTGCTTTTTATATAAAACAAGAGAAATATATTAATGCATTTTTCTTTATCACTCTTGATTAAGACATGCAAAAGCTTTGGAATAACAATTCCTACACATAAATTCTTTACTATAATAGGCATTGTCCTTAATACCATCCCAATCTATTGACCATAAAACAGAGCTTCCATGGGGGGGGGGGGGGGGGGTGAAGTCCAGTAAATTCCTTTGTCTTAAATGACTATATATTTGGTACAGTTAACACAGCTTACAAAATAAATTTTCTACACAAAATAATCAAATTGGGTCGAATAACTTTCTGAATAATTAAAGTTGATTATGACCATGATTTACTTTTTAGTTACGATTACAGTACAGAAACATTTATTGAATCTCAAGAAATGAGCCACTCAAGCTTATAAAGAGTGCATTACTTTCTTATCATTAATCATAAAGTTTAGAAAAATTAATCTATGCTTACATACTCCAATAATTTGTACTGTATATGTAATATTAAACACTAACCTATATACACTACTCTTTACATTACTACAGCAGGAACAGGTATATAGTGAGTGACACGATAAGTAAATTATAATATAATTACGTAGGAGAAAGTACAAGAAACTCAAATAGGTTTCAATACAGTTCACGTCAGTACCATTATAAATGTTGGAAGAATACAGTAGATATCATAATGTTAAACTGATAATAAATGTATTACAATCGGATTTATACATTCTATGTTACTTGAATATTTAAGCTAACACTGTCAGGTACCTTGTATAAATACTTATTAATTTTTTTTACAGATATGCATTTCAATAAAGAATAAAATCAACGCAATCACATAAGTCGCACTGAGCGACCCGTCCACTCCCAGTAACTTTTAACATGAAAATTGATTCTCAATCTATGCTTGAAAAAATTCTCACAACTAAGTCTTTAATTTAAACAGTAGAATGTAAATGTTGCGCAGTGTTGATTTGCTACATTACCCCCTTTTTCGTTATGAGACAATAATATTATCTAATGTTGGCTTTGTAGACAACTGGTTGAGTAAATAATGCAATGGCGTAGATTGTCCGCATTTTTTTTCGTTTATAATTAACTTTAATTCTCAGTATATCAAAAGTTTAAATTGGTCTGATATAAAAATGAAGAACGTTCGTCACACATATGAAGCAAAAAAGAGTATTGAGAAACTGCAATACAGCTCTGAAGCATAAAAAGCGGAAATTAACAAACAGAAAAAAGTTGTCGAAATCTTATATATTTCAGCGTAATTTTTATGAAAGAAGCACTTTTACGTACACAGAAAATAATTTGACATATGCCTGTGCTCCGTTTGCTACACGCTGTATATAATACAGACCTTCACTAATGAGAAAATTTCGTAAACTACGTCCCGATGGTTCAGAAGGGGCAGCATAGACTCCAAGGATCTTCTATTTGGAAGCAGACGTTGAATGGGAAGCAGATGGTTATCTTGGCTCTGACCTTCATGACTTTGTAGTCCGTAGCATTTGACGTTGCAAGCGCCCAGCGGTTTAGAATGGAGTGAAATTTCTGCGATAACGAAATGGTCTGTAAGTAGAAAAATGACGAATGTGATGATTACGGTTCAAAATAAATATTAGTATTCATTATTTTTCATTATAGTGCTATTACAAATGAGACAACACTATAAGGATATTAAACACAAAATGGGATAATCGATTTAGAAAGTAACAGTTACTCAGTACATAATATTTTTAAACGGAAGAAACGTAAATTGAAACTTTTATTAAAGATATTATATCTGTACATGAATAAGTCCCGAAGACGGGAAAGAATGAAATGACGTCAGAAAGGCGCGACAGAAGCTTCCATGAAATCTACACAATGAAAAAAATGCTAATAACAGCACAGTAAAGGGAGAATACCTTCTGGTCAGAGTCAGAGTTGAGGAGAACTGGCTTCACCATTTAAATCGCTTAATAACGTTGTTTATTGGCGTCTTTATTTCGCTTACTTTTCTGCAAGAGTAACTTTGTGGTCATTTTCCGATGCTACTGCAAAACATGATTTATGTCCGTTCTTTTCTCCCATTTTAAATGGCTAAGACGAAGGAAAGAGGAAATTGAGAAATTGAGAGAGGAAACATGAAAGATAGACGGAAGGTGACAGGGACAGAGGGGATAGAAGAATGAGGAAGAGATTAGTGGGATGAGGTGGACAGACATGGAATGAGGAGCAGATGGTGCGAAAGTAAAAAGCAATCGCTTTTTCTCAATCGCAATTATAGTCGCACGCTCAAGAATCTGTGTTTAAGCATAAAACAAACAATACATTCAGTCATCGCACTGCTTTTACAATGGATAATAATAGGACTTTTTTCTAATTTTCCTTTCTTTCACATAGGCACAACAACGCAAAGCACGGTATTAATTTCGCTGATGCATTTTCTTCGTGTCGCTGTGATCGCAATAATCTTTTCATTTACTTTCCCAATTCCCATTCATTTCATATCAGACTGATCCACAACGCAGCGTCGCCAAGATAGATTGGTAAAAGGACAGAACTTTTCTCATGCTTACTGCAAAGAAGCGTGAATTAACTCGATCATCCCTAGAGGATTTCGCTCAGTGAGGACAAATTTATAACGTAAGTCATGAAACTTCAGACACTAGCTCTGAAGAGTATAAGGAAGTAAATCATGAAACATTTATAATTGACATAATTGGTGGATATGAGACGTGGAGGCCGGTAAGAGACTACTGTAGTGTTTGGGATCCCCACTACAAAAGTTTTAAAATAAGTCTTAGTTGCAATTCAGAGGCAGGTCGCTATATTTGTTAGTGGTATGTTCAATAAACACGCCAGTAATACGTAGATGCTTCGGGAACTTCCCATGGAGGAAAGGCGATGTTCTTTCCGGCGCATACCGTTGAAGAAATTTAGAGGAAAGGGATTTGAAGCTACTGCAGGCTGTTGTGCTAACCCTTTTACCACAAACGCAAGTGGGCTTCACACACCTGCACGGAATACTAAATCACGTACATTGTCGGATCGAAATTCTCATATGTCCTCATAATCAGACCATTGCCTAGGAAGTAGCAAACCTGGATTCGAGTCCCGGCCCCGGAAAAAATTTTCATATGCCCTTGCTGTTTGATTACAACCTCTTTCAGCAGCTGGGACTAAATTATCCCTACTGAATCTAGAACAGGTGCAGCATCACATGCGGAATCTTTTGTTTCGAACAAATACACGAAAACAGAGGCCTCAGTACTCAATTGCAGCGTACGATTTTATGGAATGAAAAATAAAGTAATAGCGGTACGAGGTACCCCGCCGCCACGCACTGGTGACTTGTGGAATATGTATGTGCACACATATAAAAGTGTTACATCACTATCACTTTGGTACCGAGGACTCATGACCATTGGCGTTGACTGTGTATACCGCGTCAAGAACATAGTTTCTTAGGTAGTCAACCCGTACATATATGTCAGCAATCACGCATGACCAGTGTCAATGCTACAGAGTGGGCGAGACGTCCGACCAGTTCCAGTCGTAACTCCAGGAAGGTCAGTTCCGAAGATGTCTTCGCATTGTGCCAGGAGGGACTCTTATCAAGGAAATTTTTTCGACGTATCGGAGTGATTTTGATCAGACATGTAGGAGGAACAGATACAGGACCTGTCGATCCCTTCTCTTAGTCTGGCCACCCGAAGGCTACCACAGCAACTGATGCCGGCTACTTACGAATTTCAGTTCAGAGGAACCCTGACAGAAATGTCACCATGTTGAATAATGATCATTTTCGTCGTCACAAGTCGTCGTCTTTCAACTGAAACTGTACTGATAGGTTGCATGACATGTAACTACGTTCCCAACGTCCGTGGCGCGGTCTGGCGTTGACACTTAGACAGCATGTAGCGCGGTACAGATGGGCCCATTGACATCAAGTGCTACTCACAAGTGAAAATCGCATCAGCTGACAACCAGACAACCATCGGAGGCAGTCTGGTCAGCCTGAACGTCTTAGACACACCGTCCAGCGTGAGCAGCTAGGTTCTCTGATTTTTTTTTTTTTTTTTGGTGGAATCATGTGGAGGCGTCGTACGCCACAGTTGATTCTACAAGGCAACCAAACGGCTATACGGTACAGAGATGATATCCTGCGACGTACAGGGCAACCATATCGGCAGCATTTCGATGAGGGAGTCACCTTAATGAATTCTCATACTCGTCATGAAGTCTTGTAAATGCGTTGTTTTTTCATAGTAACGACTTTGTAAGAGTAGAACGGGCAGCGTGACATGAATCCCATCGAACATGCCTGGGTTACACTAAAAAAGGGCGGTTTTTGGACGAGACGATCGAGCAACCAATCTCAGAGATTTGCGCCGAATCGCCGTTGGGGCGGCCACGGTGGCCGAGGGGACTGCGGCGCGTCAGTCACGGTCTGCACGACCACTATGGTCGGGGGTTCGAATCCCCTCTCGGGCATGGATATTTGTGCCGTCCTTAGTGTTAACTAGTTCGTAAGTTTAGGGACTGATGTCCCCGTAGTTAAGTCCCATAAGCTCTACAAATATTTGAATCGCCGTTGAGGAGTGGGAGAATCCGGACCACCAGTCCCTTTATAATCTAGTGGACAGTATGTCACGAAGAATACAAGCATGCATCAGTGCAAGCGGACGTGTTACCGAGTATCAGGGCTACTGCTGTATGCTGCAACCTGGAAAAGAGATGTCTGTGTTACTGTTGTACAGCTTGCCAATTTCTGTTTTCATGAGCAATAAAGAGAATTAAGATGTTCTTTTTCTTTCCCCTCTACGCCATTTTTGTGTAGAGGGTCATGACACCCTACGACAGTAGTGATGCAACACTTTTTATGTGTGTAGATTGTAATATTTCTGGCTTAAATCCATCATATTAAGATAGGAGTATTGCTTCAGTGCAGCCGGTTAGGACCAGTAGGTTACAGATGGTAAAATCTGGTGGGAACCACGACAGATGATACAATAGGTCGGGTTCTCATGGGAAAGGACACTGGCAAGTCTCTCCGAATTCTAGGAAAGTCCCCGAGCGGCAGGCACTGGACGCCTATTGGCCCTAGTACTGATGGTCACGCGCCAAAACGCAAGCATATTTTTATTTATACTTTATAAACTAATTATTTATTCAATGGCAAGTTCAATTTAGAAAAACCCCTCAAAGCTAAGCTATGCCCTGAGTAGGTAAAACATATTAACAATTGTTAATTCAATAAACAAGACAATTAATTTAAGACGGACGATGCACGGCAGGCATGTTTGCGCGCCAAATTGCGGAGTGAAGGCAGCGTTGCATCGAATCGCCACAGTTCAGTAGACGCACTCGGAGGAGTAACATGCATACGTAGACGGTCATAAAACATTGTTTAATTATCTTAGAACAAGGGAAATGACTTTATATTTACTTTGAGTTAAGACTGTGTGTATCAAGGCGATGTTATTATGCGGTTTGATGGTTTTCTGCTTTCTTTAAATAAATCAGCTGGCATCCGAACTACCTAGTTTTATTCCGTAAGTAGATCAGTTCCTGCCAATAGTTTAGCAATTTTAGCCTCATTCAAGAACTCCGACCAGCATGCTATCATTTGCGTGAGGACATCTATAGAAGACGTCAGGTTGGTGAGCTTCTAGAGTTTCTACTCTTCACACAGTGCAGTGGGGAGTTACTACAACCCTCGCGTACACTGTAGTTACGGTACAAACGCAAACTATTGTGCGTCATCCATGGCAATATGGAGGAGGAAAGAAAATGATATACGACCGGTTAACCACAACTCCCTGTAGACATTTTCAAGTTGTAAAGGTCAAGCAGTCAACAATCCGAAGATTGGTTTGAACACCACAGTGCTTTACTAGGCATGGTCCTGTTTGGAGGTGGTATGCCGTTACCTTCCTCCGACCTTCGAACTGACTCACCCAGCCAGTTATAGGGGGACCTACAGTTTAACGTGGGCTCCGAACCACGGTGCTACTCGGTATTTTTCACATGAGAAATACTGCCAGAGGTGAAAGAAGTTGAAAGTGACAGATAAAAATCCCAGGACCTGGTGGGGATCGAACCCGGGACCCTTGGATTTGTAGTCTGGCACTCTACCACTGAGCAACCGAGGCTAAGATGTAGATATTTGAACAATCCCCCAGAGGGCTCACGGTTCTTTCGTGAGTAGGTGCGTGGCGAGCACGGGCCCCAGACCTAATGCAGTGTTTCTTCCTTCTTTCCTCCCTGGACTGCATGTCCTTTGCCTTCCCCTCCTGTGCTATCCTCACTCCTTGCCCTCCCCACCGGAAGACTGATGACCTACGCCGTTTAGTTTCCCTGTCCCAAATCACCAACCAACCAACCAGAAGCGCAGTAACTGAGTGTCCGGCGTCGTGTTTAGGACTCACCCTGGCCGCGCTGGCGGCGTGCAGCGCGCGGTGCAGCATCGCTGGCCCCGCCGCCGCCGCCTCCTCGCCGTCTCCGCGCTCCACGATGCGCGCCTGCTCCGTGACGTCATCCTCGCCGCCGGCCGCCACCTGCTCCGCCAGCCGCTGCAGCGCCGCCGCCAGCTCGTACGCCATCACCGCCACGCGCTCTGCGAATACCACACCACGACACCACTCAGCTCGCACACCGTGGCACACTAATATCTATAAACAAAAACATGTCACTCCCGTTCTGTCAACAACCTTCTAATGGTGCAGTCAGAGGAGGGGCGGGGGTGGGGGGTTTAGCCCCTCCGACAGCACCGAAAGAGTTTTTATTTTATTATTTTTTATTGTTTTCCTTTTTTATTCCTTTAAACAGGTTGAAAGGTTATTATCTCACCCTAGGTTATTTAAAAAAATATATGTAAATTGCTTTTCATATAATGACTTAACAATTTTTAATTTCTGTAGTTTGTACGCCAAAGTGATTGTAACCTGAGTGGATGTCATATCTTTGGATCACTGGTAACAGAGAGAGAGAGAGCAGTTGTGTGCAGACAGTCTCTGTGGTAATATGTCTTGAATGAGGAGGCTGCTCTACCAAGCAATGGAGGCAGTATTATTAATCATCTTTCTTTGTGATGAAGATATGAGATTTTTCTGTTTATGTAAGAAACTTGCAGAGGTGGAGATATTAAAAGGTACTTATAATATTAGTCAGTTTTGTAATTGTAGAGACATTGTAGACATTGTTAAACTAGTGTCTAAAGGAAGATTTAAATAATAATTATAATTATGTCACAAATCGTAGATTGTATTTTTTAGTAGCGAGTAGTATTGCATTTCCCATTTCATAGAATTTTGATAAAATGGTTAATGCTACATTGTTTGGTACGTGTGTGATTGTGATACATTGCACGTGGTAAGCAGTATAAATCAATTTACAGTGTGTTAACAAATTAAATTACTAATGATTAACTGCAGATCATTGATAGAGGAATTTTGATAAATTGGTTAATGTTATATTGTTTGGTACGTGTGTGATGGTGCTACATTACACGTGATGGGGCCGCTCGCAGTGGCCGAGCGGTCTGCGGCGTGCCAGTCACGGTCTGCACGGCCGGTGTGGTCAGGGGTTCGAATCACCCCTCGGGCATGGATGTTTGTGCCGTCTTTAGTATAAGCTAGTTTGTAAGTTTAGGGACTGATGACCCCATAGTTAAGTCCCATAAGCTATACAAACATTTGCAAAAATTTGCAGATGGTGTATGTTTCCTGTGAGTAAGCATATCACCAAAATCAACTGTACTCACTGATTTGTTCTGAGATATCACTGTATTCGACCAAATTCAAATTTCCATTTGCCGTTGTAGGTCGAAAATTATGCCTTAGTGACAACATAGTGTCGAAATACGGCCACTGTACTCGCCCTGTGTGAGCAGTGTCAACTGACGTTTATTTAGAATGCTTGTTCAAACTCTCTATGAACTGATGTCGATCATTGTTTTCCTTAACAGCGCAGAATGCTGAAATTAGCAGTATAATATCTTTGTAAAAACACGACACGGCTAGAGTAACCTTGAAGCAGTTTCACAACATGCAGTGATGGTCGCGGCGCGAAACACAAACCAGTTTGATAACACCACCTGGCGTGGACCGTAGAGAGCAGCGTGGCGAGCTGCGATGGTGTGGAATAAATGCGCCCGTAAGGCTGCGTCCACACCGGACGCGCCTCGCTTAGCGCCTAGATACCTCGCGACTCGCCAGGTACCTCACCTTGCTAAACAAACAGCTGTGGTCTTATGGTACCGGCCGCACTGAACGCTAGGCGACTACGCTAGTCGCTTGACGTGTCGCTAGACGAACGGTCGTATTGATTCTTCCTGGATTGTAGCCTAGTGGCATCGGAGATTGCATCACCAGATAAACGCTGAGATTTCGTTTGTTTCATCACTACCATGGATGACTGCTTTCGGCTGTATTCAAAAGGGAATGTTTGTGGAATCACGCTCATGATCTTCACAAAAACGTAATAGTTCTAGAGAAGATGAGGTAAGGTGTAGCAATGGTAATTGCCAGTTTTGTTAAGTTTTAGTTTTATTTTTATTCATGAAAACAACTACAGGTTAATTAACACAGAGAAAAGAAAGCGTTCCACTTTGTCTACAAGCAAATCCGACCAGATGTTGGACCTTGAGAAAAAAAAAAAAAAAAAAAGGATTGAAATACTGGAGCAAGAAATCGACAAGGTTTGTTACCGTATATGGCTGAAATTCCACCTTTGCAAAAACTTATATTGCGAGGCAAAATTCTAAATTTAATTGTTGCAGAACTTCAATCGGTTCAAGAAGGCATTTACCGGCCGTCTTCGGACACTAATGTATTAAACAGGAATACACCGTTACAGCCAGCACAGGAAGAAGGGCATTAACTTAATTTCATCATTTCCGACAACAACTCTTCAAATGACATTGTGTTGTTACAGCCTCTCAAACCTTTCCCCGAATAATTGCTCCATAGTGTAAAATTTTCTAAAACCTAATTTACACTCCCAAGAAATTGGAAACGACGTAAGGAAGTTTCTCCTTACTGCCTGATTTTGTAATATTCACGTATCGAGAACAACTTCTTTAAAAAATAAAAAATTAAACGTGTGTACTGAATTTACATTTACTGACCTTAATGTTACCACTAGCCGCTGTTCAGGAGATATACTATCTCTGTAATTAGTATCTTATTTTTGTAATTTTTCTGTAATAGCCAAGAGAAAAATGTTCAAATGTTTGTAAATATATCGGGCCAAACTGTGTGGTCATCAGTCCGTAGCTTACAAACTACTTAAACCTACATAAACTAACCTAAGGACAACACACACACCCATGCCCCAGGGAGGACTCGAATCTCCACGGCGAGTAGCCACGCGCTCCGCAGCGAGACGCTTTAGACCGCTCGGCTACTCCACCGCGGCAGCCAAGAGAAGGATGTCGAACGATTTTACAGTCATTCGTAAATAACCGAAAAAAATTGTCTGGAAACTTTCGAAGTTGTTTGTACAACACGTTGAATTCACCATGTTCACTCCTCTCGCAATTGATACTATGTATCCAGCATGACGGTAGTTTGCGTAACAGTTCATATTTCAAAGAAATATCTTCTGCCAGAAGCATTTTCCGACTTAGTACTGAAAGAGACATTTCGACAGTGCGAGCGAGCGAGCAACACGCCTATGGCGACTGTTCCGATGTGGCCACCAAGCATCCAGACGCTTGGCGCCAAGCGAGGCGCGTCCGGTGTGGCCTTAGCCTAAGACCACAGCTGTTTGTTTAGCAAGGTGAGGCACCTGGCGAGTCGCGAGGTATCTAGGCTCTAAGTGAGGCGTGTCCGGTGTGGCCGTAGCCTAACAGGCAATGGGCTTGACTTACCATCGCCGTGCAATGCTGGCGAGCAGCGAGGTGGTAGCATAAACGCGTCCTAAAGCCCTGTGTAGACGGAGACACTTATTGCGTTGCAAATGGTGCAACGAGATGGTACAATGTCTTGCTCCAAGAGATGGCAGCCGCGACCGATTAGTCGTGCGCACTGGGGTGCCGTACTGCGTATCGCTTGACCGTTCGCCGTCGGGGGTTCGAATCCTCCCTTGGGCATGGGCGTTTGTCTTTAGGTTAATTTACCTTAGTTGAAGTAGTTTGTAAACTACGGACTAAAAATCCAGCAGTTGAGTCCGACAGATTTAAAAAGATTTGAACATCTTTTGAGAGTGGCTGCGGCGGAGTGACCAAGCGCACTGAGGCGCTATGCTCCAACGCGTGAGGCCGTTCCCCATCGGGGGTTTGAATCGCCCCTGGGGCATGGATGTTTGTGTCGTCTTTAGTATAAGGGAGTTCATAAGTAACATAAGTAAGTTGTAAGTTTAGGGACTGATGACCCCGCAGTTAAATCCCTTAAGCTTAACAAACATGTGATTTTTGAAAAGATGGCATACCATGTGGCAGCTGTGTTTGAACACACAATGACTTCAGATGGCACAACATTATTTTAGAAAATGGCTGACGACTAACTAAAAGTGGCAGCTGCTGTTTATGCAGTCTTCGTTGCCTTTATATCTCGGCGACGACGACGAAGAAATTTACTTTGGCAAAATAAAAGGTGGTGCAGTAAGTAAGCCATGGATTTTAAGACGTGAAGACAGAGATCTGGAATTACACAGTCTATTACGTCATGAAGATAGTTTAGAGGACAAGGAATCCTACAGAATTGTGAGGATGGGTGAGACGTAATTCATGACATTGTTTCGTCTAGTGCGACCAACAAAAAGAAAAACACTTATAGTCTGTGAATGCATACTTACGGTAAATACAACATATACTGCACGACCTCCCCAATTTCACGTAACATTTTCTTATTACAAGAAAGTGTATAGTGACCAGCTGGATTCGAACTCACATTCCTACAAATGAAAATTAAAGGCACCAATCAACTGAGCTATCAAGACACAGAATGTAAACAATAATATAGCGTGTTTTGTGAATTGCGTTAAGGTGCCAGTTTAATATTTCCACCAACTGCGTTAATCATAGGAGAAACTGAAACACAAAAGTATTACTTTCTGTGACTTCCGTGCTCTTAGTATAATCCTCGTCTCGTCGTCAAACGTCAGCGCTGTAAGTCATTTTCTTGTCTGAACGTTGTGAGATTACCGCCCAATAGAAATACTGGTAATTAATAGCGTTTGATAATTAAACAGTATGAAGTTCACTGCAAACATTCACCATGCCAATGCACTAAATGTTACACAATTTTAATCTTATTAATTATGGTAGCAATGTATGTACACAGTTGGGTGACAACATTTATAGTTAGGCCATAGGTAGAAATTCTCCACGTTGAGATTTGCTGTGTGCTTGTAGCTGACAGGAGGCCAGCGAGCAGGCCGATGTTGGTGGCTTGTTCCAACTTAGGATTTTACAGTTCGTTTCCGGTGAGGGGAGAGAGGGACAATGGCGAGTGCCAGGCACAGTGCAGTGCACAAATATTGTAATACTACTGGCATTTGAAGTAATACGATGCAGTTAGGAACCTTTAAGGCCCTCATTACAAAATAGCCTGTTGATAAATAAACAATACATTAGCTGATATAGTCACATCTAACGTAATATGTTTAATTGACAATGAAAAGTAATAAATTACCAACGAAGACAAGACAGTTACACAACTAGCATGGCAATGTTTGTTTATAAAAATAATATATTAACTATTTTTCATTTTATTTTCAATCAATCTTTTGTATTTTAACCTTGAAATATTCAGTTAAATCAGTTATCTGTGATATAAGAAATTGCACGATTATGATAAACAGTACAAAGGATGTTTATACTAATATAAAAACGTAAGAAAATATTTGTTTAATGTGTAGTGTAATTATTTTGATTTTAAGCAAAGTTTTAGAAATGTATTGGCTGAGCGCTGTACATTGGCAAATCTGTTAGAACAGTTCACATGGGGAAGTTGATGACGTAGGGGAAAAAACCCTGGCAGTTGAGCTTTTGGCGCGCGTGCGCGCCTGGGCAGGAAGTGAGGACTCGGGACCACGTGGTGTGGCTGGCCAGGCAGCGTCGCTCTGCATCAGTCGGCATGTGGATCTCGAGGTGGTGAATTGAGATTTGTCTGTGGCAATCGCCACGTGTGGTTGCTCGTCGTAGACTGCACCAAGTTAAATCGAGTGCTACTGTGTG
Source organism: Locusta migratoria (assembly GCA_026315105.1). Taxonomy (NCBI): domain Eukaryota; kingdom Metazoa; phylum Arthropoda; class Insecta; order Orthoptera; family Acrididae; genus Locusta; species Locusta migratoria. Next base: position 515,607,348 of record CM048744.1, read on the forward strand.
TTTGTGAATATTTAGCCGGTGGGACAAGGTGTGCATCGCATTGAATTAAAGTGACTGTGATTTGTTAATGTAACACGTGTCGTCACATAGGCATGAACATAAACGGTGTTTGAGACAGCCACGTGGTGTGAAAACAATTCACGACAAATATTCATTTTGTCTGGGGGCTCTCGAGCTATAACTTTATTGGATAAATGTGCCGACGTACAGACGTATAAGCCACAGGGTTCAAGTATTGTGAAATAAACAACATAAAGTGAACTTTCACGTGTTTTCAAAAATAGTAGTTAGTACACCCTTTTCTCTCATGAACTTGAATTTATTATGCATTTGTTTTGTTAATCATATGCAGGGAAGGAAAGCTGCGAACGTGTGATATCATCCCCTAGAAAACGATTCAAACAGTCGCAATAACAGTTCCAGTGTTTTTGCATGTTTAGGAATTTGGTTCGCAGCTGGTGGTTGTGAGTTTCAAAAATTAATCTTTCCCTATTTTAAACTCTCACCCCGACCTTCACGCTCGCAACGTGGTCTCGGAAAAATGCAGTTTCTGAAAGTACCACACCGTAGGTTGATACACGTCTGCAGTACCCGCACCACTCTTCGTCGAAGTTTTAATTTTGTGAAGTTCAGACACGAACGTTTTTCGAAGACTTCATCTTGGGCAGGTACGGCCAAACACCGCCCCGCGGGCACGATCGCCTTGGCACGCCCCTGCCCCGCGCACTGTGCGCAGCGGCGAGTGAGGCAGAGTGGTGAGCAGAGGAACAACGCCGTTACAGTCAGGCAGACTTTTAAATAGCATATTTATTATACTAGTTATCCAAGAAACATATGTCTTTCAGAAGTAGCCTACTGTATATAAGACGAGTGTGCATTTACAATGATAATAGAAACAAATTTGGGCCACAAAGTTACTAAGTTTTCGTTCGATTCGTGTTTTGGATATTTTCTAAAGCTTCATGTAGTGATTCTGCCATACAAACACTAATTGTTACCTAAACAGTAAAAGGTTTGCTTGTTTTATCCTTCTTCGACGACATTGCAGAGCTGCTCTTCCTCTGTTACTTCGTTCACGTTGGATCTGGCCGCGGGACAGTCCAGCGCAGAGCAGTGCTGTGCGGTCTCACTCTTCCCGCAGCTATCTCTCTCGCTTAGGGATGGGCTATGAGCACTCTCGAGAAACGCGCGACGCTAAGGCAAATTCTCGAGAAACTCTCGAGTACTCTCGAGAAGATATCGACAGTGCTGCACTCTCTGGAGGCTGAGCGAAACTACTCTACAAGGAAGCATTGTAACAGAGTATTCGTAATCGTTGTCTTCCATACGTGCAAGGAAGAACTGAATTATTATTATTATTATTCAAAATGTTTAAATGTTTGTTAAGCTAAAGGGTCTTAACTGCGGGGTCATCAGTCCCTAAACTTACAAACTACTTATGAACTACCTTATACTAAGTCATTGAATCCATCATTGGTGGTGGAAACGGAACAGCGGCTGGTCAAGAGTCTGAAGGAACTGAGATACCAACAGCCGTATGTATAATAAAATATTTATTCTATCACAACCAGTTTCAGCATTCTACTATGCCATCTTCAGGTCCCTACATCGGAGCATAATATCCAGAAGTAGGGATACTAAAACTGGATTCGTGGACTTCTGTCTCTTAGCGGGAAACAACAACAGCAACTGTGACAACACTACACAACTACAGTGTACTCCGCCTGCGGGCGCGGGCGTTCGCGCAAGGCGGAAATTTTGGCCATACCTGGTCTTGGCTATAATTTCAATATGGGATGAAACCTAACCTCCTTCAGTACATCGTCTATTTTGACGAGTGCGGATTTCCTGGCGTGTTTGTTAATGATAAGTAGGCGATTTAGTATCATAAAGACATCTTTCATACCTGTATGCATCAATAAGTATGTCTATCGCTTCCTTAGTCCTCTCCATGGATACGCAGTGCACTTCAGACGACACAAATATGTGTACACAATCAAATGGCAGACCGGACGCGGTGGCCGATCGGACTGCGGCGTGCGGTCGAGGGTTCGAATCCCCCCTCGGGCAGGGATGTTTGTGCCCCCTTTACTATAAGGTAATTCATAAGTAGTTTGTAAGTTTAGGGACTGATGACCCGTTGTTAATTCCCAGAAGCTCTACAAACATTTGAACATTTTGATCAAATGGCAGCTATGTGGCGTAGAACATAGCTTCATTCGATTGCGTGCCATTTAGTAGCAATGGGATAACACTGTTCACACTTAGCAATTTACTCGCTACTCCAGCCACGCCAGAAGCGTCTCCGTCGGTACAGCGCTTTTTAAGAGGGGACTAGGCGACGCATGTACCCTTGGTTAGGCCAGACGTCAGGTATGTTTAGGTCCAAGAAAATTGCAGGAAGATGAATTTTTGGTATGTTGTTAGGACATATTAGATTAGTATTAAACCAAGTTTGCAGTTTCGAAATCCTTTAGCTTAACTTTTAAGAGCCAAAAAACCTCGAAATTTTCTGACTTTTTTTGGTTTTGGCTTATAACTAGTGAAGGGTGGTTTTTTGACGAAAAGTCACTCACACCTATATTAATGTAGATAAAATATTCTAAAATTTAAGGCTAACCACAGTTCTGTAGGTCCAATAGTTCCCGAGATATTGGACTTCAAAACTTGACTTATTTCTCCAAAAAGTTCAAATTTCCGACTTTAGTCATCTTTCGGCTAGAATATTGGCTCTAATGACCATCCCACGGGGAAAGTCATACAAATCAAAGTTATAGAGCAGTTATTTAGCTTTAATCTAGTCCATAGGCAAAACAGATTTGTAGTTATCGTTAAAAAACGAAAAGTTGGAAAAATTGGATTATTAAATAAACTGGCCCAGATGAATTACAGTTTTCTTATCTTATATATGTTAAGGAAAAAGGAGGAATTACTCATTGACGATTTATTAACGCATTGTATATAAATAGGATTTTTTCAACACTGTTTTCAGCAAATATTGGACAGAGAAGTTCCTTGAGTCCACTTCCTGCCATTATGACACCGATGGCCCGCATGAATGACATGAGGAGGTGAAAACCTCCAAGCTATGTTGACGAGCTGGGGATTCTGGTTGCTCTCCACAATGTCTCGGATCTTCAAGTACAGTGGTTGGTCGTAGGACACAAAAAATGTTTCCTGACCGTAAATGCTTGTTCTTTAGCTGGCTTCCAAAAGTGATGTTAAAACAATGTCGTAGTCGGTTGGAAGAGCATGGATAAAATGGAGATATACAATCTTTGAACGTTTGTAAGAAAGATCTTCTGTCACTTGCTCCATGAATCCATTCCATTCTAGGATGCCTGGCATGTTTGTTGCTATTCCAAACAACCACAGCAGGTCTCGGGATTTTGGCAAAATGTCTTCAGCGATTTTCACTTCGTTAATTGAAATGGCTGACAAGCCAAATTTCTTAGAAGAACTGTACTGTGGCAAAGTTCAAGAAGTTGCTTTGATCCAAATTTTCTATAGAAATAGGTTCCAAAGTTTATTTGAATTGAGGATAGGAAATATTTGGGCCTCTTTGCAGCCATGATTCCATGGACAAATCCTATGCACTTCTTTTTCCACTGTTCGAGAAGAAGAACCTTTCTTTTTCAGGATAATCTGTTCAAGCAACAGTTGCAGAGAATCAGGAACTGATGCCTCTGCGTCTTTTAAAAAGGCGTCTGACTGGGGATATTGAGTAGTGTCAAATGTTTGGGAACGAATGTCTTGCAGGATAATCTCTGCTGCAGCTCTGACAACTCTAAGCCGCTCTTCAGCAAGATCGCTGTCTTTGATTGTACCACTTTTCATAAGCAATGTTTTGTCTAATGTCTGTGAACATCAAGATTGGGCTGTGATACGGACCAAGCTGCGCAAAAATAATTATTTCTCCATATCGCCTTTTTAGGTGAGCTTGAACACTTGCAACTGTTGGTTTGTATTTACCTGTGAAGTTATCTGCAATCAAGTCACTTATGGAAAATTGCTTTTCCTCTCTAGTTTCTGCAAGGTATGCATTATACACGCTCTATACCCTCGATAAGGAGGGGATGTTCAGGACGCCCTCGTTCATCTCCTGCTCCAGTAGATCGCGACAAGGAGTGCAATTTTAGGTAACAATGTTTGTGGTACTTACTCTCAGCTGCAACAAGTTCACTTATACATGAAAGATGCTTAAGAATCTGTTGTCCCCATTCACCAGCTTGTCTAGCTTTTTCCACAATCGATTCTTTCACTTCCAGTGTTTCCACTTGATGGAGTTTACCCCGTAGATATTTAGGCAATTTTATCTGCTTTTCGAAATATTCCTTGCAGAATTTTTCACCACAAGGGAAACAAAAATCTCCAATGATGTGACGCCTTGAACCCGACGCACTTCTCAGCCTTTCCCCACGCGAAGACAATGGTTGAGCAAGTGAAACATCTCCTCCTCGCTGGACAGATGCTTTCATATTACTTTCCACTGTGTACTCTCTTCCCGCATGTGTCGTGTTCGGATAATTCGTTTAAATTGCACGAAAACCTCATGTTCCTTTCAAGCCTACGTTTCTGACACACTTTTATCAGCATCTAAATTCCACGATTTTTAACTGTCACTGTTTCCTCTCCATGCACTTCCCGACACATGGAACAAACATCCGACTGGGGTAGCTGCGACATATTATAAAAAAAACAAGTACTTAAAACACCACCATGATCGAGATTTAGACGATTTTTGTTTGAAACGTTCGTCACAGATCCGAATACGTCCGTTTCTAAGGACAGACTGGGTGCAGTGGGGAAGGCCTCGGAGGCAAGAAGATTGGGAGGGAGGACAGAACACCCGCTGGGTCACCACTCGGAGTGAGGGCCTCGCTACGAACGAAAGTCCCAGTCCCTTCATAGCTGACTAACACAAACGGAGGGGCTTTCGTTGTTTTTTACAGCTATACCTACTTTCAAAAATATATTGGTATGCACTGACATATAAATTACACCTATTTATATACAATGCGTTAATAATCATCGTCAAATACTAATTCCTCCTTTTTCTTTAACATATATAGGATAAGAGGACTGCAATTCATCTGGTTCAGTTTACTGAATAATCCGATTTTTCTAACTTTCGTTTTTTTTAACGATAACTGCTAATCTTTTGGGCCTATGGACTTCGTTCTGTACTTAGATTAAAGCTAAATAACTGCTCTATAACTTTGCTTTGTATGATTTTCCCCGTGGAATGATCATTAGAGACAATATTCTAGCCGAAAGATGACTGAAATCGGAAATTTGAACCTTTTGCAGAAATAAGTCAATTTTTGAAATCCAATATCTCGGGAACTAATGGACTTACAGAGCTGCGGTTTGGCTCAAATTTTAGAATATTTCATCTATATTAATGGAGGTGCGAGTGACTTTTCGTCAAAAAACCACCCTTCACGAGTTATAAGCCAAAACCAGAAAAATGTCCGAAAATTTCGAGGTTTTTTGGCTCTTAAAAGTTAAGCTAAAGGATTTCGAAGCTGAAAACTTGGTTTAATACTACTCTAATATGTCCTAACAACATACCAAAAATTCAGCTTACTCCTTTTTTTTTTCTACGACGACTGGCCTATCTTACACACTTGCGATTTCCCGCCGCGTTGCTGAGCGCCCAGCGTTCCACAGTGCAGACAAATGGGGCAGTTACACACGGGGCGATTCGTACGCCGACAGCAGAGGCAACCGCGCGACCACCTGGGCACCAGCGGCTGCTCACTGCTGGCAGCGGCGCTGTCGCTTTCCCACAAGGCCTTTCACTGACGTAGCAGCCGTTACTCTTTTATATCAGCACAAAGGCCACTGATGAAATCACAATATTAGTTTTCTGAAGTATCATTGTACCAAGATTTGTTTTAGGTTGTCTACACAAAAAATTGGAGTCCTTACTTCTTCCTATGAGTCTACAGTATATTACCGTCTATGTGTGAAACTGCAGGACGTGAGCAGCGCCTATTATGTGCGACAGCAGAGCTACTGAGCACAGCCAAAGACGTCCGCGAGGAACGGCGCGTGCTGCTGAGCAGCGCGACTCAAAGCCGCCTGTACGTAAGAGGCCAGAGTGGAAAAAAGTCAAGATGAGTCTCCGACTCATATATCTGGGAATGACTATACGAAAAGAGTCGATAAAAAGATAACCTTTAAGGAATCGGAGTATTAAACAGGCTGTACGTGAAAAAGCATCCGACCGGTTGCGGAAAAAATGTTTCGTATCCCTAAACAATTATATCGATAGAACTGATTTCGTCTTCTTGAGAAAAAATACTCGGAACTATTGAAAATATTGCAAGATCAGTTGTTCTTGATGTTGTATTCAGTCCTGTGACTGATTTGATGCGTCCTTCACCCTCCTCTGACCTGAGTAAGCCTCTTCATCCCCTGTATTCGTCTCTTGGTCTCCCTATGTGATTTTTACCCCACACACTTCCCTCCAATGCTAAATTCACAATTCCTTGATGTCTAATAATGTCTCCTACCAATCGATCCCTTCTTTTAGACAAAGTATGCCGGAAATTTCTTTTCTCGCTAATTCTGTTCAGCACCTTCTCATTATTACGCGATTTACCCACCTAATCTTCAGAATTCTTCTCTATCATCACATTTCAAACGTCTCTATCCTCTTCCTTTCTAAACTATTTATGGTCCATGTTTCACTCCCGTACAAGGCAACACACCAAACAGAAGCCTCCAGAAAAGACTTCCATACCCTTAAATTAATATTCAATGTTATCAAATTTCCCTTTTTCGAAAACGGTTTCCTTCTCTTTCCCATTCTGCATTAAATATCCCCTGTACTGCGACCATCATGTGTTATTTCACTGCCGAGTAACTAAACTCATCCTAATCTAATTTCATCAGCCTTGCCTGATTTTCTTAAATTGCATTCCACTACCCTCGTTTTCTGATTGTTAATGCTCATCCTATACGCTCCTTTCAACACACTACCCATTCCGTTCAATTGCTTTACCAGGTCTTTTGCTGACAGAATGTCATCAGCAAAACGGTATGTTTTTATTTCTTCACCCTGAACTTACTTCCTTCTTTAAATTTCTCCTTGATTTCCTTCATATCTTACTCAATGTACAAATTTAATAACATTGGAGAAAGGCTACAAACCTATCTTACTTCTTTCCTAATGCTTCCCTTCCTTGCCCTGCGGCGCTCCAGTCACGGTCTGCACGGCCACTACGGTCGGGGGTTCGAATCTCCCCTCGGTCATGGATATTTGTGCCGTCCTTAGTCTTAGTCCATAAGTAGTTTGTAACCCCGTAGTTAAGTCCCATAGACTATACAAACATTTGAACATTTTTCCTTGCCCTGCGACTTTTATAACTGCTGTCTGGTTTTTATAAAAGTGGTAAGTAACCTTCCGTTCACTATATTTCACCCTGGCTGCTTGCAGTATTTGAAAGAGTGTATTCCAATAAACACTGTCAAACGCTTTCTCCAAATCTACAAATGTTGACAACATAGGCAGGCAGCCATGAAATAAATATCGTTTCCATTTAAAAAGTAATTTACATTCCTTCCCCTTAAGCGATGGTGCTCAGTAAGCAGCCACTCTTCAGTCAACAGAGGAGTATGTAGTTAGGGAAGCGGGTGTCAGAGGACAAGAGTGGTGTTATTGGCAACGCGGACGCGAGTGACGGAAGAGGAGAGGAGAGGGAATGCCAGCTGGCACAAGGGAGGGAAGTAGGAGTGGGGGCTAAGGCTGGAAACAGAGTATGTTCCTGGGATGAGTTATCGGTCAGGCAGAAGGCGATGTTTAAAATTTCAATCGGTCATGCAGAAGACGATCGTTAAAATTCCATTGAGAAAGGATATGGAAGGTGTAGAAATTCTGGGAAGGAGAATGCTGGGAATCAAGTTTATGGGAAACATCAGAGAGGCGTAAGTCTATTTGTTTGAGGAGATGTGGGAAATCGGTTAATTCGGATGGGGAAGGGGAGGTCAATGCGGTAGGCAATACGATGGTGCTGTAGGATTTCAAGGGTGTAATAAAAGGTCAGGGCAGCTGAAGTCCATCTGACATGGCACAGGTTAGGTTGGAAGACAGTTTAGTGTATTAATAGTTTTATTAATTTCAGTCTTGTGGATTTTGTCTGAATGGTTAGTATACTCGGTTTCCGCATCGTGGGATAGTATCAGGTATTTTATTGTGTTAGACTTACACCAGGAGATGAAATTTTTGAAGTGTACTTAGGGCGAACGTTGGAAGAGCGGAGTTTACGATGGACGGACAGCAGGGCGGTGCGAAATTAAATAAACCCAGACAGGTTGTTGTTGTTGTCTTCAGTCAGGAGACTGGTTTGATGCAGCTCTCCACCCTACTCTATCCTGAGCAAGCCCCTTCGTCTACACATAAGAACGGCAACCTCAATCTGTTTGAATCTGCTTACTGTATTCATCGCTTGGTCTTCCTCTGCGGTTTTTACGCCAAACACTTCCCTCCAATGCTAAATTCACGATTCCCTGAAGTCTAAGAATGTGTCCTACCAATATATCCCTTCTTTTAGTCAAGGTATGCCAGAAATTCCTTTTCTCCCCAATTCTGTTCAGTACCTCCTCATTAGCTACAAATTTCTCTTTTTCAGAAACGCTCTTCTTCCCATTGCCATTCAGCATTTTATATCCTCTGTACAGCGACCATCGTGTGATATTTCACTGCCCAAGCAACTAAACTCGTCTACTACCTTTATTGATTCCTTACCTAATCTAATTCCTTCAGCATCGCCTGATTTTCTAAGACTACATTCCATTACCCTTGTTTTGTTAATGTTCATCTTATATGCTCCTTTCAACACACTGTCCATTCCGTTCAATTACTCATTTGCTGTCTCTGACAGAATTACAATATCATCAGCAAAAAGTAAAGTTTTTATTTCTTCACCCTGAACTTTAATTCCTTTTCCAATTTTCTCCTCGCTTTGCTTACAGCTTGCTCAATGTACAAATTGAATAACATTGGGGAAAGGCTACAACCCTGTCTTACACCTTTCCCAACCTCTGCATCGTGCCCTTCAACTCTGATAACTGCTGTCTGACTTTCGTACAAGTTGTAAATAACCTTCCGTTCCCTATATTTTACTCCTACTGATTTCAGAATTTGAAAGAGTGTATTACAATCAACATTGTCAAAAGCTTTCTCCAAATCTAGCTAGAAATGTAGGTTTGGCTTTACTTTATCTTCTAAGATAAGCCGTAAAGTGGGGATTGCCTCCTGTGTTCCTACATTTCTTCTGAATCCAAACTGGTCTTACCCAAGGGCGGCTTCTACCAGCTTTTCCAACATTCTATAAATAATTTGTGTTAAAATTTTGCATGCATGACTTATTAAACTTATTGTTCTGTAATTTTCACGCCTGTCTACAGCTGCTTTCTTTGGAATGGGGATTATTGCTTTTTTCTTAAAGTCTGAGGGTATTTCCCCTGTCTCATACATCTTACTCACCAGGTGAAATAGTTCTGTCATGGCTGGCTCTCCCAAAGACTTCAGTACTTCTCAGGGAAAGTCGTCCACTCCAGGGACCTTGTTTCGACTTAGATCTTTCAGATCTCTGTCAAATTCTTCTTTCAGTATAGTATCTTCTGTTTCATCTTCATCTACATCCTCTTCCCTTCCTACAATATTGCCTGTAAGTTCATTTCCTTTGTGGAACCCTTTTCCAGCTTTCAGATTTCCCTCTTCCACATATACAACCTTCTTTCATGATTCTTAAACCAAGTATTTGTTATGATTAAATTACGTTCCGTGCAAAATTCTACCAGGCGATCTCCTCTTTCACTCCTTTTGCCCAGTCCATATTCACCTACTATTTTTCCTTCCCTTCCTTTTCCTACTAGCGAATTCCAGTCTTCCATAACAATTAAGTTTTCCTCTCTCTTAATTGTCTGAATAATTTCCCATACCTCCTCATACATTTTTCTATCTTCTCATCATCGACAGAGCTAGTGGTAAATTTATGTTCATTGGTGTGTGAATAAATATTATTTTTAACTGAAATATTACGTACTAATGAAAATGCGTCTTTAATGTTGTGGTAGAGACGCCTAGGAAGTATGTGGTCTGCATTCCCTATGGTGTTAACTAGGGGAGTATTGAATGGTCATGTTATGTAACTTAAACTGGCTTCTAAGAATAGAAATCTCCAGGTTCATATTAGCATTGTTGTTCAGTACATTTAACTGTTTTAATAAAGAAATTCTGAATAAAAATGCCGTGTATAATTACCTAGATCTCTAATTTCCACAATTGGAAACAGTATAAGTTTCTTATGTAAACAGCAAAAATCGCTTATTATCTTTATTCAGGTAACTGGTTCTGGCAGATGAAACTACTATCATCTGATCTTTTATCCGATGACAAGTATGACAAAATTTAACGGTATAAGTTTAGATATTTTTCATAACGCTATGGGATTTTCCTTGCTGATTCTACATACCCACAAGCAATTTTTATCAGTTCCTCTTCCATTTCTGTACTCCAGTCTTCTGTTTAGTTCTGTTGTATTACTGTTGTTAACCAGTATTTACTTGTGATTCTTCAGTTTCTCCCGGCGTATTTAATAATCAAAATATCCACGGGTGTACTGCCGGTCTATAGTGTTCAACGGGCACGTTGGACACTATAGACCGGCAGTACACCCGTGGATATTTTCAGTATTTACTTGTTTGTACGCATAATGCTCAGTGTTATTACGTGCAAAACTCGTTCGACTCGTCTGCGCCGCGAGCGCAGTTTGCTCGTCACTAGTGGTTGTACGCCTTTGTCAGTTGGCAAGACCACTCACGCTATGCGTATGCCATTTTATCAAATTATTATTGTTATTTGTAAAAGTATTCATTTTACCATTCTAGAATAATGTACGACATATGGCAAGAACTTTGTGGCTCTTTGTAATTTCACAAGAGAAATCTGCTTTTATAATGACTGTGATGTTAGTGTCATCGCTTCTACCCCAAAAGGCGTTGTTGTTGTTTTGGGATCTTTGGATATGAAAGTTCTATTGTAGGCAAATTCATCAGCGTTACCCGGATGTTTTAACAGGTAAGCCTGTACTTATGTGATGGCTGAAACGTCTGACCCACCTTCTTCGGGAAGAGAGTCAAGCAGTTGCTGGTCAGTGGACGGCGTGGTCGCCCCGGTGCTGCTGCTGGTGGCGAGGTCGTCTGCTGACGTCAAGGGCGCCGCAGCCGCGGGTACAGCCTCGGCCAGCACCCACAGCACCACCATTAGTACGGCAGCCAGCCGCCGGTCACTCTCTGCAGGCATGGCTGCAGCATTTATAACAAGACTGTACAGCGAAACATCCAGCACTTAACAAAAACGACGTACACTGATGGTTATTAAAACTGCAACACCAAGAAGGAAAGCGATTGACATAAAATTTAGTACATCGTCTTAGAGTTTTGCAGTTCAGTTAAGATTTATTGTTGATGCAGAGTACATTGAATGATTACATTAACATCAATAGCTGAAGCGGTCCATGGAGTACGTCAACTGACGGCGGTGTAGTCGCCGATGCTGCCATCCAACGATGATACCGATGGCGAGTACATCCTTACAATACATTACAACACGCCTGCTCGACCTGTTTACGTAGTTCAGCAAAGGTTGTGGGTTGACGAGTCCCACGTGTCAGTTGTCGTCCCATCACATCCCGCACACACTAGACTGGATATAAGTCCGGAGATCGTGCTGACCATGGACGCTGCTGCACGTCTTGTGTGTCGCCAGCATTAGCCTCTTGGAACAACACGTAACCCTACATCTACATGGATAATCTGCAGGTCACAATGAAGTCAACGGCAGAGGGTTCATCGAACCACTTAAACACGTTGGCTGCCGCGATGATGTCAGAGGCGCGCCAGAGCAACACCGTGTAGATACAAGGCCTCACTACCAGTCCTTTTCAAGTCACACCTATAGGCTGCCCTCGCAAGCTCACTGGCAGGCCGCTGGGGCACAGCCCACTGCCTCGTAGATTCAGCCAGTGAGCTTGCGAGGGTAGCCTATAGGTATGGCGTGACGCAGACTTGTTGTGAGGTATCTAGACGGCCAGAGCCGCCTGCTGTGGCAACGCCACCTAGAGACAAGGCCTCACAATCGCCCGTGCTACGTCATACTGACCAGGCCGCGGCCGCCAGCGTACTAGCTGGCCGGTATGAGACAGTGTGCGTGCCCCAGCGGTCAGCCATTCAGCTGACGGCCGCGACCTGGTCAGTAGTAGCACGGGCTGTGTAAGGCCTTGTCTCTAGGTGGTGTTGGATGTGGCCGTTGTCGGCCACACAGCAGCCAACTTGTTAATGATATTTCAAATGTTCAAATGTTTGTATAGCTTTTGGGACTTAACTACAGGGTCATCAGTCCCTAAACTTACAAACTACTTATGAACTAGCTAATACTAAGGACGGCACAAATATCCATGCCTGAGGACGGATTCGAACCCCCGACCGTAGTAATGATTTTTCTCTATAGTTCCATTCTCTAATAGCTAGCGGGGAAAACAAACACCTAAATCTTTCTGATTTCTGTTATTATATTATGATGATCTTGCCTGCCTATGTAGGTGGGTGCTAACAATATATGTTCGAATACTGAAGAGAAGGTGAAAGAACTATCTCAACTAGATGTCGCCGCTACAAATAACCTTTTCTTTAATGATTTTCAAGCAAACTCATGCATCATTTCCCCCTCTCCCCTATATCGCGATATTACAAAACGAGCTGCCCTTCTCTGAATTTTCTCTAAATAGTCCCGTCAGTCCCACCTGGTGTGGATCCCATAATGCACAGCAATACTCCGAAATAGGACGCACAAGTTTAGTGTAGGCGGTTTCTTTAGTTCAACTGTTGATCTCCTTTCTGCCAATCAAATGTACTGTTTGTTTCGCCTTCCCTACAATATTTTCTTGTGTTCTTTCCAATTTAAGTTGTTCCTAATTGTAACTCTTAGGTATTTAGTAGAACTGACGGCCTGTAGGGTTTACTGATTTATCGTGTAACTGAACTTCGACGGATTTCTTTTAGTGGTCATAAGGGTCAGTTGCCAATTTTTCACCATTCGAATATCTAAATCATTTTGCAGTTGCTTTTGACCTTCTAGTGACTTTACTAGCCGATAAATGACAGCATCATCCACGAATAGTCCTAAGTCGTTTATAAAAATAAGAAACAATAGGGAGCTCTATAACACTTCCCCCTGAAACGCCAGATATCACTTATACTTCATGACTTACCGTCAAGTGCAACGTACTGTGTCCTTTCTGAGAGGAAATCACGAATCCAGACCACAACTGTGTTGCAAGAATGGCACGCACTGAGCAGTGGTCAGCGTTCCCTTCGCAAACACCAGAGGTTAACGAGAGTTGGAGCTTATATTACACCAGACCATAAGGCCTGGGGTGCGGCCAGTGTGTTTTGGACAAATGATGGACAGTGCTCGCCAGGTCTACGTAGTACACACAAATATCCATCACTTGCTCACAGACAGAATTTGCTTTCATCACTGAAGATCACGGCTCGCCATTCCAGGGGATCACCTGATGACACTAGTCAATCCGTGCGCGTGGGAGCTTTGACGTGAGTGGAGGACAGATTACTGGTGCGCTTAGCCGTAGTCCCACTTCCAGTAATAGCTTGCCAACAGTTCGTGTTGACACTTATGGACTAACAAGCCTTCTTATCCTTGCTGTTGTAGCTGTATGATTTGCCACTGCTGCCCTTGCAATACGACGATCCTGGCGAACTACCGTGCCGTCTAGAAACTCTACAGGCGTGATGACATTCGCGTGATCACTGCAACCATCATCGTTGCACAAATACCACAGTACGTCAAACTGAAAGAACCATCCCATCGGAAGGACACAATTTGAACCTATTCAAACTCGTTCAGTTGACTGAGTTAAACACGTCTCCGTGTGCACGTTTGCTTCATACGTTGATGATATTACACAGTGTTGTGCGTCGCCATTCGTCACAAAGCGTGCGGTCAACACACGTCGCCGCGCCTTTTCCAGAAGAGGCGATAGGTCGTCGCATGGTACATCGACCGCCGAGGGCGCCTCAAGTCTCGTACTTCTCTGCCTGCTCGGCGTGCCGGCCAGTCAGACGAAGAGAGCTCCGCTAGATATGCCAGCGTACCACAGCCCAACAGTGCAAACTATAGCAGTCAGTACGAAGCAGAGGTAGGAGTGCTGCAGTTCCAGGAGATCCGTCTGCAGCGAGCTAGAACCCGGAGATACTGAGCAGGAGCGGAACGAATGTGGTCAGGTGTTGGGTGTCACTTGTTTCAGAAATGCATAAGCGAGATTTCCACACTCCTAAACATCCCTAGGTCGACTGTTTTCTGATGTATAGCAAAGTGTAAAAATGAACGGACACAATCAGTACGAAAGCTTACAGGCCGACCTCGTCATTTGATTCACAGAGACAACAGACATGTGAATAGAGTCCTGCAGTGTAATAGGCAGGCATCTATCCAGACGATCACACAGGAATTACAAACTACATCAAGATCCACCCAAAGTACTATGACAGGCGGGAGGTGAGGAAACTTGGATTTCATGGTCGAGCAGGTGCCCATAGTCATACATCACGCAAGCCAGTGCCAAAAGACGCCTCGCATCGTGTAACGAGCGAAAACATTGGACGATTGAACAGTGGAAAAACGCTGTGTGGAGTGTCGAATCACGGTACACAGGCGGCTATCCCATGGCACGGTGTTGGTAAAGCGAACACCCGGTAAACGTCATTTTCCAGCGTGTCTAGTGCCAATAGTAAAATTCGGAGGCGGTGGTGATATGATGTGGTGTTTTTCATGGAGGCGGCTTGCAGCCCTCGTCGTTTTGCGTGGCACTATCACAGCACAGTCCTACATTGATGTTTTAAGCACCTTCTTGTTTCCCACTGTTGAACAGCAATTCGGGGATGGCCATTGCATCTTTCAACACGATCACGGCGTGTGACTGAGTGGTTACACGACACTAACAGTAACAGTTATGGGCTAGCCTGACTTCTATAGAACATATTTGGAATGTTTTGGAACGCCGACTTCGTGCCAGGCCTCACCGACCTACGACGATACCTCTCCTTGGTGCAGCACTCCGTGAAGAAAGGGCCGTCATTCGCCCAGAAACCTTCACCACCTGACTGAACGGATGCCTGCGAGATTCACACCACCCATTATTTTGTGGGCGATGTCAACGGGAAAATTTGCATAAAATTTTGGTATTATTTGCAAAGTTTCTTGCAGGTTTTAAATAGATTATGCCTAAATCAGGTTATTTTCGCGCGATGGTATCTCATAGTTATAACGTCATATCTCCTAAACTATGTGGCACACTACATATTTTTTTTTCTTTTTGGGCCAGAATCCTTCACGTGCGTAGGAAGAAAAAGCCACCAAAATTTCATTATAATTTTTGTATGTGAGTCCTCGCACGAAAATATAAAGTTGGGGAAGAAAAACTAAAAGTGTTCAAATGTTTGAAAATCTATGGGACTTAATTACTCTGGTCGTCAGTCCCAACGCTTACATACCACTGTAACTTATGCTAAAGACAACTAATATACCCAGCCTGAAGGAGGACTCGAACCTCCGAAGGCGAGCTGCGATGCGTTCCGCAGCTAGGTGCCATGGAATGCTCGGCCACTACAACGCGGCAAGGAATAGTTCAAAGTGTCATATAAGCATCTTGCTTCGTGTAATGTTAAAACTAGACTTCAAACTACTTAAACTAGCTTACACTAAGGTCAACACACACACACACATGCCCGAGAGGACTCGAGCTGCCTTCCAGTCAGTAGCATGACGCCTCAGAGCAAGCGCCCATTCCCGCGCGGTATCAAAACTTCTGTTTCTGCAGATACTGTAATAACAGAACTGTTTCTTTTTTGACTAATTCTCCCGAATGGTAATATCGTCAAGCAGTGGTGCATTAGGTCACAGACATGTGCTAAGCGCTCCTCTCTCAGGTAGAAAGGAAAATTTTACGAACAAACGGATGGTGTAGCCATGGGCTCCCCTCTCTCACCTATTGCGGTTGAGATTTTCAAGGGAGCTTTTGCGAAACAGCTCTCCAGTCAGCACCACTACGCCCAGAATGTTGCCTGCGAAATGTTGATAACACCTTCGTCTACTGACCACATGCAGAAGAAGAGCTACAAACATTCCACCAACATCTAAATCAACAGCATAGTAAAATTCAGTTTACAATGGAGGTAGAAAGGAACGGAGTGCTGCCCTTCCTCGACTTGGAAGTGTACCGAAAGCCTAACGGGAAACTTGGCCACAGAACTTCTTATGAACAAATTAAATTGGAAATAAAACGTAGGAAATATTGTAGAAAGGCAAAGCAAAGGCTTCGTTTCATTGGCAGAACACCTGGAATATGCAACATTTCTACTAAAGGAACTGCCTACAATACACTTCTACGTCCTGTTTTGGAGTATTGCTGCGCATCCACATCAGGTGGGGCTGACGAACAGTGTAGAGACAGTTCAGAGAAAGGCAGCTAGTTTTGTATTATAGCGATGTAGGGGAGAGAGAGTGTCACGGTAATGATGCACGACTTGGTGAGGAAATCATTAAAAGGAAGGCGCCATTCATTGCGGCGAGGCCTATTTACGACATTTCTTTCACCAAGTTTTTCCTACGAATGCGAAAATATTTTGTTAGCACCCACCTACATAGGGAGAAATGATGAAAATAATAACAGAAATCAGATCGATAACAGAAAGATTTGGTTGTTTCCTTTTTCCAGCGAGCTATTAGAGAATGGAACTGTAGAGAAATATCACGAAAGAGGTTCGATTTCCCCCTCCTGTGCACTTCAATGTGACGTATAGACTATCCATGTAGATGAAGTTCACAGGAAAGCCACAAGCGCAGGCAGGTTCCTTCACGTCTCCACTCATCATCAACCCATGCAAAAGAAATTCACCCTGCCAACTAGGAAGGCCCATAGGATCAGCCATGCTGAACACCGTAGGACGGAAGTAAAAAATCTCAGAACTACCTTTGCGGCAAATGTCTATGGGATGAGAGTGATAAATAACACTATGTCGACAAAGGATGTAGGCAATACGGAAGAGCAGTGTTGTTGTGGTCTTGAGTCCGCAGACTGGTTTGATGCAGCTCTCCACGCTACCCCGACCTGTACAAGCCGCTTCATCTGAGAATACCTGCGGCAACCTACATCATTTTGAATCTGCTTCCTGTAGTCGTCCCTCGGTCTCCCTCTACCATTTTTACCCCACACGCTTCCTTCTAATGCTAAGTTGACGATTCCTTTATGTCTCAGAATGTGTCCACCAACTAATCCCTTCTCTTTATCAGCATATGCCCGAAACTTCTTTTCTCCCCATTTCAGTTAAGCACCTCCTCATTAGTTACGTGATCTACCTATCTAATCTTCATCATTCGTCTGTAGCACCAAATTTCGAAAGCTTCTATCATCTTTTGTCTGAACTCTTCATTGTCTATGTTTCACTCCCATACAACGCTACACTCCAGACAAATGCCTTCAGAAGGGACATCCTAACATTTAAATTAATTTTGGACGTCAATAAATTTCACTTCTTTAGAAACGCTATTCTTCCCATAGCCAATCTGCATTTTACATCTTCTATACTTCGGCCATCAGAAATCTTGCTACCTAAATAACAAAACTCATCTACTGCTTCAAATGTCTCATTCATTACCTAATCTAATTCTTTCAGCGTTGCTTGACTTTCTAACACTACAGTCCATTACCGTCGTTTTACTCTTGTTTATGGTCATCGTATATCTTCCTTCGAAGACACTGTCCATTCCGTTCTATTCCTCTTCGAGGTCTTCCGCTGTCTCTGACAGAATTACTATGTCGTCAGCAAACCGCAAGGTTTATATTCCCTCGCCCTGGACTTTAATTCCCGCACCAAATTTTTCCTCGCATTCCTTCACAGCTTGCTCAAGAAATAATTTGAACAACATTGGGGAAAAGCTACAATCCTGTCTTACTCCCTTCCCAACCACTGTGACCCTTTCATGACCTTCTACTCTAATAATTGGTGTCTGGTTTTTGTACAAGTTGAATATAACTCTTCGCTTTCTATATTTTACCACTACTACCTTCAGATTCTGAAAAAGTGTATTTCCGTCAACATTGTAAAAGGCTTTCTCCAGATCCGCAAATGCTAAAAAGGTAGGTTTTCCTATTCTTAACCTAAGATAAGTCGTATTGCGAGTATTGCCTCGCGTGTTCCTACATTTCTCCTAAATCCAAACTGATCTTCCCCAAGGTCGGATTCCATCAGTTTTTCCATTCGCCTGTGAATAATTCGTGTTAGTATTTTTCAAGCATGACTTATTACAATAATAGTTCTGTGATTTACATATTTGTCTGCACTTGCTATCTTAGGAATTGGAATCACTATATTCTTTTTGAAGTCTGAGAGTATTTCCCCTGTCTCATAAATCTTGCATACCAGGTGGAACAATTTGTTCACGACTGGCTCTGCTAACGATATCATCAGTTCAGACGGGACATCATCTACTCCAGCAGCTTTGTTTTTAGTCAGATCTTTTAGTGTTCTGCCAAATTCTTCTCGCAGTATAGTATCTCCTTCTACATAGTCCTTCCATATTTCAGCTTTCCCTTCTTTGCTTAGTACTGGTTTTCCATCTGAGTTATTCATAATCATACTGCTGCTCTTCTTGTCTCCAAATGTCTCTTTTATTTTCCTGTAGGCTGTATCTGTCTTTCCCCTAGTTATACATTCTTCTGCGGTCTTGCATTTCTTCTCAAGCCACTGCTGATTAGCCAGTCTGCACTTCCTGTCAACCTCATTTTTCAGATCCTTCTGCCTGATTCACTTGATGCATTTTTATATTTTGTCCTTTCATCAATTACGTTCACTATCTCCTGTGTTATCCAAGGATTTCTATTAGGACTAGTCCTTCTGCCTATATCTCTGCGGTTTTCACTACTCTCTCAGAGCTACCCATTCTTCTTCTACTGTATTACTTTCCCCCGTTTTAGAAAATCCTTGCCTAATGCTCTCTCTAAAACTCTCAACCACTTCAGGTTCCTTCAATTTGTCCAGATTCCATCTCCTTAATTTTCTATCTTTCTGCAGTCTCATAAATTTTAATCTACAATTCATAACCAATAAGTTATGGTCAGAGTCTATATCAGCCCCTGAATAAGCAGAGCAGAGAGAAGCAAAAAAGTTCGCCCTGTTGTATGTACAAGGAGTCTGAACGTGAAAGGAAAAATCTCCGTTGGGCATGTATCAAGGCAATATACAGAAGTAAAAAAAAAAAAAAGACTCCACGAAAGATGCTATGGAAATGTTTATAAATCTAAGGGACTTAACTACGTTGGTCTTCAGTCGCTATGCCTACAAACTACTTGAATTAAGCACAACAAACACCCATGCCCGAGGGAGGACTCGAACCTCCGACTGCGAGCAACAGTGCGCTCGCAGCAAGACGCCTTAGAACGCTCGGCCACTCCACCGCGGCAAAGATGCAGTAGACAAATTAGATAATGCCGGTGTATACTAAATCGGTTGCGAGTGTGGTTTGGTATATGTGGGTGTGACCGGACGATCAATGAGAACTAGAATTTCAGCAGTGGGAGAATATTTCCGTGAAGCCCGTGTGCTGGTGAAACAACCTTTTACTATGAAGAGAAAATCAGATAAGCTATCGAAATAGGCAAGCGGCCCACCAACATGAATAGAGAAGACACATACAGACTTCCGTAGTCCTAGCTGAGCAGTGGCAACAACGCTATGACACAAAACCAATCAGGCGCGCGGGAGACGGCTTCGGCCGTACCTGCACTACAGTACAGTACACGGAGCGTCGCCCGCCAGTTGACTAGTAAACAACGGCACACTCACTGCCCCTATTCTCCTATTCCAGCCAATGGCGAATAAAAATGTAAACGTCAATTGACGACATCTATTTCCTCTAATCAGACGCAATAATGTAGCCTCCAATGGCAAGAAAAGTAATCCATGTAAATAACAATCAAATGTGTTCAAATGTTTGTAAATCTATGGCAGTTCACTTCTTTGGTTATTACTCCCGAGGCTTACAAACTACTTAAACTAAATTAAACTAACCCATGCCCGAGGGAGGACTAGAACCTCCGAAAGCGGGCAAGGGCGCGCTACTCAGCAAGGCACCTTTGAGAGCTCGCCATCTCCATCGCGGCTAAACACCGATCGTCGACGCCCATTTTCAAAAAGCGCGTGAAATATTGCAAACACCAATAAGTAAAGCCTAACATCCCAGTCCACCTCCTCAAACTAGCATTTGCCAATCTTATATGAGAACCAAGCCTTCACACATTCAGCAGACACACAAATACCCAGAAGAAGGCTAAGTGCAATAGTGGCCGAAACGTCGAGCAGATTTTCTAACACTGACAATGCGGTCTCACACCCACACAACCATTTTATTGATTACTAGATGACCCGGTGAACTTCGTATCACTTACCCTTTAATATAAACCATATGAATTTAAATGATGTGTATTTTAGACCCAGTAGCTTTATAAATGCATCATCAGATCGTCTAAGTATCGATTCGATAGTGGGCGGTTTGAGTGGGAAAATCACGCACACATGTCCAGGATACACTATTACTTCACTCAAACCTTCCTTTCGCTTTCAACGTCGTATGTGAAAAATTTTATCGCAATCAGATGGATGGTATCGATATTTCATAGAAATATCTCTTTCTATTTTTTCTGAATTTTCCAATTTTCCGGGAAACTTTTATTTCATAAAAACGTTACTCTTGCTTTGAACGTCAAAGATGCAAAATTTTATCGCGATCAGACGAATAATATTGATATCCCATTGAGAAACCTCTTTCAGTATGTGGCGAATTTTCAAATTTTCCGGGTAACTTTCCTAAATTTTTAGTTCATAAGAACGTTCATATTTCGTTGAACGTCAAATGATCAAAATTTTATCGCAATCGGCTGAACGGTTCTCAACCTATAGTGTTAAGTACATTTAGAAACACATTGAAAAAGGAACTTGGTTCGAATTTTGTGACTTTCCTTTTTAACTGCCCCCCCCCCCATTTTTTTAACTCAAATTATTCCAAGACCGTAATGAACAAACAAAAAAATACCCCACTCCGTCGTGCGAATAGTCAGTTATAGTACTGAATTCAATCAAAAACACATTGAAAACGCACTTTCAGTTTTTCTCAAATTTTCCCATTTTCCGGTAATTTTCCGAAAAATTTATTTCATACAAACCTTGTGATGTCAAGCCGTACTCAAGTGATTTTCTTACAACCATGTGGCAATTGATTTTATTAATAGAAAAAAAATCGCTTTCGGTTTTTCCTAAATTTTCTTACTTTCCTGGCGACTTTTCCAGATTTTTATTTGATTGCTTTCAGCATGAAATGTACAAATTTTTATCGTAATTGGACGAACGGTATTGATAGCTAACAGGAAAAAGCTGTTTTATTTTTTGTCGATTTTTCTCTTTTCCGGACAATTTTTCCATATTTTATCACCGTTTAAACCTTCCCTGGACTTACACGAATATTTCAAGACTTAAATTAGCAAAATCGGTTCAGCCGTTTTCGAGTTTTAGTGCGACTAACGAACAGCAATTCATTTATATATATATATATATATATATATATATATATATGGATGATTGTTCCTCAGAACATTTCAGAGCAGAAGTAATCTTACAGTGTATCCCCATTGTACATACGGATTTTCCGGGTTCTTAATGACAAAATAGCCAAAAAAATATTTTCTACGGTATGTTTTACATCTGTTCAGAATTTAAATTTTGTAGGGGAGTTTCATATCTGATTTTATATGCAACTTTAATCTGATTTGCCTTATATTTTCAACGGACAACGCTGTTTACACTTTTACAGATCTAATATTAAATGCTTGAACAACCGGAAATCAACTGTTGGAATTTTTTGTTATCTCTCATAATCTTTTGACTGTGTACATCAAGGAATTCTTTTACATAAGCTCAAGTATTGTGTGGTATGAGTGGGACTGCGCACCAGTGGCTTAATTCTTACTTAACTGGAAGAGTTCAGAATGTTTAAATAAGTGGTTCACATAATGCGCAAAAATCAAATGTTTCCTCTAACTGGCGAATTATCTAGAATAGGGCGCCACAGGGCTCGGTGTTCGGTCCTTTGCTGTTCTTAATATACTATCAATGACTTCCCGTTCGATATTCACTAATATCCAAAGCTAAACGTTTTTGCTGACGATAGAAGTATTGTAATTACACCTGACAAACAAGAATTAACTGATGAAATTGTAAATAATGTCTTTCAGAAAATCTTTAAGTGGTTCTCTGCAAATGGACTCTCATTAAATTTCGATAAAACACAGTACATACACTGTATAGTATGACACCATTAATAAACATAAGACTTTCTACAGGCACCTGTAGGTAAGGTAGACTATTCAAAACACTTAGGTGTGTCCACTGACGAGAGATTGAGTTGGAAAAAAGACAGTGATGAACTGCTGAAACGTTTGAGTGCAGCTACTTATGCTATTATGGTTATTGCAAATTTTGGTGATAGTCATCTCAGTAAATTAGCGTACTATGATTATTTTCATTCATATGGCGTCATATTTTGGGTAATTCTTCACTGAATAAAAAAGTATTCATAGCACAAAAGCATGTAATCAGAATAATTGCTTGTGCCCACTCAGGACTAAAGTGCAGGCATTTATTTAATGAAGTAGTATACTGCACACTAGCTTCAAGCCGCGGCGGAGTGGCCAAGCGCATTCAGCCGCTATTCTCCGATGCGCGAGGCGGTTCCCCGTCCGGGTTGGAATCCCCTCTCGAGCATGGATGTTTGTGTCGTCTTTAGTATAAGGTAGTTCATAAGTACATTGTAAGTTTAGGGACTGATGATCCCTTAAAGCTCCGCAAACATTTGAACTAGCTTTAAAATATATACCTTCACTTATAAAATTGTCATTACTACCCTAATCCAGAACTGGCTGAAATAAGCTGCCACAAAAGTCTGCCCACTTGCCAAATAGCATCATAAGTCTGCCATTTGGCAAGTGGCCATACTACCATTTCAAAAGAAATTAAAAGACTTTTTCAGTTGCATTTCCCTCTTCTCAATAGATGAATTTTTCAATATAAATTAGTAATTTTACAAAAAGGGGAAAAAATAGAAGAAATAATTAATTATAAAAGAATGCATGTCTTCAAATATTAGGTAAAGATATCTTTCATTAAATTGACACGTTCCACATCATTGCGAAATGGAACAGCACCAATCTAATATCTTACCTAATCTTCCAGTGTCTAAGCATAGGCATAATAACCTATTATTTGTTTATATTCATCGCTTGCTAACAAAGGTCCCGTGTTCGAATCCCGGTCGGGAACACAGTTTTAATTTGCCAGGAATCTCTTATCAGCGCATACTCCGCTGCAGAGTGAAAATATCATTCTGGAAACAAGAATATTTTTGTAACAACATGCTCATTCCTTTCTGCAAATATGTATTCTTCATCTATAGCGAACAAAATTCGTTTCATTTCCTTTTGCCATATTGCTAATTCATTTTACGCAGGATTGTAAATTCAAGGCTTCAAGTGTTTTCGATGCTGTCCCTTGTTCATCCCTATAGCCCATGACGATATTTTACGCAGTATTTTCCTGGGTTTTTATGTTTTATATGCATAAATGTCTACATAGAGTCCTTGCGCACTCAATCGTAAGCCCATATTAAGTTGAAAATTTCCAGTACGCACCTTTTGGTGAATTATAGTTAATTTTTTCTTAAACACTACATAATAAGCACAATACTTGTCCTGTATTCGCTGCTCAGATTCAATAAGTTGACACTCTATGCTCATAAAAAACGAGAACTTGTTTATCAGTTCCAACTGGGCATTGAAGTGGAGAACCGCTATTCTGTTCAGGAGTCTTTCTCCAAATAACTTATGACGTCGCTCTTAATTTGCTTAGGATGTTACACCTTGGTTTCATACTGTACATTTGAAGTTTTTTCCCTGGTATGCCGGCCGCGGTGGCCGAGGAGACTGAGGCGCTCCAGTCACGGTCTGCACGGCCACTACGGTCGGGGCTTCGAATTCCCCCCTCGGGCATGGATATTTGTGCCGTCCTAGTTCGTAAGTAGTTCATAAGTAGTTTGTAAGTTTAGGGACTGATGACCCCGTAGTTAAGTCCCATATGCTTAACAAACATTTGAACATTTTTTCCCTGGTATAACTTTATCCTGAGTGTTGTAAGTCGTATACCACTCATTTGTCTGTTCAGAATCATTTTTACTATACAATTTGCATTGTGATGTAGAGGCAAGATTACATAAGTAATAATTATTTCTAGTGGCCAAAGAATGTACTCAAAGAGCCTCTGAATTATAGTGATGCAGAAGAAAGCTGGAGCTTAAATGAGTAGATCGAGTGACTAATGAGATGTTACTAAATCAGACTGTAAGAAAAGGAAACTTCTGGCGCAACTTCACCAGAAGAACGAATCGGTTGATAGGACACTCTATGAGGCATCAATGAATAGCCTGGTTTGTAACGGTTCGAAGTGTGTGTGTGCGTGAGAGAGAGAGAGAGAGAGAGAGAGAGAGAGAGAGAGAGGGAGAGGGTGATATAATTGTATTAGGAGAGCAGTAGCTGTGTAGATATGAATCGGCTTTCATGGGATGGATTGCAAGGAAAGTTGCATCAAATCAGTATTCTGACGACAATAATAACACCTAAAATATCACTTATCATATGAAGTTTCTAACGATATTTAGAAGCATAAAATCAAAATTCACCTTCATTTTCATGTCAAATAATTTCAGAAATAAAACAGAAGTTTCAGCATCGTAGGTCCAAAACAGTGTCATTCCTAGACGTGTTGACGTTTTCTTGTCAGGCGAGAGAAACAGCGACGATTTTGGACTGAGGATGGTGGTGGTGGAGCTGTAAGTTTTCACAAGTTGTCAACAGGTAAATGAATAATTGCAGATAAATTTTTATAGCGTTGTACTTGTAACATAGTAAATAATATGCGATCCGTATTGGGTATTCTGTAAACCGCTTTGGAAACGTCTGGATATGATATTCCCTATATTTTAGAAATGATAAACTTTTGCAATCGTGTTGTGTGACTGAGATACCACATGATACCTGCACGAACAATTTTTCTCCGGTATAAAGTGTATCTCTCGAATTTTGGTCACCTTTTTATTGTAGATAAAACTCAGTTACGAAACATGACTGAGAGTCGGAAAAAGTAAAGTAAATAAAGATACATTTTGTGATTCTATTGGACAGACGATGCGTACCGTCGAGGATCGCTGCATTGAACACCAGAGGCACACACGATTGATGTATCCGAGCAAGTCGGCGGTCACTGAACATTGTTTGTCGGAGAATCACGCGATGGAGTATGAACGCACTAGGATTCTGGTACAGACGTCGAGATACTGGGACTGCGTCGTTAGAGAGGCTATTGAAATTCGCACGACGACCTCGTAAACCGTGACTGTGGCTATAATCTTAGCAAAGCTTGGGAACCAGCGATTAGATTAATTAAGTGTAAATCTAGCAAACGTAACGAAGTGACGACCACGGCGGACAGAGCCCTCACATCGACGTCATCTCAGACGCCGTCGCAATCGGTTCCACTGCGCGACCGCGGCGCGGGGCGCGGACCACGAAGGGGTCGCTCCGCGGGCGAGGGTATTTAAATCGCCAGCTACCGGCCTAGAACCCAGTTCCCTTCGAGCCGCCGTAGCGTGCGGATCTCCGTGCCGGCGCGTTTCCAGGAGCTCAGTCCGTCAGTTCACCTGATGATGGCGACATGTATGATCGCCGAAATATTGTGCCCGTTGGACACTATAGACCGGCAGTACACCCGTGGATATTTTGATTAAAGATACATTTTATCACTTCATCGAGATTATATATGATATTCGATATAGACTAAACTGAAATTTAATGGAGCATACACTAAACGATGTAAACAACAAAGCAAAATACTGAAGCTCTGTGCATAGCAATAGGACGGATGCCACGCCAAGGACTGAAAAGTAGCTTTTTTACTTTAGACGATACATCACATACCTTGTCAGAGTTACACTTCAATATTTTGGAATATTCGCCTCACTTACCAGACCCGCTTTTCAAACTACCATTTCATTAACAAAAATTTAAATAAAAAAGATATTCGGCCTGCTAAGATGCTCAGATTACTCGTGTCACATAGCTTGCAACACGATTAAAATACATTAGTTTCAGAACCGAAATAATAGTTACGTTAGTTTTGGAGTGTTTAAGGGCGAAACTGATAAACAGTGAAGTAAATCGATAAATTTGAAATGCTTTGTAGTCAAAATATCTGATTCATTATGTTAAAATTGTAAGTAGATTCACTCAGAAAGTAGGACGATAAAATTCCACAATGCAGTGTTTACATTTTTACAATAGTTAAACTTTTCTTAACTTGAAGAGAGTACAGCCATATCAACTACCAAGTGGGGTAAGGCCACAATATTTACTTGAAGCGTATAATGCCAGTGCGACATGTCTATACTGCGACGTGCTGCTGCTATTCATTAAGGAATTAGAAACCATTCACTATAGTTTATGAATATGCATTTTAATTTAAGGAATCTATTTTAGAGGAATTTTATGTCATAACAATGCAGAAAGAGATTACAAACAGGGCTGCTTTCGAAAGACTTTTTACCCCTGTACGGTATAGCATATTATTCTTTTACAGTTTCTAACACATGATTTACTAACACTATCATGATTACCAAGGACGGGCGTAGTTGTCTTGGAAAACCTATGTTGACGATCTTGTCCCAAAATTAAATACTGCGTTATTTACTATAAGAATATCTGAAATAAATGATAGTTCAACACGAAATGTAGACTACTTTAGTTATTTTGTGAAGTGTAGTGTGAATTTTTTGAGTAAATCTTCTGATTATAAAAGAATGTTTATGGCAGAGAAACTGGCTTTTCAAACCATGTGAGGTGTCAGCTCGCGAACCTGTTGTTGACCCCTGCTCAGTAGCCTGGGAATACATATTTTATTTAATGTCGTTTGTTGTTAACACTATCAGATTATTTCAAAGAGTTAGCAGTTTTCACATAGTTGATACTAGAAGAAATAGAATGCTTGACTCTTGTGCAGAAAAGGGTGCAGTATTCTGCTGCATCCATTTTCAATAAGCTCTCACAAGAGTTCAAAAATCTTAATAGTAATCCAAGCGCTTTCAAGACTATAGTGAAGAGTTCCCTCTGACTCACTCTTTATATTCTACCGAGGAACTCATAGAAAAACAAAAATTTAAGCTAATTCTTTGTGATTCGTTTTGTTTATATTTACTTATTCTTAAGCCTGTCGTCGGCAAAGGATTCCTAAACGTTTCATTTTATCTTCTTCTGCTACTACTACTACTACTACTACTACTACTTCTACTCATTTGTTAAAATTTCGTAGACCCTTGTTCCTGATTTGGTTACAGTGGAACATACATATAAATAAATAAATGAAATAATGAAACATGTAGGCCATTCACTCCACACCATCACTGAAAACCACGGTATCGAGGACTACAACTTTTTATCACTGCCCACTATCATTCAGAAATTTTTAAAATACTTTTACAAATGGTCATGTGTTTTTAAAACTATTTGACCACACGGCTATGGACGGGGTCCCTAAACTTAGAAACTATTTACACTAACTTACACTAAGAAAAACACACACATATTTCCGAGAGAGGACTCGAAGCTCCGGCGGGAACGGCGGCCCAGAGCGTAGGACGACGCCTTAGACCACGCGGCCATTCCGCGAGCATATACTTTTATATACTAGACTTTCACGAGTACATCCGACACGATGATTCGTTATGTCAGACTTGTCCCAGTGAGCTCTTACCTGTATTTCAAGGTGAAGAAGTAAATTCCGATTGACACAACTCCGCACTGAACAACCCCGGCACTCCTTGATGCAGTATGAGTCTGGTGAGTTAGATGTGCAATACCGTCTGCCTGTCACAAGCACGCCATGAAAGCTGCTGAAGCGATTACATCATGTCCGTCCACGTGGCCAGAAGGAAACACGCAGACCGGAGGGAATGAGTGGAGTACCGCTGCACCACGCGGCCTGACTCAAAACTAGTTGCCACTTCTCGGCAACAGCTACAGTTACGTGGCGCCTGTCTCGTCCTAGATTTACGATCGCAGTTTTAAACGCATTAGCGTTCCTATTCTCAGGCGTGTGTTACGAGGCATAGATGTCACAGTGATAAGCAGAGTACCTTCTGATTTATTGATTACTTTTTTTTGTTATCTTGCCCGTTCCTCACCTTTTTCCTCGCATTGTGCTCATGGCAACAAACTGCAGCAAGCAGAGACGTGTAGGCTCTTACACGATTTCAAACTCAAGGAAACAACATTTGCAGGTGTTTTGTTTACCTTCGCAGTATTATGTGACTTCGCAGCGATTAAAAAGTCATGTAATGCTCTTTGTTTCTATGGTAACAGCTAATACGACTGAATTTTCAGAAGACGTAAACCAAACGCAAAGGTCCGTTTTTATTGGTGCATTTATATTTCCTCAAAAACTTCGATAATGTTAGTTTTACAACTAGAGCCTGGAACAGGAATTCAGCTAAAATATAAGAGCTTTTTGCACTGAAGAAGTCCAGATTCTCTACAACCATATCCAAGTTTCCCTACATACAAATTATCGACGGTCATCTGTGAAGAGACTGATAGTCTCAGACTGATAGACTAGTCTGATATTGGGGGCCACGTAGCATGGTCAGGCTTGTCCTTGGGCGTCTAGCATACAGTGTTGTGGTGGAGTCTGCTTCGTACAGTCTGGTTTCAAACTCGCCTGCTTGTGGTACTCATGAAGTCATCGTTTCTTGTGGTGACAGTCTGCTTGAAGTTCCTTCGGTTTAAAAGTCGCAGATACTGTTTACCGTCGTCGTCGCTCTAAGATGGTCAGTACAGGGCAGGCCACTTACAGTACGCGTATGTGACTATGTAGGCTTTTCCGACGTATTAACTGCTCATGTCGAGTCTCCACTCAGATGAAACTGTAAATTTCGCACAGTGTTTCTGCGGTTCTCCTGACCGCCATCTTCAGGTGGGAATATGCCGCTCTCGCAGTGACTGATAGGAACAATGAACGACAGAACCTTTACATGCACCTAATTTGGAAAAAATGCAGACGCCCAGTAAATTACGCATACGTTTGCTCGTAGGTGCTGGCCCAGGGAGCAAGAGGAGTTGCAGCGCCTCGAGTGGGTGAATTCTGTCGAAAAACGAGATATCGCTGAGAGCTGTCACTCGTAGCCGTCCGATTCAGATGCCGATACTTCTTCAGGTCTAACAACAGAGAATTCTATATTTTACTCAGTGCTATCCACTACCTCGGTTAATGAGACTGTTCAACAGATTCTTTTAATATTGTGTGAATGGTAAAGCTTAATCCGGCTGGAGACCCGACATCAATTTGAACAATACTA
Source organism: Locusta migratoria (assembly GCA_026315105.1). Taxonomy (NCBI): domain Eukaryota; kingdom Metazoa; phylum Arthropoda; class Insecta; order Orthoptera; family Acrididae; genus Locusta; species Locusta migratoria. Next base: position 515,636,941 of record CM048744.1, read on the forward strand.
CTTGTAGCTTGAAAACGCTTGCAGGTCCTTACCACATTACTCTGACTAACGAATATTCGCCGTACAACTTCTCTTGGTGAAAGTTCTTGTTGACATATCTACAATCCGCATTCAGTCAGTCGTTGATATTATTATCCTTACCCTCCTTACCCTCCATACGATGTCCACAAATGCCGCATATACCCTACGACGTACATACAGTTGATATAAACACCCTATAATGAAGATGTAAATCTACCTCCGACACCTGCATTCAACGAATGGAAATTCTTTCGAAATATGGGGCTACACGCAAGTCTGTTTACACTTAATACAATTCAGAGGGTCCAGTTTAACGAATCATTCAACGTTGGTCAACGAAGAACCTGTATATGGCATCCAGAAGTGATATAACATTTAAATATATGTACATCAACTAATGAATATTTTGATATGCACAAACGAAAATTTCCCTGAGATCTTGTACAAACAGCATCAGGGCATTATAAAGCATCGCTGGTGGAAGCTTAGATTGCCCTTTTCTCGTGTGATATCTTGTGAACAATGGACGAAGGGTTTCAGGTAGAAAGCATATTCCTTGATTTCCGAAAGGACACCGTGCCGCATTGCAGACAGCTAACGAAGCTACGTTAATATGGAATAGATTTCCAGATATTACAGTGCCTCGAAGACTTTTAAGTAATACAACCCATACGCTGTTCACCAAGGCGAGTGTTCATTATACAAGGCGGTCGTCAGGAGTGCTCAGGGAAGTGACAGGACGCTGTTATTTTCTGTTTACATAAATGAACTGATAGCCATGGGCAATAGTAATCTGGAGCTGTTTGCTGATGAAGCTGAGGTATACAGTGCTGCAGTACATGTGCTGAAGAAATGCTAAAATTCTGTTTTGGACGTTGTCCGAGTATTTCACATTCACTACTGCGTCAAAGTTGCAACATACGCAACTTACAATTTGTGTAAATAATGTATCCCCCCATTTACACACGAGGGGGAAAAAGTCATCGGTTCGACAAAGCAACACCAATACGGACCATAGTGAGCTGTTGGATTTACACCTACATTGTATGGCTGCGTTTGCTTACTAGAGACCAACCATCCAGTCTTCGCATTCGCGCCCAAATAACAACAAAGTATTAATGTTTATTCAGATTCAGGCAGAGTGGTTTGTAAATAATTTACACTACTTACTGGGATTTTAGTTTCACCAATCTGACTTTATTATTCCAGAAAACGCAAAACACAGGGCAAAATTCCATCGAAGCTTGTCACGGCTAACCGAAAGCGCAAATGCACCAGAGTAATCTCGACACAGTGACCTAACGTGTCGAAATTCAAACAAAAAGTAGATATGGAGCTCAGAGTCTTCTCTGTAAAGATAGTGTTCTCAGTTGTTGATTGCATTAAAAGTCACGTTGGAAGATTCAATCCGTACATGGAAAAAGTTCACAGTTCGACACAGGAAATGTATAAATTGGCGTTTGTGCAACAAAATTACGGATATAGTTTCTGACCACGGCCATATCTGAACGAGGTAAAAAATTCTAAAACCCGAATGGTATCTAAACAACACGAAAAATTCAATTACTGGGTCGTATCCGAAAGAATTGAACATTTCTGTCCTGCTAGCGACGTTTAGAAAAATTTGCCCTCAACACCTCAAGGCGGCCAGATATTGCCCCAAATCCAAGATGGCTGCCGTTGTTTATACCCTGGGTGTAGCTGAAGATATTTGTCATAAATATGACTGGATTTACAAATGTTACATATGAATTTGATTGCAAGTTTTAACATCATTCACTGCTGTAATAATATGTGTTGTATGTAATATTTTTGTTACAAAACACACCTTTTGTTAGAAATAGCGGTACTTACCCATACAACATGGTTAATAAATATGAACAATACATTTACTTCTATTTTTAGGTTCCTACCTATCGTTATACCTAAGTGCTACCTTAACTTTCATTATGTAAATACATTTTTGAGTTAAAATTGCATAAAATAGTAACGAAAGCAGTTTTTATCCTATAATTCATATTTGTTAAAAGTCACTATAAATGAGGAATCATAGTTCTATAAATCTCTGTGAATCTTATCCATTGCCACTTCGTTAACAAAAATAGGTTCAGTGGTTATTAAAATTTCTGTTAAACCGTTATAAAATGTCTTACTGAATAATTTTCTCTTCGTTTGGTGGTATTGACGTTCCAGTAACTTAATTGATTGATAAGCTATAATTTTATAACTGATATTTAAACTTCATGTGTTCATGTTATGGAAGCCATCTTACTTCTTATAAAATGAAATAATGCTTTGCAAAGCTCCAAAAATAATGTTTATTATCATTCACGACTGGTTTCGGCACACAAAGATACCATCTTCTGTCCACTAATGATTATACTGCTATATATATATATATATATATATATATATATATATATATATATATATATATATGTGTGTGTGTGTGTGTGTGTGTGTGTGTGTGTGTGTGTGTGTGTGTGTGTGTGGATTGAAAATGTTATTTGAAAGTGTCCACTAATAAACTTTAAATTACGTAAATCACAGACATTCTCTATTTCGGCGACTCTCGGGGCATTTAGGTCCTGGCCAATCCAGAATAAATTGCTCTTTAGGAATCACTGAAAAGTTTTCAGACACAAGTTAGATTTCCACAGTAACCTAGATTCTTTATTGTACTGTAAGTAATGAAACTTATACAGAGATATTTTGTCGCACCACTTCAGATAACTAAAAAAGACTAACTCTAGTTTAAGTTTTAAAACATAAGAAAGAAGCACTCCTTCTTGTTTATCTTTTAAGTTAATCATATTATGAATTATCTGTGGTTTTCTAATTGACAGTGAATGCATCTCAAATCAACCAGTTAATTAATTTAATTCTGATTTTCTTTCTTAAAGAAAAATCGATCTCCCTTACTCTCGTTTTTATTCGTATATTTCCTGCCGTAACTAGCTCCCACTGCAACGTTTGGATCGTAGGTGCCTACCACCTTCCTGTGTAACGGGACAAAGGCGTGCCGGCCGCGGTGACCGAGCGATCTGCAAAAAACAAAAAAAAAAAAAAAACAAAAAAAAAAAAAAAAAAAAAAAGTTTAAATGTTTGTATAGTCTATGGGACTTTACTACGGGGTCATCAGTCCCCAAACTTACAAACTACTTATGAACTAACTAAGACTAAGGACGGCACAATCATCCATGCCCGAGGGGGGATTCGAACCCCCGATCGCAGTGGCCGTGCAAACCGTGACTGAAGCGCCTCAGTCCCCGCGGCCACCGCGGCCGGCGAGCGATCTGCAGCGCGCCAGTCACGGTCTGCACGGCCACTGCGATCGGGGGTTCGAATCCCCCCTCGGGCATGGATATTTGTGCCGTCCTTAGTCTTAGTTAGTTCATAAGTAGTTTGTAAGTTTAGGGACTGATGACCCCGCACTTAAGTCCCACAAGCTCTACAAAGATTTGAACATTTTTGGCAAAGGCGTAGTGCCTTGCGCGACATCATGGGCATACGTGAGGCTTCAGTCAGCCACGTGTAGACACGTCACCGCGCAGAATGGCCGCGTGGCCTAAGACGTTATGCTTACGGACTGGGCGGAGGTTCCAGTCCTCCCTCTGGCACCGATGTGTGTGTTGTCAGTGTAAGTCAGTTTAAGTAGTTTGTAAGTCTGGGGACTGATGACCACAGCAGCTTGATCAATAAGCTTACAAACATTTGAACGTGATCTGTGAGGTGGTTTAGATGATGTCACACTGGCGCCAAATTCCTCCACAATTCTGCACCTACGCCTCCTCGGACCTTTTAGACGACTAGAAGTGTGTCACAGCACTTCTTACCCACATTTCACCCTTTACTGTGACACAACTGTAGCGGAGATTGGAACTGCGACATCCAGCGTTGAAATCACGCGGTGTCCGACAAAGATATTCCAGACACACAACGGTCTCGGGGGTTTCATAAATAGCGTCGAGGAAACTACCCCTGATTCCCACACGTTTAGCGATTGAAAAAATTCCGCAGTGCGATGAGAAAAGTACGTCTTTCTTGAGAACCAATTAAAACTTCCGGCACCCACCCTTCTGTAAGAACATCGTAAGACTGCAGTCTCAATGGACGTCTTCCAATCCCTTTACGAGAGTAGCTCGAAAGCATTCTGTGCTTTGTTGTGCAAGATAGAACCACTAGTGACCATTCAAAAACAAACGAGGAAATTACGACGTGGTCCTATTTTGTTCCTTTCTTTGGAGTTATCATTGGAAGGGGGAGAGAAACACATGTGAGGTAAATCAAAACAGGTTTATTATACAAAACTAAGAAACTAAATTTCCTCCGAAAAAAAGCTGCGAAACAAAAACTAATCAAACAACCAAAAGCAGCAACATCAAGTCATCAAATGACATTTTAAATGTTTATTCCATTTAATGTACACTATTATTATTTTATTTATTAGGTGCGTGAAACAAATGTTTATATAATTCATAAATTCTTAGCTTTCGCATTTCTAACTTAATCATGGAGGAGAACATTGTATCGAGTACAGTAATTATATAGATTTTTATACGTATCCGAAGTAACACCTATAGTTGAATGAAAGTGCAGAAGTTATGGGATCGACAGAAATTTATTAGTTATTATATGCGGTTTATATTTATATGTAAACTACATAATAAACAATAAGGAGAAGTCGTCGGCTCCTATTTTATCTCTTACCCATTCTTTTATATTTCTTTCCGTACCAGTGATGCCAATATTACATGTAATCTCACTATATGCACCGTACTACCGTCCCGCACTTCCCGTAAGGCGCAACCTTACTTGCCACACAACCGCTTCCCTTGAATACGGTCTAAAGACCTGAAGCGAGATTCATAGTAAAATGAATCAGCCAACCTTTAATGTGTTGATTGGCACCAATTATGGTAAAATATTCCTGATTGATTATTTGTTTTTAATTTTTAAATATTGTTGCAGGCCAAAAAGTTCAAATGTTTGTACATCTTATGGGACTTAACTACGGGGTCATCAGTCCCTAAACTTACAAACGACTTATGAACTATTTACAAACTAGGACGGCACAAATATCCATGCCCGAGGGGGGGGGATTCGAACCCCCGACCGTAGTGGCCGTGCAGACCGTGACTGGAGAGCCTCAGTCCCCTCGGCCACCGCGGCCGGCTTGCAGGCCATGTATCATATACAATACATTGGGTGAAAAAATAAATGCTACTTTACTCATGCTTGACATGCGTTCTGAAGATTCACTGTCTGAAATGTCATCTTCTTCTACAGATGCTGTCAACTGCGTTCCCTGATTGTGAAGTTCAGTGTCATCATCATCATCATCATCATCGTCGTCGTCGTCATCATCTTCCTCACAGTCATGATCAATTTCGATATCAGGACAATTAGCATTAAAGACCTCATCCAGAAGCTGAGCAATTTCTAAACCAGATAGACCTGTCAATAATATTTAGATTTTTAATTCACGTTTGAGTTTTACTTGTTCTGCAAGCATTAGTAATGCCTATCACATTATGAAATCCGTGAAATACGCACTAAAAGCAATAAAATCACGTTAAAATTACAAATTAGCAACATAAAATGCAGACATCCGCCATTTGCTCACATACATATGGAATATAGTCACAGAAGCATGGTGTTCATATATGATACATCTACTAAACTACGATTTTTCAGAAGAGAAACCGTCTTTCACGTCACTTTCTTTCATAGAATTGTAATCAAGAATCTGTTAGCAACATAATTGACGAAATGACAATACTAACCTTTCTTTCATGAGGACATACTAACGCGTCCAAAACACAGTTGCCACTGACTGCTTCTGGCATCTAGTGGTCATTCTGAGATAACGAGTAGGCTGCCTCGTTTTTCTGTGTATTGTAGCGAATACAATACAATCGGTACTTTGACAAAAAACAGTTCCCAATATGAAGGAACTTAGTTTGAAAGGATGTATCATATATGATACATGAAGTCGCTAGAGGATACTAAACCTAATTTTGAAGTGATGGTTATGGGTCTATCGACCACCTTACAGCAGACGGCCTATATTCCACAGTTTTTTTTCTCTTAAAAAATAAATCGAAATCTGTATTGAAAGGCAAAGCGAGCAGAATAATGGATAACGAAGAAACCATGGACCGGTGATATTAAACTCTGGGCCAAGCGAATCTTCTGCTCAAGAATGCTAAACATCTGATATTCTCTTCTGTTATTACTAATGCGTTTGACGATATTGATTCAGTACGCAACTCTTAGCCTGGTATATCTCAAGACTTCAAAGCATCATCTCTTAAGCTCACCGCAATTAAATAGCATTCAAAACTATTCTTTTACTCGAAGTGCATAATACTCCATCCACCTTCGTAGCTGCAGTGCAAAGTACTATTTTGCCCACCTTAGCCAAGGCAACGAAACTGATAAACCTAGGACGGTTTCGATGGAATTCGTCTAATCGATTCTCATTTTCGTCCACAACATCTGACCTCCAAGAGGAGGAGAATTATGTTAGATGCACAGCACACTCAGAAAACATGAAGAATCATTGTCAGTATTGAAGTAAATATAAAAAGCATTCATGAACATGGATGAGTGTCAAGATGTTATCATTACTGACTGAAAATAGTGGTTTCCCTCCATGGTTCTCTTCAGTGTGGGATGCGCGAAAGAACGGAAACTTTCACTGTTGCTAAATGGGTTTCGAGTCACCACTTGTCTGCAAAGAGCAGTAAGGAATGCACAAGTACGGGGAGCAGCCAATGTCGGCGTCCGCTATCGATCACACTTCAGCTGTCACCCTTATCGCTGTCCGCGAATTTTGAAAGCTGCGGCTGCGAAATAGCTTTTTGAAACACATGAACAAATATTTACTGTTGAGAACGAGGACAGATTCTTGGATACTACTGTCGCAACAGAGACCTCGAAGGACCAAAGTGATAAGGTCATAAGCATAAACGCCAACATTTGCTCCACTTCCCCATTTCACGAGTGTAAGTATTGTCCATACCACTTACCCAACAGAGAAATATTTAATCTCCACGTAAAACTCACTTTCAGAAATTATCTTTTATGAAAACTTTATCTATACTCGCAATTTACGTTCAATTTTCGTATTTGAGAGGAGGGAGGATTGTGCACAGCGAGCTCTCGCGCCCGTGGCGGAACGCTGTACGTGTCTTTTAGATAACGCTAAACATAGTCACAGCGACATTTGGCAAGCAGCTAATAACTTCGGATCTCCTAGCTTTCTTGCAAAGATGATGCTCGCTCGAGCCCTTTACAGGCAAATATTCTACAGGCAAATATTCTAGATTGAACGAATCTTTGAATTGATGGTGAAGCCCTTAGTAAAGCCAAGAGTGGTCATTTATCAAAGGTCTTGGTAGATCAAAACATAGACATGGCCAATGTCCAGCAGTCTGCAGTCCTGCTTAGTGGGCAGTCGCGCTGTCCACTGCTCTACTGGAGACACGGTGATCACCACAGCCGCGAGGACTAGTCCAGTCAGGCGCCCATTCTGACGTAGTGGCGCTGCCCATTGTTACTCACTACTCGCGACAGGTCGCCAATTCCCCGGATGAGTTGTGGCCTACAGTGCATCCACACTGAAGGTAGGAACGATGGCCGTCTTCGCCTTAATTGTATTATATGTATACATGCACTGTCTATCTTTTCGAATGTGCTCGAAAGGACGCTACATATACGACGATTGGAACTTAAATAATGGTAACTATTTATTCACAACCGCCACTACGGTCGGGGGTTCGAATCCCCCCTCGGGCATGGATATTTGTGCCGTCCTAGTTCGTAAGTAGTTCATAAGTAGTTTGTAAGTTTAGGGACTGATGACCCCGTAGTTAAGTCCCTTAAGCTTAACAAACATTTTATTCACAACCGATACAAAAGCGTTACATGTTTTCACCTGTTACTATCCTTCAAAGTAGTCACCAGCGTTGTGTAGAACCTGTTGCCAGCGATGTGGAAGGCGTAGTATACCGTTAGCAGAGCCTGTTCTGTTGATGGTGCGAATGTCTGGAACAGTTGTGAAGCGAATGCCACGAAGCTATTTTTCATCTTCGGAATCAAATCAAAGTCACAAGGACTTAGGTCCTGGGAGTATGGTAGATAATGCAGTACTTTCCAACCCAACCCACCAAACAGAGTAGCCACAGCCTGCGTTGCATGTGCCCTTGCTTTGTCGTGCAAAATGATGGGTGTGGATGCGCATAAACTGTTGCCGATTCTTTCTCAAAGCTGGTCGCAGGTGATGCTCCAAAAACGAACAGTAATACTGTGCAATGACAGTCTGCCATGGAGAAACGTAATGCGTTAGGATAAACCATCACAGTCGTACACGAGAATCGGCATAATTTTCACCTTCCTGGGGTTCTAACACAATTTCGACTTTCGTGGCGACTCATAATGACGCTATTCGTTGGATTGGCGTTTAGTTTTGGTTCGTACGATGTGTCCCATGTCTCACCCAGTTTTAAGATACGGCGTAAGAAATCCTTCTTGCTTATAGCGCTGTAAGTGCGTGTAGCAGCGTCGTAACGCATCCATTTCTGCATTTCCGTCAATTCATGCAAAACCCATCGTGATACAATTTTTCGCACACTCAGGCGTTCCTTCAGGAAGCGAAGCACAGTCGTATCCGCTAATACGGTTTCGTGGGCGATCTCACGAAACGTCTGGCGTCGATCACTCTCCGCTAACGCGGAAATGGATCGCACTTCTTCTTCAGAGACGCTAGGACGACCTGCCCGATACATGTCGATAGGCTACGCTGTATGAAGTTTCCTGTTCTACGTCTGGCCTTCGTAATTTCGAGTGTCTCCCTTGACTTCTCACAGCCGTAGCTTAGCCATACGATAGCAAATAGTCAACATAAGAGATACGTGTAACATTACACACTAAGGACAACGATATACGACAGTGAGCACGAAACTTTGTACCATTGTGAGAATGCTACAATCACGAACAGTTGAATTCAGCTAGGGGTTAAAGACCTGTCGACTGCCAGTTCATTGGAGACGGAATACAAACAGGACTTTGGAAACGACGAGAAAGGTAACCGGTCGTGCGTTTTCAGAGCATCGATCACGGTGTCCGTCATAATTCATTTAATTCAATCACAAGCGAATTTGAACCACTTCACTACCTTACTCGGCAAATCACACAGGAGGGAGCGACAATGTGTCTCTCGCGAAGAAGACGTGAAGTTAAATGTGCCCTATTCTCCATCCACTCACGAATCGAATTGTTGTAGCTGTCAAGCTCTTCCAAGGATTCTGTCCCCGAGACCTAAGAAGATAAACATCGTGTCAGCGAGCTGCAAACGGAAGGAGTGCTGCGATGGTTGGGTTGTCGGCAGGGGGCGGGGGGGGGGGGGGTGAGATAGGTGTGCGTCTGGCTCTGCGCCAAGCGGGCGCGTCTCCGTCTGACCGACTGCGGATCATAGCAGCATCTGAATGTCCAGTCACACTTTTTTTTTTAATTCTGATAAAGTATGTTTCAAAAACGGGATATTCCATTTAGAATCTGACGAAAATATGAGATAACTGACTTCGTATTTCTTTTTAAATAATTAATTTGTTTAAGCGCCAATTAATGTCAAGGAAAACGTTAGTCTTATATTCAAATGACACTCAGAGCTGTGATAATTCACTGTGTTAGTATGATGTGTATTTAAGAGGCCTGCTCTTGATTTAGTGCCGATAAATACATATACTCGTTGGACGTATACACAGTGTGTTCAGTTTTTTTAGGACTGCTTGTGTGAATTCCATACTGCAATTTGTTTCTCGTGGCGAGTTATGATGTTAAAGTTGTAGAAGTTTCAACATTTGTGTACGAAATAAAAGTGCTAGCGTCGCTGTAGCAAGCGTCCTGGCAACAAATGTAACACTATATGTCTGTATGTCTGACACTCGTCGAAAAATGACAGTGGAGTAGTGAGGCAACTTCATCACTTTAGCATTGGAAGGAAGTGTGTGCGCTAAAAATCGCATAGGGGGACCAGGAGGAAAATACAAGGATGTAGCTTGCCGCTCTTATTCAATGAAGAGGCTTGCACAGGATATGGTAGAGAGCAGCATCAAATCAGTTTTGGGTTTTACGAGGGTTGTCACCTATTTCTTCACAACCGATACAGAAGCGTTACATGTTGCACTTGTTACTGTCCTTAAAGTAGTCAGCGTTCTTTAGACTCCATTGCCAGCGATGTGGTAGGAGTAGTATGCGTTAGCAGAGTCTGTTCTGTTGATGGTGCGAATGGAGCGGTCGACTGCCTGTCGAACAGTTCGGAAGCGAATGCCGTGAAATTCTTCCTTCAAGCCGGCCGCGGTGGCCGAGGGGACTGAGACGCTCCAGTCACGGTCTGCACGGCGACTACGGTCGGGGGTTCTAATCCCCCCTCGGGCTTGGATATTTGTGCCGTCCTTAGTTAGTTCATAAGTAGTTTGTAAGTTTAGAGACTGATGACCCCGTAGTTAAGTCCCATAAGCTATACAAACATTTGAACATTTTCTTCCTTCAGCTTCGGAATTAAATGAAAGTCACAAGGAAAGTCTGTGGAGTATGGTGGATTGTACAGTACTTCCCAGTCCCATCCAGCGAACAGAGCAGCCTCATCTTGCGCTGTATGCGCCCGCGAATTGTCGTGCAAAATGATAGGGGGGGGGTTGTTCAGAAAGTGTTGCCGCTTTTCGTAAAGCTCCAAAAACGAACAGTAATACTGTGCATTGGCGGTCTGTCGTGGAGGAACATAATGCGTTACGATAACACCATCACCGTCGTACACGAGAATCACCATACAGGGGCCCGACGCACTTTTGACTTTCGCGGCGATCCATAATGATGCCATTCATTGAATTGGCGTTTCAGTTTTGGCCCCTGTCTCATCCAGTGTTACGATACGGCATAGGAAAGCCTCTCCTTTGCACTCATAGCGCTCCAAGTGCGCCTGAGTAGCATCGTAACGCATCCATTTCTGCATTCCCATGAATTCATGCGGAATCCATCGTTGTTCCTGCTTAGAAAACATAGTGAAACCGTTACGTTAGACCGCTCGCTCACAAGTGACTGTTTTTCCCTCGATTGTGACGTGGGACGTTGCTCGGAGGTCAGGTAGGTATATCAACAAAGTGTGCTATCAGCGACTGCAGTAGATTCTATTCATGGTGTCTCTGCAGTAGTGTTGCCACTACTTAAGTTCCAACCGTCGTAAGTCAGGCAAATCTACCAGAGAAACGTTTGATATGATGAAAAGTATGCTAGAATTTTTTAAGTCGTCCAAACCCTTTTCTTTGGTTTGCTCTATTTCGAGAAGGTAGGGAGGAAATTAAGAACGTGCCACGAGCATCACAGCCGCAAACAAATCGCAACTACCAAATGTGCAAAAACATCGCATTAATCACTGCAGCAGAAATATGTTTCTTGCATGACTGACCGAGGAGCTGTCATCAATGCCAAACACTACTGCGCACAGAATTTTGACCGAGGTCATGGGAAAAGGAAAGGACAGTGTGCCGTTTGTGCCACACGTTCAGGCGGTGAGGATCATCGCAAGATTCCCAACACTGCAAAGACTCATCTAAGGCAGCCCAAAGTACACTGATATCATTGAATTCGATTGTAATTGGCGAAGAGACATGAGCCCCATACAAAGAGGCAGACTGCAGCGAGGTTGATCCCCCGTGAGCCGAACCCATAGAAACTGTGCTTGCAGAAGAGTCGTGTGAATACTTCCTTCAGTTCCAAAGAAAGCATTCACATGGAGTTTGTACCAGGAATTTTGAGTGTTATCTCGGCGACCTCCATCGTACGTGGGCGAGAATTTATCGAATTGGACAACGACTTCAGTTACACATTTTCCTGATGGCTCCTCCACGACAACACACCTGCCCACAAATCAAAGATCGTACCCAAGTTTGTTTTTTTCTCCATCAAACGGATCACAGTCGTAGATCACCAGAAATATTCGCCAGATATGGCACCAGTCGTATCCAGGTAGAAAGAGCTACTTTACGACGCTTTACAGTTCATCGGAAATAGGTGTGCTGCAATACTAAATTATTTCCAAAAAACTATTACAGTGATTTTAAACGGATTTCAGCTGTGTATTGATTCAGGAGTAGACTATTCTGAATAAAGTGATTCGATTAACGTAATCCATGACTTTCCTTGTTATGTCATAACAGAACTGGGATACTCTTTGTATGTCGAGACTCTGAAAGAGTCTAACTAAATCAAAATTCCAATCTTCAAATTTTAGCTCCAGTTATTAATTTCATCAGAAATAAAACAACAAATCATAAACCTTGTCTCGAAAATCTTCACGACACACAAGTATTATCGAAAAGTTTCTTTCCTGTTTCACTACGACATGTAGCTCAAGCCTTCCTCTTCTTCTAACGTTGTGACGGTTCAGTTTTTCACTTAAAAAGAACACTTCGTCACTCTCTACGTGAAATTAAATTGTTGTGTTATATATCAACGACCAGAATGAATCTGTAAAACCCAGCAAGTTGTTATTTATCACAGTCCCATTAGGTTCCCTCCACAGAACTTCGTTGTAACAGGTCCATAGTTACTAATCATATACAGGGCGACGCATTTGAAACTGATTTTCAGAAAATTTGGAAAAATACACTCGGATTACAAAAAAGTTGTAAGAAAATTTGTTCACCTTCTAAGGGCCCTCCGTAAACAAAACTGGAATGCCTACTCCACCTCCGGGTAGTGACTTGAACATTTTAAACCCCTTATTCTGGATATTTGGACTCTCCGTAAAAAATATGTGTATTCTGCATGAAACTTTTTTTCGTTTAACTATGGACGACGCTGAAATTGGCAAAAATATAAATACGTCGATATTTTTTGAAAAACGCAAATATCTCGAACAAATAAAAATCGGACTCTTTCTCTTGGTTTAACACTTCCAGTTTCACCAAACAGTTGGACAGTATTACGAAAAGTTGTTGCAGAAGGAACATTCATATCAACATACATTTGACGAGCTTCTTCAACATTTCAATGATCCGCAAGGCACGACGAAATGATATCTACTCTGTTTGCAACCGTTAATAACGTGGAACAATTGCGTAGAGATGTTTACAGTCCGAATCATTGAAGTACAATGAACAGTCTGACCATAGACTAAGGGCATCATCACAGACTGTACTTCAATCGATTGTTTTATTTGTATCGTGAAAAGAAAACAACGTTTCATTAAAAAAAGTTACATATTTTTTCACGAAGAATCCAAATCTGCAATAAAAATAGTAGTTCCTGTTTAAGATTTCGAAGTCACCTCCCTACCGCCCCCGGGGGTGGTGCAGGGGTCGAGTTTCATGTTAATGGATGTCCCTCTTCGATGACAACAACGCATATTCAACTGTTTTAATCCGATTTATATTTTCCAAATATTCCGAAGAAACATATTTAAATGCCTCACTCTGTATATCCAATCGCTCGACGAAAGATCCGTATGTATATTGCATAGACCACGCCAATACTCAAGACGGGGAATAGGAACACTCTACTGAATAACGAACCCATAGCTCCGAAATTGATCTGCCGTAGGATCCCGGAACAAATACCGTACGAATTTTCGTAAACGGTAGGAACTAAACTGCTGACGTCATCGTTCCCTAGACTCACAAACTGCTTGAACTAACTTATGCTAAGGAGAACATACAGACACCCATTCCCGAGGAACGACTCGAACACTACGGTGTTCCAACAATAGGCAAAACCTAGAAGATGACGAACTATTGACACATAGTCAATTCAATTTGAAATGTTTGTAAACCTATTGAGTCAAACTGATACTGTCATCAGTCCCTAAATTTACAACTTTAACTTACAGTAAGGACAACAGAAACACCAAGGGAGACCTCGAACCTCCAGCGGGAGCGACCCTCAATCCGTAGCATGAAGCCTTAGACAACGCGGCCACTCCCGCGCGGCTCGCATGGTCAATACGGATTCAGAAAATATCGTTCTTGTGTAATGCAAGAAACTCTATTCTCATTAAGCAATGAGTAATAACAGCAGGAGATCTGCAAGTGATGGCATGTTGTTATTCAGAAGATTTTTTATATTATTCCTCACCAGAGGCTTCTAATAATACTGAAAGCCTGAGGGATATCGTCTTAATTATCCGACTGATTTTTTTGTCAGAAAAGAACTACAATTATATCTGCAGTTATCCGATGATGTGTTATAGGTTCCCTCCGGTTCTTAATCTGTATAAATGATTTAAGAGACAATTTGAGCACACTTCTTAGATTATTAGCAGAAACAATGTTCAAATGTTTGTAAAGCTTATGAGACCTGCGGGGTCATCAGTCCCTAAACTTACAAACTGCTTATGACCCAACTTATAGTAAAGACAACACAAACATCTATCCCTGAGGAAAGATTCGAAATTCCGATGCGGGAGGCCACGCGATTCGCAAGGTGGCGCTCCAGACCGCTGGGTTACTCCCGCGCGGCGATTATTGGGAGATGACACAGTCAAGTGAAGTTGTGAGAAGATCAAAACCGATCGCAAACTGATTTAAATCAGATATCTTTATGGTGTTAAAAGTGGCAGTTGATCTGAAATAGTGACATGTGCTAAAAGAAAACCCTTTAGTTCACGCGATAAATCACCAAAATGTCAAGGCTGTCAATTCAATAAAATTCCTAAGGATTAAAAATACGGACAATTTTAATTAGAATGCAGGGAATACAGGGAGTGACAATCAAATATTGCGTTTTATTGGCATTACACTTAGAAGTTGTAACAAATCCACAAAATAGAATACCCCCACTACCCCTGTCCGTGCTCTGCTAGAGCATCGCTGCGCGGTACGGGATCCTTACCAGATAGGGGTGGTGGACGTCATCAAAATTATTGCAATATATCTTCAATAGTGCATAATAATTTAAGGACTATTTTTTTAAATATTTTTTTAAGTATATACGCAGTATAAATTAATCGTGGTAGTTTTTATGGCGTCAAATAAAAAGTCATGCATTAAAGGGTTAAGGAGTCGACCGCTAAATAAATCATCTCAGTGGTTCGATGAAGCCTCTGCCAAACATGTCATGCGGATGTAGACAGGTTGTAACAACTGAATACTGTATGGATTCAAATCAAAACATTACCACAAAATCCGTCCTACGAATACATAACAATGACCACCGCCCAGCTCGCACGACAAGTGTAGTTCCGTGTAATACAAGGAAATTTTTTAAGACGGTTTCTTGAATGAACGTAGGAAAGACCTCAAAATTTTCACTTACATAAATAATCTGTGTCTTGGAACTGATGGTGCATTCGTCGAATAACATAGGACGTATGATATATAGTGCCGTACTTTTCAAGAAAAACTCATCAGGCTGTAGTGACTGAATTGCACCCGTTAAAGAATCCAAAACACGTATGAGCGAGCGGCCGAGGAGACCCTGCTCACAAGTATATGAACCACCGACTCACAGATAACTTAGGTTAAAACTCATCCTAAGTTTCTATCTTCATTCATGTTATGGAAGTAAATAGTCTTGTGTAATCGGATGAAACTTGGTGAAATATTCTGTATAACTGAGTATAGTGAAAAGAATGGTGAAGAAGTCAAAACGTGCTTTTTAATTTCAACACCGATACAATGTACTGACCAACTAGCTCATAATAATAACGTACGTAGTACATTAACTTTGCTGGATAGGCTAGAATAGGCCTATATGTATAATCAGCTAAAAACCCCAATTTAAATGGAGATGTAAGACATGCTAGAGTACCTACGAAGCAGGTCAGAAATAAATACCAACAATTTAAAAAAGTAGCAGAGTGAATATCCGCAAAAAAGGGAAATAAAAAAATAAGATGATCTGCCACATCTACAACCGTAATCTGCCAATCTTCTGGTTACATGAACACGTTCTGAGTCTATGTTTCATTTAGGCCCATCAATTACTTCATTGATTACTATCATTCTTTTAATAGTTCTCACTCCTAATGACATACTGAAAAATAAATACGTTATATCTGTGAAAGACACTACAAATTAAGCAGTCTAACATTGGCTGGACTTCGTATGTGTAGAAATTTGGCTCATATATTGCGAAATCTTGTACTTGTCAAATCGGATTTCGCAGAGTTTGCTGCAGACGATAACCGATCCACGTATCTGTCGCCTCAGACACTTGTTGTCGAAGGATTAGCGAGTAATCGCGGTTCCGTGATTGTTGATCCCCACTACCTGCATTAACCTGGCGAACTAATCCTCGCGCTGAACACGAGCTGATTACGAATCGTTGTTATAAATAGCGGCGAAGCTTGTCCGTGTAATAACGCACAGAGAAGTCTCACCACACCAAGCGGAACACCAGACTTCACAGGAAGCACCGTCCGGGCTGTAAACCTTGCGGACACTTTAGAAAACGCTAAACAAGGTGAGCCGATCAACTTTATAAACTGTTCTTTAGAAATCATAATATTATTGTTGAAAAATAATTTTTATCGTGTCTTGTCAAGAAAGATTAAGTTGGTCAAGATGATGATTGTTTTCGTATATTAAGACATTGTATAGCTACATCTTCATGAGACGCTGAATAAACAGCTGAAGTACTCCACGTTAACCGGAAGTTGTGTCTTCAGTCATTCTAAAGGTCAAAAAGAGTTTAAAAATTGACAATGAAACTTTTCGATAAGTACACTATGTAAACCATAGTTTCAGTAGTGTTGCCAATTTTGCGTTGATCCTAGGTGTGAGTCGTTTTATAGTATTATAAAATTTGAAAGAATGAATATTTGAACCCTAAAGGTACCGTCAAACCAGTTTGAATGCATATCTGGGGATCTGCGACAGTAATATTACTGACAGTCACCGACGAATGCTCGCCAAGCGAAACCTGTATACTATTGAGGCGGTAACACTCGTCCTCAGAGTTTTTTTTTTTTTTTTTTTTTTTTGAGAATTTGAATCAATCATTTCTTTGGGCACGGAAAATTTGCAGCGATTTTGGAAGCAGTAAGGAACAAATAATACTTGAAAAACCATAAATACTTAATTTCAACTGTAACATTTGTCAGTACTTTCGTTTACATGTTAGAATACTCTCCACGAATTTGCAAAAATTGTAACACATGGACTTCGGATTCAATTGTTAAAAATCTACTGTTCCTGTAAAGCAGGTCCATTTTTACCGAATTAATATATTAACGATGCTTCTGCTTCAAGCCTACTATATTTGAAAAGTTTTGTCCATAAACATCGTAGTAAAATCGCAATTTACTAAAACCTATCGTTCATAGCACTTTTGCTTCGCTTTCACCGTTCAGCCTAAACAATTGCAATGAATCAATTTAAGCGAATTTGCACTCAGAAGCATAACAGGAATTAGCTGAGGCAAGTTAGGTTAAATTTGCAGAGTTTCGGGCGCTCATCGGTAACCGACTAAAGTTTTACGGTCGTGGTTCCATACCGCTGATGATTTAGGTCGTCCCTCACCCCCTGACTTTGGCAGGCATTACTCTTAACCGTAACAGTTACGGAATTACACTCGAAGCGAGCGAGGCAGCTCAGTGTCTCAATGCCCACGGTAATTAAGAATTGTGTTTATCGTGGTTCTCCTGTTTCAAGCTTACTAAAGCAAGTCCTCGAATCTGATCACGCTTTCCTTCCTCAGCCTGCTGCGTTGGTGGGGGGGGGGGGGGGGGAGGGGGGGCGACCAGGAACCTGTATCAATGTTGGATCGAATTCGACTGACTGATGTATGTGTTCCTCAACTGATCATCGTGTTGATCATATTTTAACACTGAAAACACTTGTCTTTATCACAAAAATAATTGCATTTTTCATCTCGTGTCACGTTTTGGGAAGAGCTACCATCAGATCTATTAAAATCACTACAAAGTATCTCGTTTCTTCCTACTTCTCCCGAAATGTGTCGCGAGATGATGAATAAAATTATTTTGACGATAAAGACGAGCGTTTTACCATTTAGTGCCAATATGGTCGCATATCTCTTCAGAGGCTTTTTATCTAAAGTAATAAGATAACATTAAACTGTTTCTTTTTTCTCTCTCCCATGCAGTGCTTTACCATATGACTCATCTAGCACTCTTCACTGTCCATCTCAGACCTGCTACTGAATACATGCCAATGCAGCCCAGGTACTAGACATATGAGTACTTCAGCCATTCAAACTTTCAAGTCAGACTTTTCGCTGCTCCCTTCGGGCAGATCATTCGGTAGTAGGGAAGACTAACTGAGAAAAAATTTGGCCTTGTAGCGTAAGGACCTGTAACTCAGCCTTCGTCTGAGACACAGTCATAAAAGTTGAAGGCAATATATATTCCAGCAAGAGAATAAATTTTCAATAATTTCAGCTAAGTAGAAAAGTGTTCTCTGCTTTATATTCTATAGTCTACTAATACTGAAATAATTTAGATTAATTCATTACAATTTTGAACATGGCCGTATATGCAACAACTGCATGTAAAATAATTATGACAATTGCAGCTCCACAAGTTTCTTTAAAATAATTATAAAAATATTTTATCTAGATTTCCACCACACTATGGAAGTCATCACCATAATGTAATATTACCACATGAGACTTTTTCAGAAGTAAGGAATGCTCATGTTGTATAAAATTTGGACAGTGAAAAGAGTATCCTGGCAAAGATCGTCATGATGAAAGGTGATGGTGATGTGGAATATATGTAAAATTTTTTAAAAATCCTGGAAGGGATCGAAAAATGTAAGATTTGGGTAGTTAGAACATGGAATTATGGACAGGAGCGGCAGACTCCCAATAATCTGAATCATTAATGTTATTCAATTAATAAAGTTATTATTGAATTATCAATAATATGTATTTCTCTCCCAAAATTTTGTATCACGAACGGAAAACAACAAATAAATGAATTCGTTAAGGAAGACTTTCTCAGCTATATGTCTATTATAATCACTATGTTAATATATTTTTATATCAATAACTCAAACATCTAAATTAAAATTGACATCAATATTCATACAAATTCTATATAAATGCAAAAATAAACCTACATCAATATTTACATCAAACCGAACACCGTCGACATGAATTTAATACTGATTGACAAGTCAAAATATCTCCTATTGGCGAACGTTAAACTCGTAACAGAACGGAAATTGACGTACAAGGTCGCAGTATGAAATATTCCGAGCAGGGTAGATTATATAAACAACACTTTCCCGTTAGACTGGCGAACATGATACAACTACCACTTGCTACTGGCGTGCGCAAGCCATACGTTACCCAGTCGACGAACGGCTGGGCGACTTCGTTAAGCCGCTGTGGCGTGCGCTCCTGGCGGTTATAAGCTGAAAAGTGCGCGACCACGAAATAAATCACGGTCCGATATTCGTAAGCTGTACTGCCTAATATCAGCCACTGTGCTCTCGGTAGTACACGCTGCCTACGACCTCAAGCAGTTCTGCCAAGTCTGGGCCACTTCTGTTAGCTTGGAGAAGTACGCACAAGTACTAAAGGCCTAAAAGACTCCCGAAATCTGAGTATGTCGTAATAAGTGCCTCGGGGCAACTAATTATGGCTGGCTGACCTTGTTCTCACAGAACAAGAACTATTAGTGCCAGTTCAAATCTCAGAGTTCACTCTGAAATTTGTACAAGTTCCTAAGTCCAAGAATCTGTTAAACAAGCATATCTCCACGTCTGTTCCTACGGAATGCACGAAATGAAAACCGTCTGCACTCCAAGAGAGCACAACCAGAGGTCCACAAAAACCACCGTCTACCTGAAAAAAAGCCGTTTTTCCGGAAAGCCAATCAGATTCAAGCTTCCTAGCACTGACCAATGAAATTTTACTTACGCCTAGCCGATTTCGAAAATCTGAAACTCTACCCAGCAGCCAGAGTCGGCTACCCGTTCCCTTAACTCTTTCTTCTTGGCGCGTTTCTCGCGCTTTCCGAAACCGTCCACCAGACTCGATCTCAGCTAGGGCTGCGAAGGAATGTTTCCGTTAGCAAAAGCAATCATGATTTCGTTCCGCGGCCTAACTCCAGAGCTCTTGTTTTTTTACGAAACACAATTTGGACGCTCGTTGCTCGAGAGAGCAGAGGGGACGTCCTGTCGTGTTGCTATCTTTTCTGACAATCAGCGAGATCGGCTTTTTAAGAGCTCACACAATACTCGCCTTTCGCCTGCCACATCTGGAAAGCTCGGCGGACATTTTTCAAGCTCTCGGCCCAAGGCCTCGGCTGTATCTCGGCGCGTATGCAACCCACGCACCCTGGGAAGTGCCAGCACGTAGAAAAGCCTTCGCCGGACGCACACTGGTATCTCACCCCCTGGACCTTCATCCTACACAGCCAAAGAACTCCCCCTTCCAATATTCCCTGCTCCAATATTTTATCAGCAGCAACAAATTACGCATATTGGACTAATTAGATGATTAGTCTTATGTTAAATTACACAATAAAGATGAGCATGGACTGCCATCTCTCAATATGCTAGTTACTGGCTAGCAATCTAAACAAATAAAATTTTTTAACATAATGGCAAGCCGCTCATGGGCAGCCGATGTGCCAGCAGATCAAGGCGGCATCAGAATCTGATGTGGTAATTTACATTATGATGATGACTTCCATGGTGTGGTCAAAAAATTTGTAATTATTTTAAAGCAACTTGTGGGGCTGAAATTGTCAAAATTAGTTTAATTCACTTAAATTATTTTAAATTTCGAAATCGATTGTGAAGTGATGAGTTTTTTGTCAAGACATTTCTAAAAAAAAAAGAACCTCAGTTTAAAGTATCTAAAGTGACTAATTAAGGGGAGACGGAAGGCAAATGGGCTCAAAAATTCTATTTTTAGATTTTAGCCTATTTGACATGCCTGATATTTCCTGCGTGGAACAGTTTATGTTTTATATAAATCTGACAATTTTTTTCGTGAGTTATGATGGTTTTTCTGACGCTCTGTGCAATCTGACCACGCCTTACTTATGCTATTAGGGTGATTGCAAACTTTGGTGATGTACAACTCAGTAAACTAGCATACTATGCCTATTTTCATTCTCTGCTTTCTTATGGCATCATATTCTGGGGTAATTCATCATTTAGTAAGAAAGTAATCATTGCCCAGAAGCGGGTCATCAGAATAATTGCTGGAGCCCACCCAAGATCATCCTGCAGACATTTTTTTAAGGATCTAGGAATCTTCACAGTAGCTTCAAAATATATATATTCACTTATGAAATTTGTTATTAACAATCCAACTGAATTCAAACGTAACAGCAGTGTGCATAACTACAACACTAGCAGAAAGGGTGACATACACTATTCAAGGCTAAATTTAGCTCTGTCACAGAAATGGCTTAATTATTCTGCCACAAAAGTCTTTGGTCACTTACCAAGTAGTATCAAAATTCTGACAGATAGCCAACTAGCATTTAAAAATAAATTAAGAGATTTCTGAATGGCAATTCCTTCTACACATTAGATGAATTTCTAGATAAAAGTTAGTACATTAGACAAAAAAATAAAAAGAATAAAAAATTAAAAAAATATAAAATAAAATATTCAAAAATTGAGTGTCATGTAATATTACGTATTGACACATTTCATTTAACTGACACGTTCCACATCAGTACGAAGTGTCGCATTCATGATCTATGGAACAAGTATTAATCTAATCTAATCTTCCGTTTTGCGCCATGCGGAGAAAATGCACACAGCATTCTTTCACTTCTTGTATATTATTTCATGCTTATTTTGTTTTTATCGCTTCAATGTTTCCTACCCTGTATCTACTATCGATACTTTTTTGTTCTTATCGTGTTTGTTATTGTTTTCGAACGTTATTGATTGAACTTGGTGAAGTTTGTTGTGAGTGAAGTTCGACTTGATTTGTATTTTCGTTGGTACCACGTGTTTCCATAAAAATGCCGCGAATAAAGAAATTCTTGCCTAAATTAAAATACCGAGGAAATAAATACGTAAAGATAAATGAGGTTAGTGGGTCAAAGGAGCCGAGAATGTTAGACATAAATAAAATCAGCACATCAAGATATAAATTGCAGTGTCTTCAAGGCATTTTCTCCCAGTCAACTTGTGGAAATGGACATTCATTTGGAAATATTGTGGTGAATCTTACCCCGCTCTGTGATTTAATTTCCAAAAATAGCGTCTGCTGAATATGTGGTGGTGACGTACCTTTGGTGAGACTCAGTGTCTTCGTAAAGGGATTGTGTCAACGTTGAGTTGTACAAAATGTGGTGCAGTCGCTACAATAATGACATCAAAAATGGCAAATAATAAATTGTATGAGAACAACATCAGGCAAGTTTATGGTCTCAGATTTATTGCTAAAGGGATGGAGGCAGGCAAACTCTGATGTGCATTACTTGACATTCCAAATCCTCCTGCAAAATTTAAGATATTCAATAATGTTACTGGAACTGCTGTTGTTGAAGTTTGTAACAATTTAATGAATGAAGCAACTAAAGAAGCACTCAAGGAAAGAGATGACAGTGAAAGTAGCAATATTTGCGCATGTTTCGATGGCATCCGGCAGAAACGTGGCCACACTTCACTAAATGGTGTCGTGATACCGGCAAGGTAATTGATGTAGAGATTCTAAGCAAGTACTGTCACATTTGTGGAAGTGTAACTGAGAAACGGGATGAACATTACTGTCATATGAATTATACTGGCCCGAGTGGTGGAATGGAAGTAGCAGGAGTTCTCAGGATTTTTAATCGTTCAGTGGCAAACAGAGGTGTCAGATACAGTATTTAGGGGGTGGTGACAGCAACGCTTATGAGCGGGTATGTGCAGAACAACACTATGGTCCTAATGTCACAATTTCTAAATTAGAGTGCGTTGGAAATGTCCAGAAGAAAATGGGGTCCAGGTTAAGAAGATTATTGAAAGAAAAGTCAAAAATAGTATTGGAAGATGGTAAGAAGCTAGGTGGCAAGGTGGCCTGACAAATGTTGAGTAGACAGATTACAGAATTATTATGGTTTGGCCATAAGAAGAAATGTAGATAATTTTGAAATTAAACCTATATTTAGAGACCTTCGTAGAGATACCTTGTTGAAGAAATGTCTTCATGGGAAAACCCCAAATTTAAATGAATGTGTAACTTCCGTCATTTGGACACGATTACAAAAAAAAAAAAAAAAAAAAAAAAAAAAAAAAAAAAAAAGTGTGCCGGCCGCGGTGGCCGAGGAGACTGAGGCGCTCCAGTCACGGTCTGCACGGCCACTACGGTCGGGGGTTCGAATCCCCCCTCGGGCATGGATATTTGTGCCGTCTTTAGTACAAGGTAGTTGATAAGTAGTTTGTAAGTTTAGGGACTGATGACCCCGTAGTTAAGTCCCATAAGGTTAACAAACATTTGAACATTTTTTTTTGAACAAAAAAAGTGTATTTGTTCAGATCACAACCCTCAAATTTGGTGTTTATGATGCTATTTTATGCTTCAATGATGGTGTAACTAGAAAACTGGATGTTTTGGAATTATTGGTCATACAATGTAGTGGAAATACTACAAAATCCTTGGTGCAAATAGATAAAGAGATAATCCGCAAATCCGATATTCCAGTTCTGGACGACAGCAGTGGGACATATAAACTTCAAACATCCCTGTGTCAACTCTGTTCAAAATCAAAATGTTTGTACAACTTATGGGACTTGACTACGGGGTCATCAGTCCCTAAGCTTACAAACTACTTATGAACTAGCTAAGACTAAAGACGGCACAAATATCCATGCCCGAGGGGGGATTCGAACACCCGACCGTAGTGGCCGTGCAGACCGTGACTGATGCGCCTCAGTCACCTCGGCCACCGCGGCCGGCCAACTCTGTTCTCTCACCTTAAGCTGTAGAGTGAATTGTCGAGTTGTGCTGCACCGGTCGCCAGAAATAACGTCATCCCCACGATTCAGCAGGTCTGGAGCAGCGGCTGCGACAGGACGTCCCGAGCGCGGCTGATCGTGGAGCTCTGCTGCTGCATTTCCTCAGGCTGTAACTTTCTTTATCCATCGCCCAACTGTGCTCCTGTCAACTGCAGCATCGCCAAACGCTGCACACAAACGTTTATGGATGTTCACCACGGTTTCTTTTTCTGCACACAAGAATTCGATAACAGCAAGCCGTTTGTAATGTGAGTCATATGTAGACACCAATTTGACGCTGTACTACGGCTTTGCCAACTGCGAATCACCGACAACGACGTATGTCTAGATACTTTAAAAAAAAAAAAAAAAAAAAAATTCAGTGCATTTTTTACTGACCCCCGCTCGTAGACGTTTGTATTGTTTTGTGACAAATGAACTCAACCTTACAAAACATCGTTTGCAGCGTTAATTTGGTTGTGCCGGCCATGACGTCACGGCTGCGCTCGCTGGTGCTGTTGGCAGCCCTGCCGCCGGCGCTGCTGCTGCCCGCAGACTCCCGCCGCGGCGCCGCGCCCACCGCGCAACAGCTCTACGACTCGCTGCCACAGCAAGGTGAGCCGCCTGCCGCATACCTGCTGCCGGCGATGAAATCTGAAATTAGTGTCATTCACAAAAATGAAAAAAGAATTCTTCGTTTTTGAAGGTGAAAAAAAAACGCCTTGTGTTTGCTGCAACTGATTTTATTTCTCCCAGACGCGTTTCGCCTTTTATTTTAAAGGAATCTTTAGTGGGATCTACAAATAGTTTCGAGATTATAAACAGCTCACGTATTTTTTACATGAGGAAAGAAGCTTTTACTTTTTTACTTACATTTTCGTTGTCTTTTCAACACGCTTCTCCTGTTTTCTCCATCTGGTCAAGGCCAGTTGCACATTGTATAACTAACAAACTTTTTCGCAGAGTTCTACACATTTTGGAGAGTTTAGAGGCCATGACATCCATCTATTTGGAATATTTTGTGCAGCCGGAGCTCGACAACTCCGATAAAGGTTAAAAACTGCAACTTGTATTCACGGGATTACTGCTTTAAATTTTTATTAAAAACTATCGATTTTGGCAGAGAATCTATTATCGAGTCACCTGTTCCAAATGAGATGCAAATGCTATTATTATACAAACCGTATTATAAAACATTTTTGTTGAATTTTTAACGTTCCCACTTTCTCCTTTTTTAATGTTATCCTGTAGACATGGAAGAAATACTTGCCGCGGTGGAGTAGCCGAGCTGTCTAAAGCATCTCGCTGCGGAGCGCGCGGTTGCTCGCCGTGGAGGTTCGAGTCCTCCCTGGGGCATGGGTGTGTGTGTTTGTCCGTAGGTTAGTTTACCTAAGTAGTTTGTAAGCTACAGTCCGTAGCTTTGGTCCGATAGATTTACAAACATTTGAACATTTAAGAAATAGTTCCTTTTACGGAATCGTTCATTTCGGAATATTTCTTCTTATTGAACTAGTTCAAATGAACTACATCAGCGATTCTCAAGCTTTTCCAATATGCGTACCCCTTGCAAGTAAAAATTTTCTGACGACCTCCCCCACCCCCCAAACCGCAACAAAACTATGGTAACTATAGGGGAACAAATTTCATCTTCTTTCTTTTAAATTGTTGGACTACGTTTTTTCTGTGTATTTTATGGAATGAAAAATGTTACCAAAGTTGTACATGATCCCGACATACATTTTGCTTATTTAGAATTTCGAATTTCAGCAACACTCAGAAGCGAATTAGTCTCATTAAGAAAAGTCCAATGTATAGACACTTTGTAATGAAGTATTTTTTTCGAATTTTTCAGAATTACTCATTGTGCCATGTTCTTTTACCTATCTATTGATTCCCGAAAACAGTTTTTAGCCTTTGCCTTTATTAATCATTAAAACACTGTATTATTAAACAACCTATAACCTATTCGATTTACAATTAATGTTACACAAGGAACTCCGTAATTTTGACATTAAATAAATTTCATGATGCAACTACTGTCTCCTGCGACAGCGACCCCCAGAGCAAGACTTAACGACCCCCCTCCCCCCTGGAGGGTACGACACACTGGTTGAAAAACACTGAACTACAGTTCATTTGAAGTATATCGGTGAACTAGTTAAGATGAACTACACAATTCACTTTATTTTCAGAAAAAAATCACCCAAAGATTTATCCCCTTACAGATTGAATTCCGAAAATCTTTGAAATCAGTATTTTTTAATGTCTGACTGAAATACGATACACGAATTTTCTTATTTCTAGGTGCCAAATTGCGTTAATAGACGTACTTTTCACATAATTTATATACGATGATGAATTCGTGTGATGATTGACGGCTGACCCCAACTGGGGTCGTGTTTGGCCTGGCTGTTGTAAGTCTTCTTAGTTAACGCCACTTCGGGTACTTGCGTGTCAATGATGATGAAACGATGATGACAACACAATTTGCAGTTCTCGAGTGGAGAAAATCTCCAACCGAAGGGGAATCGAGCCCGGGCCCCCTGCGTGGTGACCCACCATGCTGTCCACTAAACTATGAACATTAATAAAAAAAATCCCAGTGACGTACACTATCCTTACAAGTGAAGTAACAGAACTGTTTCGGCCTTCGGCTACTTCATCCAATGAACTAAGTGAACTAACTGATTTCGGTCCTCCAATCCCGTGAAAACTTATTGTGCCTTCTAATTTCCAGTAGATGGAAAAAGGGAAGATCAAAAGAACTAGACTTCACCAAAGTTAACTAAAATATAGTTTATTTCACAAAATAGTATATAAAATCTTTGAATTATCTCGGCTATTGATGTAACATGATGGTGTAGTTGTCGCAACAGGTAAGATTCTCATAAAAGAATTTCGAGTCTCTAAACACATGTAGTAGACACGTTTGTATTTATTTTATCTTATCGTAGTTCAAACGAACCCCAAGTAAATGGTCGCCATCTTGACATACAGAGTTCATAACTAAACAACTGACTTCTTACGACAGAAACACTGGCCTGATTTCACACAACTCGTTCTACTGACAGACACCCTTGACTGACTCTTTGAGTGCTCTTTTGAATTCCTTTTGTAAGAATACAAAAAGTGAGCATGCTATCACATTTTGTACTAAATATAAAGTATCAATACTTATTATTACACCAAATTCTTACAGGAGTACGTTTGTCATAAACTGACTTGACATCATCAGTGTCTATGCTTTGAAGTTAACGTTGAGAAGGAAAGTTGTAGTTCAGGTGCTTTAAACAACAGCTCGTAAAATTGTTTATTTTGAATATCGTGGCGAGTGTTTACATTACGATTTATGCATAATTTACAGAATTACGAAGCGGTTTAGATTAAATATGAAGTGACACCAAAAATGGAACTCATTAAACAGTGGAAAAATAGATCTAATGTTCTGGGATGTAACTTCGGATTTTCATTGTGGTGAGTATCGGTTCAATTTACTATTAATGTTATATCTAAGACAGTTTTACAATAAGAAACAAACGCCATAAATAATAACTAATAAATGTTTCCTGTTGGTACTTCGAAAACTGAGACATATTAATATTTAAAGTCGGGTGTTGAACACTTCTAAAATTATTCCCAATTTATGTTTTGTTACAACCTAAACAAATACAGAGTGTACATAAAGTCCGGGAACATTGTTAATTATTTATTTCACAAGAACCAAACGTTGTACAGATGTCATACATATTGCATTTTGAGGAAAAACCCAGATTTTTATTATTTTTTTTTATTATTTTTTTATGTATACCTCCACAGTGTAGTTTGGTAATTTGCTGATAGTTAGCGGTAGTCGCAATCATGGCGAGTTCAGGTGCGGAGTTCGACGAAAACAAGTGTGCAACAGCCGTTCAACGGATGTTTAGAACCAAATACGGTAAGAAGCGGACGCCCCAGTGTCAATGAAGTGAATGTGGAGCGCGTACGACAGACTTCCATAAGGAGTCCAAAGAAATCATTGCTTTGTGCATTCCGTGAACTCTAAATGCCTCCATTGGGAGTGTGATAAGTCCTGCATCAGAAAGTGTCTATAAAACCATTCAAATTGGAGCTAGTGGAGAAGCTCAATAACGCCGACAAGCGTTTTGAGTTTTGTTCGCCGTTGTAACAATTGAATGGGGATAGTATTGCTGATCGTTTAACGTTTAACGTTTAGCCGCTTTTAACACTATTGGAAAAGTGAACAGGCATAATTGTCGAATTTGGGGTACGAAACATCCACACGAATGCATTGAAATTGAGCGTGATTTCCCAAAGGCAAATGTTTTTGTGCCTTGTCAGGTCTAAAACTTCTTCGCCGAGAGCTTTGTCACTGAATATTCCTACATGGACATGTTGCAGCAATGGCTGATTTCAAATTCAATCGGACTCTCCGTCCATCTTTCAGCAGGATGGGGCTCCACCCCATTTTCATCGTGAAGTTCGTTGGTTCCTGAACACGGAGCTGTCGCATCGATGAATGCAGTATGAATGCAGTATGTATGACATCTGTACAAAGTAATAGTTACAAACTAGATTCAGGTACAAATACCCAATGACAGTCTTAACATATTCCATCCTTAATACACCTGTCATGTGTACCATTCGTGTCAGTCATCCTTTTGACAACCCTGTTCTCTCATCTTAAACTGAACCGCCCAAAATTCGTACGACAGACGCTTTGGAAATTTCATGGGGGTATATAGTCTGTATGTATCTTACGAAAGAAAACTCGGTCCATTATATTTTTATTTGATTTTGCCATTAGCTAACTTCCCCCTATAGTCTTTGTCATCAATAAATATTTCTGTGTTACAGCTACCAAAAATCGGGCACATTGCCTGGAAGAAGCTTGACGGATATGCCTGGATTATTATTATCTGTAACACAGAAATAACTTTAAATTTCGTTATGTAATACACTTACTAAATGGCACAATTAGGTAATGTCAAAATTAAATACAAATATCCTTAGTACAGCCAAAACAGGCCATTTTTTCGTTTATAATTTCAGAGACATGTACAACCTATCAATACGTGAAAGATGTCACGATGGTCTCAAATTTAACTGGGTAGTGTATGAATTACGCTCGCCGTTATTTATTTCTTCGTTAGTTTCTGTGAATTATGCAATTACCTTATTGCAGTGCCATCAACAATGGTAATCAAAAGAATATTTCCAAATTTAGTGGAAACTAAAAAATACAACGTTTAGAGTTACCTGCATTACTTGTGCCTAACTAACAATATATCACTCAAGTTGGACATTAAACTGCATCGGATACAAACAAAACAATAAACCTGTTACACTTCATTAGGTAAGGTGGCATATATGGTCATAGTTTCAATGTCAAACATTATAATGAACTACTGAAGCCAGTATCATACCATTACAGTATAATAACTGCAACGAGGTGTACTTAACTATCTACATTCATAAAAAACGAACCTAAAATCAGTGTATTCTAAACAAGTAAATAATATTCACAACAGGGTAAAAAACGCATCGATGTAGTTCAACCGCACCGTTTGTCAAAGTTTGGTGCAAAATACATCGAATTATTGATCACACATATTTTCAGTATTTGATTAGTAACAGGTAAAAACACAGAGATTGTCTAGTACTTGTCGAAGTGCTTTATGACAGTCGATGATTACATTCTTACAGAGTTAAGATAATGTGACTGCAGATTTATTGTACTATGTCAATGTGCAATAAGACTGGAACATCAAGAGTTTCACTAAGTGTTGCAGTTGTACTCTTTTCGTATATTTTTATAACATGTGAAGCTCGATAAGTAATGTGTATGCACGCGAAGAAAAAAGTTTCAAAAAGCCCTTGATTAATGTTTGCATATACGAGTACATCTCATCTGATTATTCTGCTTAGGTGCAGGTGACCGAGGATAGTCAGATTCAAAAGCTAAATCTACCTCATTTTATAAATAAGTCGTTCAACTGTGTATTATACAACGCATCTTTAATCTAATGCCTATATTTAATGTATGGTACTTAGCGTCAAGATTTATCAGCACCTATCACCGACTGTGACAAGTCCATTCATTATCTTCTTGGTAGCTTCTCCGAAGACAGTTACCTGTGGAAAAGGCTTTTATGATTTTACGAACTATTTATAAATTCCTCTGTGTGTCTGGGAGATGTGGGAGTGTACAAATAAAGAGGTGTGTCCTCTACTGAAATGCTACAGAGGCATCTCACACCAACCAAGGGGGAGGGCTGACTCTGCTTGATCCCACCTCTCTCGTTTCCTGTAAACAGGCCGTGTGCCACGCTACAATGCTGGCAAGATGCTGCTATTGCAAATCGATTGGAAAGCATACTCAGTAAGTTCAATGTTTTAATCACTGTAATCTGCGCAAATCGTGCTGTACTGAACCATAGCGTAGGTGGTAGGGGCAGACCGAGCGTTGCGGAGAGATCTTGAAATATCATCCTGAATAAAGCTTAATTGACATACTACTCTTCAGGCAATTCTCGACGTACCTGAAGTGTCTTAAGAAAGCTTTCAACAATGTTGACTGGAATACACTCTTTCAAATTATGAAGGTAGCAGGGGTAAAATATAGGAAGCGAAGAGTTATATTCAACTTGTACAAAAACCAGACAGAAAGTATTACAGTCAAAGGGCATGAAAGAGTGGCAGTGGTTGGAGGGAATAAGACAGGGTTGTAGCCTTTCCCCAACGTTGTTCAATCTGTACATTGAGCGAGCTGTGAAGGAATGGAAGGAGAAATTTGGAGAGGGAATTAAAGTCCAGGGAGAGGGAACAAAAACCTTACTGTTTGCTGATGACGTAGTAATTCTGCCAGAGACGGCAAAGGACCTGGAAGATGCACGGAACAGGAACACTCGACTCGTACAGGTAAAAAAATTGGCTTGACAATGGGGTCTGTACGATATGCGAAAACGTCGAAATTTCAGCACCGACTTCATTTTTCTGACACTCAATGGTGAAAGACGCCATTTAAATTCGCTACGGGACGAATGCAATTAACGGAGATGGCGGCTTGAGCTTGGATAAATCATGGAATTCGGTGCTTTATTTAATAAAGTTATGAAGATAGCGCCCTAGCACAGCTCGTAACATTACTCAGATATCCACGCGAGGATCGACAGATATAAATCATACATATTACACCTTGCCGCCTCGTCGCCTGTATATCTGTGACCGCAAGCGCGGTCCGCGGGTTTAAGAGGACGAAGCGAGTGCTAGAGGGCACGTCTATGGGCTCACTCTGAAGATCGCTGGACTCTACGCATCCGAAATATTGTTGTTGCGGTCTTCAATCCTGAGACCGTTTTGATGCAGCTCCACGCTAACCCGAAATCTTTGAATCAGAACCTGCTTACTGTATTCGTCTCCCTCTGTAATTTTTATCCCACACACTTCCCTCCAATTCGTAATTGACTACTTCTTGATGTCCCAGAATGTGTCCCACCAATCGATCCCTTCTCTTAATCAAGATATGTCAGAAATTTCTTTTCTCCCTAATTTTGTTCAGCACTTTCTCATTAGTTACGTGATCTACCCATCCAGTCTTCATCGGTCTGTAGCACTACATTTTCAGAAGCTTCTATCATATTTTTGTCTGAACTACTTGGCGTCCACGTTCTACTCCCATAGAATGTACACTCAAGACAAATGCCTTATGAAAGGACAAATGGCTTGTGAAAGGACTTCCTAACATTTAAATTAATTTTGGATGTCAATAAATCTCGCTTTTTGAGAAATGTTTTTCTTCCCATAGTCATTCAGCATTTTATATCTTCTTTACTTCGGCCATCAGAAGTTATTTTACTACCCCGTTAACAAAACTTATCAACTACATTTGTTGTGTCATTGCCTAATCTAATTCCTTCAGCATCTCCTGCTTCTCTTACACTACATCCCATTACTCTTGTTTTGTTCCTATTAACTTTGATCTAATAACATCTTTTTAAGACGCTTTTCATTCCTCATTCATTGCTCTTCGAGGTCCTTTGCTGTCTCCGAAAGATTTTAAATCTTCCCTCCGAAATTTAATTACTTCTCCAAGTTTCCCCTAGAATTCCTTCACAGCTTGCTCATTGTACAAATTGAATAACATTGGGGGAAGGTTATAACCCTGTCTTACTCCCTTGCCCACCACTGTGTCCGTTTCATGCTATTCCAGTCTTATAACTGCTATCTGTTTTTTGTACAACTTGCGTACCCTACATGTTACGCTTACAATCTTCAGAATTTGAAAGAGTGTTTTCCAGTCAACATTGTCAGAAGCTGTCTCCAAATGTACAGAATCTGAAAACGAATGTTTGCCTTTGTTTAACCTATCTTCTGAGATAAGTCGTAATGTGAGTATTTCCTCTCGTGTTCATACATTTCTCATAAACCCGAACTCATCTTTGCCGAGGTCGAATTCTACCAGTTTTCCCATTCGTCAGTATTTTACAAACAAGACGTATTAAACTGATGGTTCTGTAATTTAGACAGTTGTCTACACTCGCTTTCTTTGGAACTGGAATTTCTATATTCTTCTTGAAGTCTAAGGGTATTTGTCCTCTCTCATACATTTTTCACACGAGGTGGAGCATTGATGTTTTGCTGTCTCAACGATGGATGGATTTCAGAGAGAATATTGTCTAATCGAGGGGCCTTGTTTCAACTCAAATCTTACAGTGCTCTGTGAATTTCTCCTCGCAGTATCATCGACTACCTCTTCCCTTTATTCAATACTGCCTTCATTTCCCTTGTATACGCCCTCACTGTATTCTTTCCACCTTTCACCTATCCCTTCTTTGCTTAATACTGAGCTTTTAATATTCATGCAGTAGCTCTCCTTGTCTCTAAACTTCTCTATTATTTTCCTGTAAACGGTATCTGTCTTTCCCCCACTTATACATTCTTCTACGGACTTGCATTTCTCCTCTAGCCACTCCTGATTAGCTAGTCTGCACCTCCCATCAACCTCCTATTTAAGACGTCTTTACTCCCTTTTGCCCACTCCACTTGCTACATTTCTATATTTTCTCCTTTCCTGCGTTATTGAACGATTTGTATTAGGCCTTGTCCTTCTCCCTATATGATCCTCTACGTCCTTCACTACTGTGTCTCTGAAACCTGCCCTTATTCTACTGTATTACTTCTCCCAGTTTCAGAGATTCCTTGCCTTATGCTCCCTCTGAAACTCTCAGTGTCAGAAGAAGCAAACTTTAATGAAATAAATCGCAATTTGCGATCAGTTATGGCTTCACTGTACTAGGTTTAGATGTAATACCAAAGTGGGGCGAATGAAAATTTGGGCCCGGCCGGGATTCTAACCCGGGATCTCCTGCTTACTAGGCAGACGCGTTGATCACTCCGCCACCGAGGACACATGACCAACCCGATTGCAGAGGTCTCTTCCCTGCATATCACCCAAATCTCCATTCGCCACACTGTCTCTTTCCTATTACTACAGTCTCTTAATGCTGTAACGCTCGCAGTCACAATATGTATTCCCGCATCAGGAACAACAAACCATGGGGTATCGAGACACAATTAATTGTCGTCAGGAGCCCAGCCTCGGCTTGTATACAATTATATATTTTTAACGACGTTACAGCGTACATTTTTAATTAAATAAATCGCAATTTGCGATGACTTATGGCTTTCGTGTACTAGTTTTAGATGTGATACCAATGTGCGGCAGGGAATAGTCCTCTGCAGTCGGGTTGGTCACTGTGTCCTCGGTGGCGGAGTGGTCAACGCGTCTGCCTAGTAAGCCGGCGGGTTCAAATTTTCATTCTCTGCACATTGGTATTACATCTAAATCTAGTACAGTGAAGCCATAAGTGATCACAAATTGAAGCAAATTGCGATTTATTTCATTAAAAATGAACGCTGTAACGTCGTCAAAAATATATAATTGTAAGCAAACTTTACTTGGTTTCACGCCCTGAACTTCATGGATCAGTTAGATAACATTGTTTTATAGGCACGAAAAAAAAATGGTTTGTCTGAACATTTGTTGTATTTTGACGATGTCCATTTTGTGAAGTGTAAAACATTCATCCCATAGTAGGTTGATCTTTACACCTCCAACTCATTTACCTGTCGCCCCTTCCCCACCTCAAGGATTCATATGGTTTGTCTTTAGCAGCAGATATATTTCCTAACTGTTGATAAAATACCTTCAGATCTACATATACATCTACATGGAATACTCCGCATGCCTGGCGGAGGGTTCATCGAACCACCGTTATACTATTTATCTACCAATCCATTCTCGAATAGCGCGCGGGAAGAAAGAACACCTGAATCTGTCCGTTCGAGTTCTGATATCTCGTATTTTATTCTGATGATCATTTCTACTTATGTAAGTGGGAGTCAACAATATATTTTCGCATTCGGATGAGGATGTTGGCGATTGTAGTTTCGTTAGTAGCCCACACGGCAGCGATAAGCGTCGTTGTAATGATTCCCATGGCAGATCCTGTATCATTTCCGTAACGCTGTTTCCCCTATATCGTGACAACACGAAACGAGCTGCCCTTGTTTGATCTCTTTCGATGTCCTCCGTCAAACTCACCTGATAAGAATCCCAGACTGGGCAGCAACACTCGAAAAATGGACGGACAAGCGTAATGTATGCAGTTTCTTTTGTAGTTCTTTTGCATCTTTCAGGGGTTCTGCCGATAAAACGCAGTCTCTGGTTCACCTTTCCCACGACATTATCTACGTGTTCTTTCCAGTTTAAGTCTGAAGTAATAGTAATACCCAGGTATTTTGTGGAGTTTACGGTCTTCACATTTGACTGATTTATCTTGTAAACAAAGTTTAACGGATTTCTTTTCGTAATCATGTGGACGAGTTCACACTTCTCATTGTTTAAAGTCAATTGCCAATTTTTACACCATAGTGATATCTTATTTTGCAGTTGTTTTTGATCTTCAGATGATTTTACTACACAGTAAATGATGGCGTCATCTGAAAACAACCTAAGAGAGCTACTTAGATTTTCCCCTAAATCGTTTATATAAATAAGGAACAGCAGAGGATCAATAACACAACCCTGTGGATATCACCTCTGTTTTAGTCGATGCCTTACCATCGATTACTACGAACTGTGCTCTCTCTGACAGGAAATCTCCAATTGCAAATTTGGGGCTATATACCATAACCACGCAATTCGATTAAAAGCCGTTTGTGGGGCAGGGTGTCAAATCAAGAAATACGGAATTGATTTGTGAACCCTTGTCGATAGCACCCATCACTTCGTGCGAATAAAGAGCTAGTTGTGTTTCGCATGAGCCTTACTAGGGATTCAAGTCTCGACCTCGCACTCAAGTACAAAATCCTACACTAAGAACTCTGAGTTGCTCTAAATGAGAACACGGCTTCCGCTTGGCTCCCCGCGAGCGACCCCAGGTCTGGGTGGAGATGAGGACGGGCGGCCCTGATGTTGCAGAGCGCGAGCCGTTCCTGGCGTACGAGCTGGCGCTGGGCCTGGAGCAGGTGTCGCTTGGCCAGCCGTCGCTGTCTGCCCAGGCCGCCGCCAGCCTCCCCCAGGCGGCCGGCCAGGCGCGCGCACGCCCCGCCTCGTTGGCTGACCAGCTGCACCACCTCTACGGCATCCCGCCCCACCTGCTCCTCAAGTTCAAGGTGAGACACCCCTCTACAGTTTTCTCGTAATCTGCTGCCCATCCAAAATGGAACACCCAACAGGACCAGACATTTGCCAGGTAACACGTTGTACAAAGATCACACGATCGCAGATGTCATCGAGACATCGGGTTGGAGTGCTGCCGCCATTGCCGGCTATAACCTCTGCTACACGGCTCTCCATTGACTTTGTAGATGGCGTCGGGGACTGGGAGTGCGGGATGCTGGGGTACGTGTCTCCTGGCGCCAGTGAAACACTGCTTTCATTGATTTCCTCGGACCAGCCGCCATGGCCGAGGGGACAGCGACGCGCCAGTCATGGTCTGCTCGGCCACTACGGTCGGGGGTTCGAATCCCCCGCTCGGGCATGGATATTTGTTCCGTCCTAGTTCGTAAGTAGTTTGTAAGTTAAGTCCCATAAGCTATACGAACATTTGAACATTTGATTTCCTCGATACAGCATTCCTCCGATGTGTGACGACGGTCTCGCATCCAGCAATGCCTAACTCAGCGATCAGAACGGCACGTGAAGCGATGGCCTTGCTCTGGTAGCACTCCTGCGGGTCCCGAGACAGCCCAGTAGCGCTGACTGCCGCAAAACCTACATCTACATAGATACTCTGCAAATCATATCTAGGTGCCTGGCAGAGGTTTCATTAACCACTTTCATTTCTCTACCGTTCTATTCTCTAATAGCGCGCGGGAAGAAAGAACAACTAAATCGTTTCGTTTCCGATCTGATTTCTCTTATTTCAATGGGATGGTCATGTCTCCCAAAGTAGGTGGGTGCTAGCAAAATATTTTCACATTCAGAAGTAAAAGTCGGTGACTGAAACTTCGCAAACAGATCACGAAGCAATGAATAACGTCTTTCTTTTAATGATTTCCATCTCCCTCCGTAAGTTGATAAAACAAAACGGGCTGCCCTTCTCTGAACCTTCTCAATATCTTCTGTCCGTTCCACCTGGTGAGGGTCCCACAATGGGCAACAGTACTCCAGGAGAAGACGCACAAGTGTGGTGTAGGTAGTCTCTTTGGTGGAGCTGGTGCATCTTCGAAGCGATCTGCCAATGAAACGTAACCTGGGTTCGCCTTCCCCATAATATTTTCTATGCGTTCTCTCCAGTCTAAGTTGTTCGTAATTGTAACACCTATTAATTTACTACGTTAAGGTTTGTATGATTTGTCGCTTAATTTAAGTTCAGCGGATTTCTTTTAGTGGTTATGTGTATTACTTCGCACCTTTCTTTATTTAGTGTCAATTGCCAATTTTCGCTCCATGTAGAAATTTTGTCTAAATCGCTTTGCAGTTGTTTTTGACCCTCTGTTAACTTCACTAACCGATAAACGACAGCTTCATCCGCGAACAGTCTAAGGGAGCTATTCATATTGTCTCCTAAATCGTTTATAAACACAAGAGTAGGAGACCTATAACGCTTCCCTGGGGAATGCCAGATTCACTTCTGTTTTACTCGATGACTTATCGTCAGTTACAACGAACTGTGTCCTTTCTGATAGGAAATGGTGAATCCAATCGCACAATTGTGGAGATACTCCATAAGCACGCAATTTCTTTAGAAGCCGCGCAGTCGCAGCAGTGGCGTATATCCGCCGTATGTCTGGCGCCGGGGCGCCCGTCCGCAGAGCGCGGCCGCATCATGCAGTAAGGCCGCCCACAGGCGAACAGCGTGGTACCGGCGTGGTTCTGTTCCAACAGCTATGCCACTTTCCCCATTGTGTTTACCCCTTGCTTTAACACGTGACACAAAGCAACTGACTCGTGAAGGTAGCTGTCTTGTTCAGTTCAATAAACTGTTTCTACACCACTACAATACAAATATCTAATTTTTGAAAGCATTAGAACAGCGACCTCATTGCAATCTTTAAATCTTAAATCGACGATTTCTCGTTTTATTTTGTAACCGATTCAGACAATACAGACCACCTTCAGGCAAAGACCACCATGATGTCATGCGGTGCCGGTGGATGGAGAACGCCGCACTGCTCAACAGTTGACATTTCAAAATGTTCAAATGTTTGTTAAGCTTATGGGACTTAACTACGGGGTCATCAGTCCCTAAACTTACAAACTACTTATCAACTACTTACGAACTAGGACGGCACAAATATCCATGCCCGAGGGGGGATTCGAACCCCCGACCGTAGTGGCCGTGTAGACCGTGACTGAAGCGCCTCAGTCCCCTCGGCCACCGCGGCCGGCTGTTGACATTTGTGAGGGCTGCTCCATCTACTGTCACCGCCTGCCATCATGGTGGTCTTTGTCTGAAGATGTCACCATGACCAAAACCTGTCACAAAATAAAATTATGAATTTGCGATCTGGACTGTTTAATTTCAATTTGAAGACTTAAATGTGCTCTGGATCAGTTATTAAGGGAATAGTCAGCCATGCTGCTTCCAGATGTTTCCAGTGTTCTACATCTGCTCATCGTGTATCCTAGGTCGGTCGTGCATCAATCATCGACCACACATTGTCGATAGTCGACAGGTCGGAAGAAAAGGCAGCACTGCAATAGATGGTCGACGAAGAACTCTTGATTCTTGTTTGCCACATCAGGTCGCGCGTTACCCTCTTGGAAAGTAGCCGTCAGAAAGCCCCGAAGTTATGGCAGGACAACAAATTCTAAAACTTCAAAGACGTAGCGATGGCTGCTCAGTATAGCGGCAATGCATACTGAGAATGTGTGGGAGTGGAACCTAATACCACGCGACACTATAATACTGACTGCAGGACCAATCTGGCGATACATAAGCTGACAGTTCAACAGCCATTGTAGTGTATTCAAACTCCAGTCGAATGATCATCAGGTTATCTTGGCTACCTTGTTCTCCCAATCTCTTAACGAGCAGAAACGAATATGTAACGACTGCGCCAGAATATGTCATGCGCTGCTACATAAGATTTACTTTGCCAGTATGTGTAAACAGCGTGGACTCCTATGCCCCGAAAACACATGTATGGCACCTATTATTCAATGCCAAAGCATGTAACAGGTGCTTGTTTTGAGTGCCGCTTCCGGCACGAAGTTTTAATCTGCCAGAAAGTTTCTATCAGCGCACACTCCGCTTCAAAGAGAAAAAAATGTCATTATTTGAAGATTTGAAGATTGTATGCCATGGTATTATATTCCAAGTGCTCGTATATTTCTTCACTTCACTCTGCGTTTTATGTTAGCAGAGAGTCGAGACGTCCACTTTCGATCAGTCATTTCCGCTCTCTTCTGCTGACAGAACTTGCCGGCGCCGAGTGACTTCGACATGAACATGTACGAGTGGGTGAAGACGTCGACGAACCCGACGTTCGCGCAGATGCTGCAGCTGGCGGCTACGGGCCAGTACTGCGTCGGCAGCCGCTGCTTCAGCCTGCAGGAGCCCTGGGGGAACTGCTGTCCCTTCTGAGCCCGCCGTCGCGCTCCACAACACTCATCACACCGTCTTGTACACGGTGTTCACGAACAATTCATGTAAATTTATTTATTTGTCCCCAAAAACATCGCATACATCTCATAACATTCATAAGCATTGTATATGTACATACAAGTAGAGATAGTGGTATATCAGTAATATTTGTAGTAAAAGCGATTATCATTATACTCATCATTTAATTTGTAATAAATCTATAAATCTCCTAAATGTCTTCTTATTCGAATGAAGTTGTTTCTGCAAAGTAATTTATATTAATAACACTATCGATTCACAGTTCATTTGCTACTTTATCAGTAACGTTACATGTTACACACCTTAACATCAAACTGCTCAGTGGAGACAATAAACTTATTACACCAAACCACCAAATAGACCTTCATGACTTCGAAAATTGTGTAGTGCAACTGCCTCTTCCCATTTAGAAAACTGTCGGGATTTCTTAAATATGTGGTCGCACACACTCGTAACTTCCAGAAAATATGGGTTACAATAGTAAGACGATGTCATATGTTTTCCAAATAAATCTATTTATTTCGGGGTAGATTTCACATTGAGCAAGCTTCCGATGGTTTTTTCCAGTCAAGTTTCACTGAAGTAACAATACTTTTTCATTCTTCATACTGTAATCAGCCGTGATTCATTCTTCCTTGATTGTTTAATTTTATTTCTGTAACTTCGGTGGAACCTTTCTGGGTTAAATAAGGAAAAAAGTGTCTCTGATAAAGGCGAAAACTACCTAAAACTAATTAGCTTTAAAAGCATCCCATTCTTGGTTTTCTGCACACGTTCGTCAACATTCCACTGAACAATAATTTATTCATGTAAACCATTTCAAAATGAACTGTCAACAGCCTAATTGCTTTAACTGTATTTTATATACGTTTTAAATTTATATTGTTACATTTAATAAAAACGATGTGAAAATAATATTATGTTCGCTGTAAATAGCACTTTGTGGCCAAACTTGTCCAGTTTGGTATGACTTAGTTGGGTGTGAACTCTCATGCAGGACCAGAGTGCAGTAACCTCTTACGTTGTCCAAGTCTGACAAGGAAAGTACCTAGGCTCGGACAAACACAAATACACCAAAATCGTGTGAGATGTAATTGAAAGGTTCTTTATTGCACTAGTGATACTCCCGCATCTGCAAAACTGTACCCTCGTCCTTTAGATGCCTCTGCATGTGCCATGCCGCATTGCACATTGACTGCCAGTACGCCACTCGGCACTACTAGGGAAGGTGCAGTGTGCCCTTGAAGTTGCGTTTTAGGACGTTATTTGTGTAGTGAGGCGTCAGATGAGTTGGCGATTGGTAATCAATCCCGTTAATGTATTGCGATTGTTTGGGATGAAGTTACGAACAACCCTCCGTGAAGATGGTATTGGTGTAGAAGATGAATCATTCCATGTCTGCCATGCAATCAACGTGCATTTCTTCACTGTGCGTTTTGCAGTCATTCGTATTACTCGGATCATTATATTGACATTCCCAATTTACATTTATAGTCAAGATTTTTGCATGCGTATCAAGTCTACAATTACATCTACAATGCTGTCTAGAGGATGATTGCAGAGGTTTGCAGAAAAACGACACCCACCAGCACATTGAGGGTTACGAATGGTCCCGTTTAAAATGTTTGTATAGCTTATGGGACTTAACTACGGGGTCATCAGTCCCTAAACTTACAAACTACGTATCAACTAGCTAACACTAAGGACGGCACAAATATCCATGCCCGAGGGGGAATTCGAACCCCCGACAGTAGTGGCCGGGTAGACCGTGACTGGCGCGCCTCAGTCCCCTCGGTCACCGCGGCCGGCAATGGTCCTGTAACCATACAGATACGTTTGTTCGAATCCAGTTACTTTCTATATATACATGTGGCGTCTGTTCCTAAAGAACAGACGTCACTTCTGATCCTGCAGCTGTTATTATTTAATATTCATAGAATATATGACATCAACTGCGATTGGGCAAAGCTGAAAATGTGTACCCAGCCGGGATTCGAACCCGGGTCTCCTGCTTTCTAGGCAGTTGCGCTGACCTATACACCGCTGGGGACACAGAGATCATCGCACCTGCAAGGACTACCCATGCACGCCTCCCGTCAGAAACAAATTCCCAGCTTCGTCCTGCCCATAGTTCTCAAACTCGTAGTTATAACTAATTCCCGTAAGAGTAAGGGCTTGAAACTTGCCCACCCCTCCCCACTAACGATAGGATCATTGCCCGTCACCGGCATATTATATATATACATGTGGAGCCTGTTCCGAAAGAACAGACGTCACTTCTGATCCTGCAGCTGTTATTATTTAATATTCATAGAATATATGACATCAACTGCGATTGGTCAAAGCTGAAAATGTGTACCCAGCCGGGATTCGAACCCGAGTCTCCTGCTTTCTAGGCAGTTGCGCTGACCCCTACACCACTGGGGACACAGTGATCACCGCACCTGCAAGGACTACCCATGCACGCCTCCCGTCAGATACAAATTCCCAGCTTCGTCCTGCCTATAGTACTCAAACTCGTAGTTATAACTAATTCCCGTAAGAGTAAGGGCTGGGTACGCATTTTCAGCTTTGCCCAATCGCAGTTGATGTCATATATTCTATGAATATTAAATAATAACAGCTGCAGGATCAGAAGTGACGTCTGTTCTTTCGGAACAGACGCCACATGTATATATATAATATGCCGGTGACGGGCAATGATCCTATCGTTAGTGGGGAGGGGTGGGCAAGTTTCAAGCCCTTACTCTTACAGGAATTATAACTACGAGTTTGAGTACTATGGGCAGGGCGAAGCTGGGAATTTGTATCTGACGGGAGGCGTGCATGGGTAGTCCGTGCAGGGGTGGTGATCACTGTGTCCCCAGTGGTGTAGGGGCAGCGCAACTGCCTAGAAAGCAGGAGACCCGGGTTCGAATCCCGGCTGGGTACACATTTTCAGCTTTGCCCAATCGCAGTTGATGTCATATATTCTATGAATACCAAGTACTTTCCTTGTGAGTTAATCTTAAAATATTGCTGCTAGTAGGGTTTTCTCAATGCGTCCAGAAGGAATGCCATTTCGGTTTTATAAAGAGTATTCTGTGGCATTGGCCTCTTACTTAGTTTGCATTAATCGCGAATCTTTAATTCAGCGCTAAGTTCCTAGTGATTGGAAAAGAAGCACAACTGACTCCCGTTTATAAGAAAGGTAAAAGAACTGACCCTCATAATTACAGGCCAATATCGTTGACATCCGTTTCCCGTAGAATTTTAGAGTATATGCTCAGCTGGAATAAAGTAAATTTCCTTGTAACGGATAAGCTCCTTTCCTTGAATCAGCACGAGTTTAGGTTCCATCGCTCGAGTGAAACACAGCTCGCCCTTTTCTCACATGACATCTTGTGAGCAATGGATGAAGGGCAACAGGCAGATCGTTTCTTTCTCGATTTCAAAAAGGTGTTTGACGCGGTGCCACACTGAGGACTGCTAACGAAGATACGAGCATATGGAAAAGGTTCACAGATTTGTGACTGGCTGGAAGACTTCCTAAGTAATAGAACGCAGTACGCTGTTCTTCATCAGAGTGTATCGTCAGGCGTGACCCAGGGGAGTGTGATAGGACCGCTATTTTCTATCTATATAAATGATCTAATGGACAGAGTAACTTGTAAATTGCGGCTGTTAGCTGATGATAATGTGGTGTATGGGAGTGTGTCGTCATTAATTGAGTGTAATAGCATGCAGGGTGACTTAGACAAAATTTCCAGTTGGTGTGAAGGATGGCAGCTAGCTATAATGAAGAAGAATGTAAGGTGATACACATGAGTAATAAAAGAATCGCATAATGTCCGAATACAGCATTAGTAGTCAGCTTTTTGATGCAGTCGGGTCGTTGAAAAATCTGGGCGTAACATTGCAGAGCGATATGAAATGGAACGAACATATACGGACATTTGTCAGTAATACGAACAGCCGTTCGGTTTATTGGGAGAATTTTGGGAAGATGCACTTTATCTGCAAAGAAGACCGCATATAAAACGCTTGTACGGCCACCTCTAGAGTATTGCTTAAATGTTTGAGAACCACAGCAGATCAGTTTAAATGAAGTCATGGAAGCAGTTCAGAGGCGAGCAGCTACGTTGGTTACTGGTAAGTTCGACCAATGTGCGAGTGTCACGGGAATGCTCCTGGAACTCAAATGGGGATCGCTGGAGGAAAGACGACGTTCTTTTCGATAAATTCTGTTGAGGAATTTAGAGGGCCGGAATTTGTTGAACGATATTGCTGCCGCGTACTTACATTTCGCGTAAAAATCACAAAGATAAGAGAAATTAGGACTCGTACAGAGGCATAGACATCTTTTTTCCCTGTTCTTTTTGGGAGAGGAATAGAAAAGGAGATGACTAGTAGTGGTACAGTGTACCCTCCGCCACGCTTCTTACGGTGGATTGTGGAGTATATATGTAGATGTAGATGTAACCCTTTTAAGGAAAAAGCGATCCAAAGCTATAATCTTTTCCAATGAGACGCTGTGGACAATTCGATTGTAATTAGTTTAAATATTATTGGCAGAATATCTTTTCTCATAATATGGATAGGCAATTAGGCGGAGGAGTGCAAGCGCGGGAGAGGCAAGGCGATGGTGTTCATTTTTATAACCAAACTGTGCATTTGCAAATCAACTCCGAATCATAGCTGTATCCTGTGAGCTAGCTCAGAACGCTAAACTTGATAGCCCTCTCTACTACCATCATCAAAGCAAATACTTTATTTTATTTTTATTTGCATTTAATTGGAACCTTATAAATTGTAATAATATTAGCGCAGAAATTCTAATTCAGCCATTTTTAATTGAAATTAATAATTTGTTTTCCAATTTGACGGGCTTTTCTGTCCCAGATTCCGGTTTTTCGTAATTCATTATTCCTATCATCAAAACTTCCATGCATTATTGTAAAGAGTTTTTCATTAGCCCATTCCTCTTCCATAGGCCTCTGCATTCGTATAGAAATCTGAGCCATTCTCTTAGTTCTTAGATGTAAAACTTGAAGCATTTTAAAGGGTTTTCTACTTTGGTTGTTTGTTGAGTATTCAGCTCTAATTCTTTTTGCTGTGGCTTTGTTGGTAACGGAAACTCCTCGACTGCCATATTAACAGCTGACCAGTTGATTTCTCCTTGAACTCTGCAGCTGTAAACATCGCATCTCATCACAACTGGAGTTCACTTTTAATGATACCTATCTCTGAAGCGATGTCGCCCGGCTATACTGATCTGCATAAAACACGAGCACAA
Organism: Locusta migratoria; assembly: GCA_026315105.1. Taxonomy (NCBI): domain Eukaryota; kingdom Metazoa; phylum Arthropoda; class Insecta; order Orthoptera; family Acrididae; genus Locusta; species Locusta migratoria. The sequence goes on from CM048744.1 coordinate 515,681,292, forward strand.
CGCACACTTCCTCTGTACCTGTCATCGTGTCTATTCTGCTGGAAGGAAACACCGACTGTTGCAACAACGGTTACAGAATCTCCTAATCATTTCACCACAGAGTGTCATAGCTACTTGTGGTAGCAAGAGCAGACTCTTAAACTGAAAATAATAAATTATTGTGATATACACTATTGGCCATTAAAATTGCTACACCAAGAAGAAATGCAGATGATAAACGGGTATTCATCGGACAAATATTTTATACTAGAACTTACATATGATTACATTTTCATGCAATTGGGGTGCATAGATCCTGAGAAATCAGTACCCAGGCCTTGATACGCCTGGGCATTGAGTGAAACAGAGCTTGGATGCCGTGTACAGGTACAGATGCCCATGCAGCTTCAACACGATACCACAGTTCATCAAGAGTAGTGACTGGCGTATTGTGACGAGCCACTTGATCGGCCACCATTGATCAACGTTTTCAGTTCATGAGAAATTTAGAGAATGTGCTGTCCAGGGCAGCAGTCGAACATTTTCTGTATCCAGAAAAGCCCGTACAGGACCTGAAACATGCGGTCGTGCATTGTCCTGCTGAAATGTAGAGTTTCGCAGAGATCGAATGATGGGTAGAGCCACGGATCGTAACACATCGTAAACGTAACGGTCACTGTTCAAAGTGCCGTCAATGCGAACAATAGGTGACCGAGACATGTAACCAATCGCACCCCATACAATCACGCTGGGTGATACGCCAGCATGGCGACGACGAATACACGCTTCCGCGATGTTGCCAAATACGGATGCGACCATCATGATGCTGTAAACAGAACCTGGATTCATCCAAAAAATGACGTTTTGCCATTCGTGCACCCAAGTTCGTCGTTGCGTACACCATCGCAGGCGCTCCTGTCTCTGATGCAGCGTCAAGGCTAACCGAAACCACGGTTTCCGAGCTGATAGTTCACGCTGCTGTAAACGTCGTCGAACTGTTCGTGTAGATGGTTGTTGTTTGCAAACTTCCCCATCTGTTGACTCAGAGATCGAGACGTGGCTGCATGATCCGTTACAGCCATGCGGATCAGATGCCTGTCATGTCGACTACTAGTGATACGAGGCCGTTGTAATCCAGCACGGCGTTCCGTATTGCCCTCCTGAACCCACCGAGTCCATATTCTGCTAACAGTCATTGGATCACGGCCAGCGAGAGCAGCAGTGTGGCGATACGATAAACCGCAAAGTCGGACACGTGATGGTACGCATTACTCCTTCTTACATGAGGCATCACAACAACGTTTCACCCGGCAACGCCGGTCAACTTCTCTTTGTGTATGAGAAATCGGTTGGAAACTTTCCTCAGTCAGCACGTTGTAGGTGTCGCCACCGGCGCCAACCTTATGTGAATGCTCTGAAAAGCTAATAATTTGCATATCACAGCATCATCTTCCTGTCGGTTAAATTTCGCGTCTGTAGCACGTCATTTTCGTGGTGTAGCAATTTTAATGGCCACGAGTGTAATTACTGAGGAAACCATCTCGATGGTGGAAAGTGATTAGGGTTCTAACAGCGAGGTGCTGTCCCAAGCTTCCATCAATACTCTTAGGGTCCATTGAATGTCGGGAATAGTCGACGCCAGTGATGGAGTGTCCTATGAGGGGAGGGGGGAGGGGAGATATGGGGAGGGGGGGATTGGACCATAGTTATGCTCGGTGCAAGTGGTCCGCAGTAACCGGATGATAACTGGCTCCTCATATTTTCTTTCCTTTATTGTTATTACAGTTCCACACAAAGGGGGAGGGCTGCCAGCGAGTAAACATCATCTTTCATCCAAACGTTACATGCATTAAACAAGTGGTTATTTATATCTCCTAAATGTTTGTATGTATGTTCCCTATGGACTCCAAGACGGATGAAGCAATTTAGACGATATCAGCAGGAAAACTTCATCCCAACGGGTGATCTGTGAAGTATGGTAGCTATCGTATCAATATATTCATTAACGTATAAGTAAAATCTGACGTCTGGCTCTGGGAACGACATCTGGCAAGCAAAAACAAGCTTGTAGTAAGTTAGTACTATCCAGCACAGATGAAAATAATAAATAAAAAAATATTTGTCAGTGACACTCCTTTGGCAATAAATAAAAAAAAGTTTCATAGTACTAGAGCTAGTAAAGAAAAAATACAAAACTGGTTAATTTGCAATTACATATCAAAAACTAATGTTTGTGTCTTTTCTGCTTTGCCTCCTTGTTAAGACGCCTTTTGTCAGGAACGAGCTGACGTATAAGTTTAAAATTAACGATTCTAAGTAAGTAGAAACAAAAGTTATGATTATTTTCTGATTTTCGTAAACTCACTCATCAAAATCAGTAGCATACTTCCCGTTAACTAAATCATAAAATACGGAAAGTAGCAAAGTTTTCCTTTGTTGCTATTTCTTAGACCTTGCTTCATAAGAACAAGGTGGCTCTTAGCAGTGCAATGATTCCGCTTCTCAGAGAAACGTTTAAAAATTGTCTGCTCTTTTGAAACAAATAATAGGAAGAGGTTACTTAATGTTAAAAATACAGAAGTTAGTAAAAAGGAGAATGGATTTTGTTTGCGTAAAGATGACAAATATGAAAACTGTCGTTTCAAATGAAGAATATATATACAGGACCAAAAGACAAAGTGAGGGCGGCGGCAGAGACGGTGGTCTCCTAAGTGTGGGGTGTGGGGGTGGCTGTCTGGGGGTGTTAGATGCTTTATTATGCGAAGCAATGGAAAAAAAACTATATACTCGGGTTTTCGAAGTGGTATTTTGGTCTGAGGCGGGGTGTCGAGGGCGGCGGCGGTTGTTAGGTCAGCTTTGACTTGTTTTAAATGGGTGTGGGGGAGGTAAGTGCAAATTATTGCAGATTGTAGTTTCATTTTAAATGTCAATTCTCCATAAGTGGGGGAGTTAAGTGCACATTCATGTACCGTGGCGGTATCCTTTGTTGGAGAAAAGCGTCATTAACCGTTGGTGTTGGGGGTGGGATGGCGGGATTAATGACTGGATGACTTCGTAAGGGGAAAGTGTTGTGACATCATTGTTACATGAGGTGGCAATCTCCCATTACTTATATATACATACACAACCACACATACTTATTAGCTGAGTGAGAAATTTTAATTAGCCGGCCGCGGTGGCCGAGGAGACTGAGGCGCTCCAGTCACGGTCTGCACGGCCACTACGGTCGGGGGTTCTAATCCCCCTCGGGCATGGATATTTTTGCCGTCTTTAGTATAAGGTAGTTGATAAGTAGTTTGTAAGTTTAGGGATTGATAACCCCGTAGTTACGTCCCATAAGCTTAACAAACATTTTAATATAAAAAAAATTAATTACCTCGTATAAAATCACACTGGCGTAGTTTTACGATTTGTTTGCATAAATTGTGGACTAAAATAATAACAGTATGAATAATGTAAAATTAAATAATACATGATTGGCGATACGATTACATCTCTACTACTATTTACTCAACACGTAATATTCTCTCTGACCACATTTTAACCAACATCTAAAATTATTTGATATTTGAATTTAGCTTTGACAAACATAGCCTTTTCTTATCTCTTGCCTCCTTAAACTATTATTTTAATATCTCTTCCAATTTTTTCGTTATCTTTTTCCATTAAAATATTATTACCTGTCTGCGTCGTAGTTTGTCATCTTTCTCAAGTTGATTTTCTTTGCCTGTACTGGTTTACGTAAAATCAGGTGACAGTGTCAAATCGCCGTTATTTTTGAAAATATCTTTGAAATGGTGCGAGTTATGGAGAAACATAACGGAGGAAAGTTGTAGCGAATTTTCTCCTTTACAAATTCGTTTAATCAGTTTTCGTTTTAGATGCTATTAAAGTTCGTGCCTCAAAAGGCCATCAGAAACGACCTTATTTAGAGTTTCACTAACCTAGCTTTTATCCGAAATATTTGAAAAAGGGAGGTTCTGGTCGCTAGCGGCCAATACTTACGACTGTAAAACTTGGTGCCGGTCGATTGAACGGCGAGACCTAAAAACGTGGGAACACGTTAAAGACAGACAGACATTATTAAACCGCCGTTAATTTTGCAAATATCTCTTAAACGATGCGATATATGGGAAAAAAACATACGAGAACAAATTTGTAGATAATTTTGTCTTCTGCAAATTCGTTTATTGAATTTTCGACTCAGATGAACGGTTAAGACACAGACCCTGATGAAGGCCGCCTGCAACAGCGGCCGAAACGTCGGTGGAATTTATAAAATGACGACGCGGTTTCATACCCAGAAGAATTTTATTGATGGTTAAGACGTTATTTCCATTTAAATTTTGAGCTTTGAAAAGGCGATCGCAAAGGCCCAATTTTAGTATTACTACTGTAAGTTAAAGTGGGCCAAAATAGTCTCTACTGCTTGTAGAATTCCCAGTTGTGGAGGAACGTACAATGCGTCTTTATATTTATAACTACCTCGTTCTCGTACATAATTATGTAAATCAGAGCGTGTTTGTAAGTGTGATAATTGTAATTTTTTCTCTAATATCTTCTGGACGATGAAAAATTCTTAATTTATTTGCTAGAATGTTGAATGATTATTCCGTAAGCTGCCTAGCCTATGACAATTGAGAGTTAAAGACTTTGACAGAGTTGTTGACTTTAAACTCCTTCCTCCACGAGGACGCATTAAATTTTCAGATTTGCAAGTGCCTCGTCTCAGACAATGTTTGAAGTTTGAAGTTTGTAAATTTGTACTGATGACTTTCTAGTTGAATACTGATGCTTAAAGCTGTCACTACATTTTTCCATGTCTCCCAAGATCTATGTAAGAGAACTTATAATCCGCATCATATAAAGTAAGTACAACGATGGTAAAATAAATATGACCGTACTTTAACAAACAGCCAAAATTATTTGATATTTCAAATCAAATGTTTGTTAAGCTTACGGGACTTAACTACGGGGTCATCAGTCCCTAAACTTACAAACTACTTATGAACTACTTACGAACTAGGACGGCACAAATATCCATGCCCGAGGGGGGATTCGAACCCCCGACCGTACTGGCCGTGCTGAGCTTGACTGGAGCGCCTCAGTCACCTCGGCCACCGCGGCCGGCATTTGATATTTGACTTTAGCTTTGACAAACATAATATTTTTTAAACTTTTACCACTTTAAACTATTATTTTAATCTCTCTCCCGTATTCTCATTATTTCCGTTAAAACATTGTCACCTGTCTTGCCGTCGTAGTTCGTCCTCTTTTTCAAGTTTATTTTGTTTGCCTGTACTGCTTTACGTAAAACGAAGTGACGGTGTCAAATCGCCGATATTTTTGACAATATCTCTGAAACGGTTAGAGTTATGGAGAAAACATAACAGAGCAAAATTGTAGAGAATCTTCTCCTCAAAAAATACGTTTATTCAATTTTCGTTTCAGATGAACGGCTAAAGCGTTATCTGCTATTAAATTTCGTGCTGTCAAAAGGCCATCACAAACGGCCTATTTTTGGTGTTACTAAATGCCTACTTTTAGTGTTACTTCCGTAACCTAACGTGTGTCAAAAATTTTTTTTTTTCAGTTTGTAACTTCCTTTGGAGCTGGATCTTGTAGAACCAACACTTGTATGTCCCTTTCATTAGAATTACAGATCTGATGGCAAATGCAGAAACGACGATATACAGTAATTTTTTGTGATCTAGACGGTTTCCTTGGTACTCATTAATTTTAATTCGGATAGCGGACAAGGTGTGGCTTCTTGGAAGGCTGCCCTGCTTGCCGCTCCCTTCCTCTCCCTCGGCCGTGTGCTGGCGGCTGCGCCCTGCCGCTGCCAGTGAACAGTCATTGTTTTATTGGCTGCCAGCGACAGGCCGCCTAGCGGGCCGCATTACACGACGTGTTGCTCCGCAGATTAACTCGCATGCGTTCACTGGCCGACCCCCACTAATCCCCTGCGCTATGACATCTAAATAAGGGTCGCCAGCCTCGCTTTGGACAGTGAGACAGGGCTTGAAATTCTCGCTACTCCAAAGCCAGTAATTATAGCCCTGTAACAGTCTGCTTTCATGGAGACTGTGAAATGCGATAATCACTGGGCTGGAAAATACACACACCGCTGACGTTGAAGACCACCTCCGGTTGGCTTCAGAAAATTCCGTAGATAATATTCACGACAACAAATGAGCAAAACAGTTCGAAGTCAACAGGGGACAAACATAAAACTACACCAGACTCACATATCTACGGAAACAAGTCCGCTTGGTTTACTAAACATACATCCGGCTAGCTACTGAATTTATAGTAAAAAAGGCCTTTGCATCTTAGTACGTCCATGTGCCAAGATGAACTCAGAGAAAAAAAGAGGTAAGGTATAAAGGTTTCCATGTCCAAGCACAGGAACGAATTTCTAATTTTTGTAGTCTTTCCGTACTTGAAAAGTAAGTTTTTCGATCAAGTTAAACGCTGAAATTTAGCTGTTACATTAGCAACCTCCCCTATTTAATCCAAAGTTCTCACTGTTCATTTATGTTCCACAGGGTAGTGTTATTGATCCTCTGCATAAACGATTTAGGGGAAAATCTGCCGGCCGCGGTGGCCGAGGGGACTGAGGCGCTCCAGTCACGGTCTGCACGGCCACTAAGGTCGGGGGTTCGAATCCCCCCTCGGGCATGGATATTTGTGCCGTCCTTAGATTTAGTTAGTTCATAAGTTGTTTGAAAGTTTAGGGACTGATGACCCCGTAGTTAAGTCCCATAAGCTATACAAACATTTGAGCATTTTTAGGGGAAAAATGCAGATGACGCCATCATTTACTGTCTAGTAAAATCATCTGAAGATCAAAACTAAGTGCACAACGATTTGAATAAGATATCACTATGGTGTAAAAATTGGCAATTGACTCTAAATAATGAGAAGTGTGAAGACGTCCACATGAGTACGAAGAGAAATCCGTTAAACTTCGTTTACAAGATAAATCAATCAAAAGTGAAGGCCGTAAACTCCACAAAATACCTAGGAATTACTATTACTTCAGGCATAAACTGGAAATAACACGTAGATAATGTCGTGGGAAAGGCGAACCAGACCTGCGTTTTATTGGCAGAACCCTTAAAACATGCAACAGGTCTACAAAAGAAACTGCATACACTACGCTTGTCCGTCCATTTTTGAAGTATTGCTGCCCAGTGTGGGATCCTTATCAGGTGGGTTTAACGGAGGACATCGTAAAGAGTCCAGCTCAATTAGTATTGTCACGATACAAAGAAGACGTCACGGAAATGATACAGGATCTGGGATGGGAATCATTACAACAACGGCCTTTAAGGGTGCGGCGTGAGCTAGTTAAGAACAATCGCCAACATTCTCCTCCGAATGCGAAAATATATTGTTGACTTCCACTTACATAGGTAGAAATGATCATCAGAATAAAATACGAGAAATCAGAGCTCGAACGGAGAGATTGAGGTGTCCTTTCTTCCCGCGCGCTATTCGAGAATGGAATGGGAGATAAATAGTATAACGGTGGTTCGATGAACCCGCTGCCAGGCACTTAAATGTGATTTGCAGAGTATCCCATGCAGATGTAGATGTAGATGTTGTATACTAGTTAACGTAGGAGCTCTGCAAAGATACAATACAGTAACATATTGCGAAAATCTACATCTTCATATATACTCCGCAATCCACCGTAAGTTGCGTGGCGGAGGGTACACTGTACCACTACTAGGCATTTCCTTTCCTATTCCACTCCCAGATAGGACGAGGGAAAAATGTCTATATGCCTCTGTAAACATCATAGTTTACCTCTGGGTGAGTCTGTGAAGTGTTCCGGGAGTAGTTGTTTCGACTGAGCTGACCAACCAGATCGCAGTGTGGCTCACAGCAATCCAACAAGATTGTTTGAGAACCAGGAATCGTCGGAAAGTTATTTCGAAGGAAGGTGTTCATGTTAGTAGTGGGGCAATGAGACTTCTTGAGCTGTGAGAATCGCCCGTCGACACCAGGTACCATCACCACCCCCCTCCAACCTCCGCCACTTGCCCAACCGCCGATGTTCCATTACTTCCCCCCACCCCTCCGAACTCGAACAATAGCGCACTTAAGAATGATTGTCATAAACAAGTAATTGCAATTAGCAGGACCACAGGTCCACCCCTGCCTGTCCGCACACCATCCACCAACGTTCCCAATTAATTTTATTAAACTTGCATATCAATTTAATTGTGGCAACCTATGTTTTAACAGTAACAAGGGCAACCTCCTGCGCTAGTGGGCACTTGCATGACTACAGCCGCCGTCCTCGACCCTGGTGCCATTCCCACTAACAGTCCTAAAGATTGCCACTCCCACGCAACTCGGTCAAGGACTGAAACCCGATCAGCCCAGCAAAAAAAAAAAAAAAAAAAAAAAAAAAAAAAAAAAAAAAAAAAAAAAAAACGTACAGATTGCATATTAATTGCGAGGTCTTGTGTTTTCTTAGAACATTACGCTGGAACATAGCATAATACATCGAACCTTAAGTACAACTTGCAATTTTGTAGGCGAATATAGACACAACATTAAAAAAGAAATTCGGTGTAATGTTACAGGTAGGTGTCGTACATTTATCGACAATCATGTAAAAACAATTGAAACCAAACATTTAGGACTACCCAAAAAAAATTGTTCCGTCTTTCATAAACCATTCGCTCCCTAAGGTGTCTGGGCAAAATAAATGTATCTTTCGCATAGACGATGCGTGCAACAGCCGACAGACGGCAAAGGTACCAGGTTCGAGTCCCGGTTCTGGCACACAATTTTAATCTGCCAGGAAGTTTCAGCCGACAGACGTGTTTAATAACAGTCCATATTAGATAATAAACGGGATGTAACTGTAACTATCACCACAAACCAGTGTTTCCATCTTAACAAATACTTTTGATGTCCAGATTATTTAAATACATACCAGTGTCAAACATTTGGGACTACCCAAAAGAAAAGATATCTTCCATTTTGGAACTCATTTGCCACCTTAGGTCTATAAGCAAGATATATGTATACTACATCTTGATACACTCTGTTAGGTATTGTAATACAACTCATATTGCTTGCAAAATTTACATGTAAGACGTAATAAAGTATTTCATCTGTTACAGGTATATGACAATACCACCAAACACGCTCTCCATTTAGAGTTTTAGACTATGTCTGCAACAGCTGACGAACGTGTTAAAAATAGCGCGCGTTAGCTAATAAATGGGATCTAACGGTAACGAACGCCACAAACTTGTATGTCAAACACTCTTTCGGTAATACAGCACCAAATAGGAGCAGGAGACATATTGTTTATAAAAAAAATTACTGACGGAAATAGCGAAAATCAGGAAGAACAACTTATGATTCCAGCACAAAACCTGAATAGAAACTATAAATTTCGAACACTGCAGCTTACACTCACAGCATTTTATCGAACACGGTGAAAGCCACTCGCTACACTTGGAAGGAATGTGTATAAATTTAGATCTGCAAGCGATGTTATCAGACCTCCTGGCCAGACAGAAAGACAGACTAAGGACAACCTGCTATCTCTTAGAAATCATACCAGTTGCACTTTGTAACCGCTTTTAAAACAAAATTATTAAGTTCCGAAATGTAATACTTTCTTTAGCGACCATGACCAAGCACTGACATAACAACATCCTTCTTCGAAATGACGCTCGCCAATACAGCATCCATGGAACCGAGAGGACATAAAGGTAAATAAACCTGATAGCCTTATTTCTCAACAAATTGATTACCCAATTTGTAAACCTATAACTTCACAAGAAAGGGAGGAAATAGTTAGGCAAACTATGAACAAACAAGGGGACTTACGAAAAAAGAGACATGATGCAACAGGTAAATTTACTAAGTTTCGTCCAGGAAATTTGGTTCTCGCTAAGACACAGGAAAAATCTAAACTTTTAACTGCCGAACTTAAAATTTTTTTTATATATACATTGGTCCCTTCGAAGTTTTGGGAAGTCCACACCCAAATGCATACATTTTGATTTACCCAAAATCTAGGAAATTGTTCGATTTAAGAAATATAACTGAATTAAAACCTTATAAATCTGCCAGTTAATTGATTTTTTTGTCTAAAAATAATTTGTAGAATTGAGGTCCATTGTTCTGTAACGGACACAGCACGTGGCGAGTGGTGCCTTCTCCTAGCTGGGTGATCTGATACTTCCTTTCTTAGATAATTCACTCTTTTACTATCCTATCTTTAGGTAAATTTTGTTTTTTTTTATTTATTCAAAATCATATTATTTAATTCATCACTCCTTATACTTTCTAATCATATTGATGGTAAATTAAATGATTATAGTAATTTTGCTTTGTAAAATTCTATAGGATTGAGACCATAAGCTAATTTAAAGTATTTTAAAAATGAACATATGTTTCGAAAGTAATATGCACATTTTATTTAGAAAAATAAGTGTGGACAAAGGACGAAAAAAAATCTTATTTATGATCCAAATTCATAGTAGCATACACATTTTTGGAAGTGGAACACATAACTACAATCCTATTCCTGGTCAATTTTAATATATTCATACTATAACAATAGTCATCACTTATCTGACTGTGTCAGTACACCTAGAAAATAGTCTTGTTAATTCAACCATTTGCTGATAAATTTGTTTAAACTTGTCAAACTTTTCAAATGATTGCATGTTTCTCTTTAGTTTACATTCATTTCTTTTGGCGCTGTATTTACGTCATTATTTTCATAACATATCCTTAAATGTGATATAAAGAAAAATCTGGCAATATTGACAGAAGTAATCTGTTACAACATAGTGAAACTCTTTCATAACACTACAAGGATATATTACTGATCATTAACTTAGTATTTTGCTTTCATTATTGTGACAATAGTAACCTTGATATTATAATCGTGATAAAAAAACTTCTGAGACAAACAACACTTTCACCTATCCACGCAACATGAAAATTTGTAATTTGACAATATGAGACAATTCTATAGATATATAGATCCAATACTTAATAACTTATAGAGATTATTTATTTGGTTACATTTCTTGTCGTATTCATTTACAGAAAAAATTGTATTCCTTTTTTTTTTTTTTTTTTTTTTTTTTGCCAGTTTATAATGTGGTTAATTTTGTATCAAAAATAATAGTCTTCTGTACGCTTAATGTAACATCTTGATTTAACCTCACATGTTAATGTAATTTTAAAGTCAGTTATCAACGAAATTTAGTACTCCTTCTATAGGCCAAAACATTCATCAATGAGACCGTCTGTGCTATCATCCTCTCTCGGCATAGTATTACACAAACAAAAACGTTTAAATGAGCAACTTAAAGACGAAAGTAGTACACCTTAGCTCTCACAATCGACAGCACACAGTACATCGAACATGTTATGCGTACACGTTTTTTGTGTTACAGTACAACTGCATACGTGCAACGTAATAATCGCAAACGCTTCTATTACACCCCAATCGAGAGACTCGGTCATCACAATGCAGTAAAGTGCGACAGGTCTCCAACAGATACGCATACAAGGAACATCATATTTCTACACGTTTTTCCGATTACCATGCATGCGTATTGTACCAATCAACTAACCCTTATGTACATTACCCTTAAGACCGCAAATGTCCTATTGGACAGAGGAGTTTGCTAGATTAATGGACACACCAATCAATTTTAAGTATTCTTATTAACCCAGAAAACAATTTCCAAAACACTTTATAGGGTATAGCCACAGGATTTGGATATTCCCTCGAGATGTTCTTCAGTGTCGCCTTGTCAATTCCGCACCAGCATTCCACGTGACGTCACAAAAGCTACCTCCAGGTAGGAGAAATGGTAACTTCGCCTTATCTCCATCGCTTGCAATGACGACTTTACTATGTCGACTTTACTATGCATGTATAAGTTAAAGCCGGCCGCGGTGGCCGAGGGGACTGAGGCGCTCCAGTCACGGTCTGCACGGCCACTACGGTCGGGGGTTGGAATCCCCCCTCGGGCATGGATATTTGTGCCGTCCTAGTTCGTAAGTAGTTCATAAGTAGTTTGTAAGTTTAGGGACTGATGACCCCGCAGTTAAGTCCCATAAGCTTAACAAACATTTAAAAAAAAATTATAAGTTACAAGATCGGAAATAATTTACCACCACAAACTTCTAAATATATAAATGGCACAGTAGTAAACACCACTAATACACAATCAAACAGGCAATGCTTCGTAAGTACATAGTGCAAAGTACTTTTAAAACCACAAGAACATAATCCTAAATCGACTTCTTTAGAGGTCTATCGCAACACAACATCATCCACAACTGGAAACAGACACTGAAGCGCTTATATTAATTTTGAAACACTTTTTATTTAAAATCTCAACCAACTAACCTGCAACACTATATAAATGCTTCTAAACTCCAACTCCACGACGGAACTACAACTGCATCAGCACTAACCTACAACAAAGTGATCTAGCCATCCCAGCTCTTTTTTTACTAAAGTCCTAAACTAAATAGCACGTAACAATATCGGTATCTCTTTGTTGTTCGTGGATCCCCCACAAACATCTAACCGATTGATTATGCAACTTTTGGCATTGCATTCTCCACCAGAAAGTATTTCTGAAACGTTTTCTATCAGTCACTAGACCACATACCTCGTACGTTTAACAATCAATCGAGCACAAACAGTCATCGTATTCCCCCTTCTAACAAATCAATACTCCCGATAAACATCTGTAACACACGCCCAATTACATCGTAAAAATGACTGACACACATAGAACAGCTAACAAGGAACGATCCAGATCAAAGCCAAACTCTTTTCTTATATACCGGGTGAACAAAAAGTCAGTATAAATTTGAAAACTTAATAAATCACGGAATAATTTAGATAGAGACGTAAAAAATTGACACACATGCTTGGAATGACAAGGGGGTTTATTAGAACAAAAAAAAGTTCAAAAAATGTCCGACAGATGGCGTTTCATCTGATCAGAAAAGCAATAATTAGCATAAAAAATTAAGACAAAGCAAAGATGATGTTCTCTACAGGAAATGCTCAATATGTTCACCATTATTCCTCAACAATAGTTCTAGTCAAGGAATAATGTTTGGACCGCACTGTTAAGCATTTCCGGAGTTATGGTGAGGCATTGCCGTCGGATGTTGTCTTTCAGCATCCCTAGAGATGTCGGTCGATCACGATACACTTGCGACTTCAGGTAACCCCAAAGCCAATAATCGCACGGACTGAGGTCTGGGGACCTGGGAGGCCAAGCATGGCGAAAGTGGCGGCTGAGCACATGATCATCACCAAACTACGTGCGCAAGAAATCTTTCACGCATCTACAAATATGGGGTGGAGCGCCATCCTGCATAAAAATCGTACGTTCCAGCAGATGTTTATCAGCCAGGCCGGGTATGATGCGATTCTGTAACATATCGGCGCACCTCTCACCTGTCACGGTAGCAGTTACAAAACCAGAATCACGGAGTTCCTCGAAGAAAAGAGGCCCGATAATGGTAGATGTGGTTCTAATAAAACTCGATGTCGTTCCAAGCATGCGTGGCAGTTTTTACATCTCTATCTACATTATTCCGTGATTTATTAAGTTTTCAAATTTATACTGACTTTTTTATCACCCGGCATATATCTAATCGTTCCAACCAACAATACAAAAAAGTCTATACTATTTCGAACTAATACAACACCCAAAAATTGTTATCGAATGCCAAGAGCAATCCTTGAGAGACTAAACAAACGATTAAACGCGCCTCCCAATGAAGGTAACTACCCAGCTTTAAATCACATAACCATAGAGCTTATTGAAATCGATGATTCTCGATCGAAGAACAATAATTTACCACCGCAAGCATCTCTGCTACGCTACCAACAGGCATCAATTTGTAAAATAAACACCATTAAAAGACGAGATAAATACACCGCAGCCCTAACAAACTACTAACTACCAAAATGCACTCAACAAATGAAGAACACATATATGTTGCAACGAACAGTACGACTAAACAGATCGAAATCGGTATTTCGCACAAGCCAAGATACATCGTACACACCAGGTTACGAATACACCGGACGTAATTTTATGAAGATATAATATTACATTACTTCTACAAACAGCCGTTTTTGGATCATTTCATCGCGGTTGATACAAAAGTGGTATTTACCGTATGAGTTGACTACAACAGCCGTTATAACTTGCATGATGAAAATAACCTATTTTATACACAAACCCACCCACACATACACACACACAATTGGATAAGCGCTAAATTGCGATGTAAAATCAAACTCCAGTCCATATACCCACTTATCGCACAACATCGATTTAAACGAATGCTTGCTTAGCTGCAGAACAGCACAGAAGTACATCTCTGATAACTGACCAATCGAAACATTGCTCTTCTGACACATAACCGGTCTTCCAGTATTTTCTCCTAGATCCATACAGCTGTAAAACTGAAAGATTCTAAATGAAAAGCTATAAGTCTTAACAACAAACAGTGCTACAGATGCAAACTACTACATCTTTTACGTAATCACATCGATGTTGGAGTGCTCCTCAGCATACTTGATCCCCCTACAGATCTTATGATCTACAGCAAGCACCTCGTAAGGGTGGTCTCTTTACACCACAGAAGAGTAAAAGCTTCTTTCCACAGAGGGAAGAAACCTAGGATGCGTATAACTCGATTACCACATCGCAAAAACGATACTGTGCTATAACGCATTAGATCCAACTCTAACTCTGAAGTTCTAAATTTAACCTTTAAGAAATCTTTCACGCAGGAGGACTGCACAAATGTACCATCATTTGATCAACGCACTAATTCCGAAATGGATGACATAGTAATAGGTATTTCCGGTGTAAAGAAGCAGCTGAGAGAGCTAAATACGAAAAAGTCTGCTGGTCCGGATGGAATACCAGTTCGATTTTACAAAGAGTATTCTGCGGCATTGGCCCCCTACTTAGCTTGCATTTATCCGGTTCCTAGTGATTGTAAAAAACCGGACTCCCGTTTATAAGAAAGGAAAGAGAACTGACAAACACAATTACATGCCAATATCGTTGACATCAGTTTCATGTAGAATTTTAGAGCATATTCTCAGTTCGAACATAGTAAATTTCCTTGAAACGGAAAAGCTTCTTTCTATGAATCAGCACGGGTTTAGGAAACATCGTTCATGTGAAACTCAGCTTGCCCTTTTCTCACATGACATCTTGCGAGCCATGGATGAAGGACAACAGGCGGATTGTGTTTTTCTCGACTTCAAAAAGGCGTTCGACGCGGTGCCATATTGCAGACTGCTAACGAAGATACGACCTTATGGAATAGGTTCAGAGATTTGTGACTGGCTGGAAGACTTCCTAAGTAATAGAACGCAGTACGTTGTTCTCGACTGCGAGTGTTCATCAGAGACGAGTGTATCGTCAGGTTTGCCCCAGGGGAGTGTGATAGGACCGCTATTATTTTCTATCTATATAAATGATCTGATGGACAGAGTAAGTTGTAATTTGCGGCTGTTTGCTGATGATGCTGTGGTGTATGGGAGGGTGTCGTCTTTAACTGACTGTAATAGCATACAGGATGACTTAGACAAAATTTCTAGTTGGTGCGAAGAATGGCAGCTAGCTCTTGATGTAAAAAAAATTTAAGGTGATGCGCATGAGTAGGAAGAACAATCCCATAATGTTCGAATACAGCATTAGTAGTGAGCTTTCTGAGGCTATCGCGTCGTTCAAATATCTAGGCGTAACATTGCAGAGCGATATGAAATGGAACGAACATGTTAGGACAGTTGTGAGTAAGGCGGACAGCCGACTTCGGTGTGTTGGGAGAATTTTAGGAGGATGTACTTCATCTGTAAAGGGGACCGTGTATAAAACGCTTGTACGACCACGTCTTGAGTATTGCTGAAGTGTTTGGGACCCGCAGCAGATCAGTTTAAAGGAAGACATAGAAGAAATTCAGAGGCGAGCAGCTAGGTTTGTTACTGGTAGGTTCGACCAATGCGCTAGAGTCACGGAAATGCACCGGCAACTCAATTGGGGATCGTTGGAGGAAAGACGACGTTCTTTTCGTGAAATTCTGTTGAGGAAACTCAGAGGGCCGGAATTTGAAGCTGAATGCAGTACGATCTTGCTGCCGCTTACTTACATTTCGCGTAGTGATCACAAAGACAAGATAAGAGAAATTAGGTCTCGTTCGGAGGCATATAGGCATTCTTTTTTTTCTCGTTCTATTTGGGAGTGGAATAGGAAATGAAATGCCTAGTAGTGGTACAGTGTACCCTTCGCCATGCACCTTACGGTGGATTGTGAGGTATTATGTAGATGTAGATGTAACCCTTTTCAGGAAAAGCTCGGTGTTTTTCAACACAATACAAAATATTCACATCTAACCCTTTTTCTACGACAAAACGAACCACTCCTAGTAAGACACATAAATGTTACTCGAAATAGGCTTTTTGCGTGATCATATACGAAGAATCATTTAAAATCTAAACCAGAACGTTGTTGTTCGACTCTTCTGACCCTAACCACTTCTTTTTTATACACCCTATCAACCCTATAGCCCTGAAAATCCCGATACATGCTACAATTCTTTACACCAATTAAATGACAACCTCGAATTCTCAACCACAAGTGAACCCCATGCTGTTCAAGTAGGCCAAACACTGTACGCTCAGCCCTTTAGAAAAGATTGTAATACGAGAATGTGAGATGTAGAGTATGATTCGGCGGATGTCAAAACACAGCTATCAAATACTGGCAGATGCGTGCATTTTCTACCAATCTTCGCATACAATAGAACCAGTGCTATTCGTCTTATGTTCTCCAGCAAACAACAAGTAACTTACGTAACTTTTGTATCGATAATTTATAAGTAAAGTTTAGATCAGCACTCCGTCTATGCTGTTTATTTGTCACATCCTGCATTGCAAAAAATGCACATAACTACAAAAAAAAAGGACAGACCTACTTCTATACCTTTTCAAGGTAAATATATCCACAGATCAAAGGAATACACATCAAAACCTTCGGTTGCTTGTCTATTAAGACAGCGGAATGTTCATCGAATTATGCTTTCGTGTGATATTGTAGCTGGAGAACTATTTAAATCCCAACACTTCGCGAGGTTGCGCAACTCCTGCAACCAACCACGTTCGACGAACATTCCGTTGTCTTGATTGAAAAGCAATCGAAGGCTGTGATGTGTATTTCTTTGATATGTGGATCTATTTACCTTAAAAAAGGAATAGAAGTTCGTCTGTTGTGTTTTTTCATAGCTCTGTGCATTTTTCGCGATGCAAGATGTGACAAATAAACAGCATAGATGGAGTGTTGATCTAAAGTTTGCCTTTCGTAAAAAATGTTCAAATGTTTGTAGAGTCTATGAGACTTAACTACGGGGTCATCAGTCCCTAAACTTACAAACTACTTATGAACTAGCTAATACTAAGGACGACACAAATATCCATGACCGAGGGGGGGGGGGGGGGGGATTCGAACCCCCGACCGTAGTGGCCGTGCAGACCGTGACTGGAGCGCCTCAGTCCCCTCGGCCACCGCGGCCGGCCTTGCCTTTCGTAAATAGAAATTGTACATACAAACGTTATTTGTTGTTTTTTGGAAAAGAAGAATGGCACTGCTTCTGTTGTGTGCGAAGATTAGTGGACCACGTACGTATCTGCCAGTATTTTTATTAGCATTGAGCTACATTTTGACTTCTGCCTGTAATTGGCTAAGCATTAAGCATGTGTTTGCTACTTAAACCACAAGGGATTCACTTGTGGTTGAGAGTTCGAGCTTGACATTTAATTGGTGTAAGGATTTGGAACTTGTGGTGTAGCTTGTATCAGGATTTTCAGTGCTATAGGGCTATTAGAGTGTACAAAAAGAAGTGTTTAGGCTCAGAAGAGTCTAGCAATAACATTCTGGTTTTGATTTTCAGTGGTTCTTCGTACAGGATGATCATTCAAAAAGCCTATTTCCAGTAACATTTGTGTGTCTTAGATGTGGGTGTGCTGTGTTGTAATTCTATGGTTTTGGTGTGAAAATCACTGATCTCTGGGTCGCTTTGTTCTAAAACGGGTTAGAGTTGGATTTAATGTGTTGTAAGCTGTTGTAGCATAGTATCTTTTTCGCGATGTGGTAATCGAGTTATACGCATTCGGGTTTCTTCCCTCTGTGGAAAGAGCTTTTTACTCTTCTGCGGTTTATATAGATCACCCTTACGAGGTGTTTGCTGTAGATTATAAGATCCGTAGGGCGATCAATTGTGCTGAGGAGCTCTCCAACGTCGATGTGATTACCTAAAATATGTAATAGTTTGCATCTGCAAGAGCTATTTGTCGTTAATACTTATAGCTTTTCGCGTAGAATGTTTCTGTTTTGCAGGTTTATGGATCTAGGAGAAAATACCGGAAGATATGTTACATGTCAAAAGATCAATGCTTCGATTGGTAAAGTATCTTTTAGTTGGTCGGTTATCGGAGATGTACTTCTGTGCTGTTCTAGTCTACAGCTAAGCAAGCATTTGTTTAAATCCATGTTGTGTGATACTTGGTGTATGGACTGGAAATTGACTTTAAATCGCAATTTAGCGCTTATCAGACTGTTTGGATGTGTGTGTGTGTGTGAGGGTGGGTGGGTGGGTGGGGTTGTGTATAAAATAGGTCATCCTAACTATATTTACATCATGCAAGTTATAACGGGTGTTGTAGTCAATGCAAACGATAAGTACCTCGATGGTGTCAACTGTGATGAAATGAACCATACAAGAGGTGCAATATTTGTCGGTAAAACGATTGTGCCCAGATGTCTCTTTATGACCCGTAGAGGTGTTCTTTGCCGCGATGGAGTAGCCGAGCGGTCTGGACCGCAACGTTACGTATCACGCGGCTTCCCGCGTCGTAGATTTGAATTCTCCCTTGGGCATGGAGGTGTTTGTTTTCCTTTGGTTAACTTAAGTAGTTTGTAGTACTAGGGACTGATGACTAACGTAGTTTGGTCTCATAGAATTATAAACACTTGCTTATGCAGAGATGTTCTTTATTGCGCTGATGTAGCATTAAGAGTGATGGTATAGCTGCGACAAATCGATAGTTTTTTCTTTATTCTTATGGCTGCTGATAAAAGCAATGTAATATTGTATCTTCGTAAAATTAGGTCGTGTATTCGCAATCTGGTGCGTACGAAGTATCTTGGCTTGTGCGAAATACCAATTTCGATATGTTTAGTTCATACAGTTCGTTGCAATTTATAGGTGTTCTTCTTTTGTGCACTGCATATTGATACTTAATAGTATGGTTATGTGTTAGAGCTGTGGTGTATTTATCTCGTCTTTTAGTGGTGTTTCCCGGCCGCGGTGGCCGAGGGTACTGAGGCGCTCCAGTCACGGTCTGCACGGCCGCTACGGTCGGGGGTTCGAATCCCCCCTCGGGTATGGATATTTGTGCCGTCCCTAGTCTTAACTAGTTCATAAGTAGTTTGTTAGCTTAGGGACTGATGACCCCGTAGTTAAGTCCCATAAGTTCTACAAACATTTGATTTAGTGGTATTTACGAATTGATGCCTCTCGGTAGCATAGCGGAAGATGGTTGCGGTGGTAAATTATTGTTCTTCGGTCGAGAAGCAGCGATTAGGTGATTTAAAGCTGGGTAGTTACCTCTGTTGGGAGGCGCGTTTCAAAGGATTGCTCTTGGCGTTCGATAAAAATTTTTGGATGTTTTATTAGTTCGAAATAGTGTAGACTTTTTTGAATTGTTGGTTGTAAGGATTAGATATAAAAAAAAAAAGCTTGATGTTGATCAGGGTCATGCCTTGTCAGTTGTTCTATGTGTGTCAGCCAGTTTTACGATGTAATTGGTTGTGTTACAGATGTTTATCGGGAGTATTGATTTCTTAGAAGGGGGAATACGATGATTGTTTGTGCTCGATTGATTTTTAAACGTACGAGGTATGTGGTCTAGTGACTGATAGAAAACGTTCCAGAAATACTTTCTGGTGGAGTATGCAATGCAGAAAGATTCATGATCAATCGGTTAGGTGTTCGAGAGGTGTCAACCAACGACGCAGAGATACCGAGATTGTCGCTTGCTAGCTAGTTTACAACATTAGTAGAAAAGAGCTGCCAGGGCAGAATAGCCGTGCGCACTAAGGCACCCATCTGCGGTTGCGCGCGGCCGTTCGCCGACGGTGGTTCGAGTCCTCCCTCCTGCATGGGTGATTGTGTGTTGTACTTAACATAAATTAGTGTAAGTATTTTGCAAGCTTAGCGACTAATGGCCACTGTAGTTACGTCCCTTAGATTTACAAACATTTGAACATTTAAAAAGACCCGTTTGTTGTATGTTAGTTTTGTTGCTTGGAAGGAGGCTGTATAGGGAACCGAAACGTTTTTGTGGACAATGATAGGGCAGTTGGAATCGATTTTATAATGCGATTGACGTCGAATTGCTGATTATATTTGTCGACTAACGAGTTCTGGTGTCAATAAAATTACCGGGACTCACCTTATCGATTTTATAATAAGCGTTTTTGGCTGGAGAGTATAATATACACTTACAGTCTTGATCGGATTACTGTTTAAATGAGGATAACCAATATTTACAAAGTGCAGCCCTGTACTGTGTGTGAACCCCATCCATATGGCCTTGGCTAACAAATGCCTTAGAGAGCAGTTGTGTTGTTATTTGCAAATTGTTTTCTGGGTTAATAAAAACATTGAAAATTGCCTGTTGTGTCCGAAAATTTAGCGAACTCCTCTGTCCAGTAGGACGTTTAGGGTCTTAAGGGTTAGTGAATTAGTACATTGCTTTTGCATAGTAATCAGAAAAGTGTGTAGAAATATGAAGATCAATGTATGCCGGCGTTGGGATGTGATATACGTGTTTGTTATCATTGCATTGCATGTACACAATTATACTGTAAAAGAAAAATGTATACACACCATGTTCTTTTAACGGTCAGGTGTTGCAGTGTGTATGTTAGTGCTCTAGTTAATAGAGTAGGCATCTTCGTTTGTGGTAGACAGCTACTTGTAATTATCGATTTTAAAAAATATATCCGAGTTAGGATATATGAAAAAAAGAAATCTTAGTTAACCTAGGAAAGGAGCTTGATTGTGTATGGGCTAAGAAATTTTTGTCTATATATGGGGTAAAGAGCCGGTCGATCTTGCACTACAGAACTGAAAATCTGTAATAAGTGTGTTGAATCCCGGCTATCAGGCAGTATTACCGTTATGTCCTCTCGGTTAGAGCGGAGATGTTTGCATATCTGTCGGAGGCATGTCGCGTTTTCCTGAATTGTGATGACAGGTCGAAAGAGTCTCTTCTTCAGGTGTAAAAGAAGTGTTTGTGATCATTATGTTGCAATTACACAGTTGTACTGTAACCAAAAAGAAAGTGTAGACACACCATGTTCTTTTAATGAAAATGTGTAAATCTTCATTTACGGAAAGGAGCTTGATTTGTGTTCGGAGTAAGAAATTTTTGTCTATGTTTTGGGTAAAGGACTGGTCGATCTTGCTCTACAGAACTTAAAATTTGTTCTAATGGTGGTGCATTGAGCAGTTAAGTATTACCACTATGTCCTCTTAGTTCCATGGTTGCTGTATTGGTGTCATTTTGAAGAAGGATGTTAGGTTAGTGCTTTGAGGAAAAACATTTTTAGTGCAGACGGTCGGAAATCGGTAAATTGCTGATCTTAAATTATTTCATGCATTTCTTAATTGTTAATTTTAACTCTCCAAGGAAATGCCGTGGTATAATAGGGTTTAGTTTTGTTTAAATGTAGAGAAATAACAATTTTAAATGTCTTCTGTAGTGCTCGATTATCGATATTTGACCCGTGTCAGATAACTGTTGTAAAGAATCGTTTGCAGTGTTTAATATTGTAAAAGGGTATGGTCGATAGAGAGATTTCCTTTTCTATGTTTAGATGGGTATACACAAGAAGATGTGTATTGCTTTAGCATTCGCGTTATAAAGGAAATAAGAGGTAAAATTAAACAACCAAATTCTTTCGTCTAGAAGAATTGTCAGAAGGTACAGAACTAGATATAAAATGGAATACTTACCAGTCAGAATGGAATACTTACCTATCAAAATACTGGATGGGATGAGGAAACGTTGTAAAGACTTGGTACAATATGAAAATAATTGTGTGCATTGTAACAAGACCTGGTCGCTAAAGATAGAGAGTATTACTTTTCGGATTGTGACAATTTTAAGAGCGGCCACAAAGTGCAGTTGGTGTGATTTCTAATAGATTGCAGATTGTGGCTGGTCTGGCTTTCTGAGTCCAGCCAGGAAGTCTAATAACATCGCTTGCAGATCTAAATTTAGATGCATTCCTTCCAAGTATAACAGTGGTTGAGTGACCAAGCGGCTTTCTTTGCCGGTGGTGGATGACATGTAAGATCCTGTGTGTAAGCTGCAGTATACGAAATCTTTAGTTTGCTTGAATCAGACAATGTCCTTCCCTATTTTCGCTATTTCCGTCAGTAAATTTGAATGTTTTTATAATCAATATGTCTTCTGCTGCTGTTGTTATTGTATTACCAAAAGAGTGTTTGACATACAAATTTGTGGTTTTCATCACCGTTACATTCCGTTTATTATCTACAAAGAGATACATTAATTTTTAAGGGGCGAACGAGTTTCGAAAGAGGGAGTTTTTAAATAACTGTCGATAAAAGCTTTACACCGAATTTCTTTGTAATGTGTCTATATTGCGACTTGTACTTAAAGTTGGATGTATTACACTGTGTATACCGACGTAACATTCTGATTAAAACATAGGATGTCGCAATTAATATGCAAAATTAGGTATAAAAAATAATTGGGAGCGGTGGTGAATGGCCGGGTGGCGAGCAGCGATCGTAGTTATTTGTTTACAAAACTCTTAGGTTCATATTCGATATTTTATTCCAGGTAATTATATTGTCTGAAGTATGGAAAAATTGGCTCCTTTTTTTTTCAATGTTGGTGTAATACAACCTGTACGTCGATAAGTAATAACTTGGGTAAAAAATTATTATTAGGGGCGCGGGTTCGAGTCCCAGACTGGGTCACGCGGGGGCGGCAATGTTTAGGGCTGTCGGCGGGGCGGAGGTAGGGGCGGGGGCTGCGGTGGGCGATGGCAGGGGCGGGTGGATGTGGCTGTCATTGTTACTGTTAAGAATATAGGTTGTTACAAATAAATTGATGTGCAAATTTAATAAAAGTAATTGGGGCGGTGGGTGTGAGGCGGTTGGTGGACAAGTCTGGACATGTCTGGGGTGGCGCCAAGCTGGCGGCGGCAGGTGTAGTAGCGGTGCCTGGCGTCGATGACACTATTGTCGATGGGCGATTCTCACTGCACCCGTACCCCCATCATTATACTACTCATGTTTGGGTGAATGTTGTTGGCGGCGGCGGGTGTGGTAGCGGTACCTGGCGTCGATGACACTATCGTCGATGGGCGATTCTCACTGCGCCCGTACCCCCATCATTATACTACTCATGTTTGGGTGAATGTTGTTGGACCTTGCTATGATAAGTTTAATATTCAGTGTGACCTAACTATGTATTATCATTCTTAATAAATCATTTCCTTATTAATTATTAGAAAATAAACAGTAAAAAAAGTACACATCGATCTTGCCAAAAGCCGAGAACTAATTCTTGGTGTAGCTCTCAAGGCCGTCTAGGATGCACCTTGTGTGAGGCAATCCTGGGGCATATCTTTGAAGCCTACTGTGTCCTTTTAAGTAATATCTTTGGTCATTATTGTGTGGCGCTTACCTCTAACGTTCGAAAACACACGAAACCACTATCATAATAGCACTTGATTATGAAAAGCGTCAATGGTCTGTGTCATTTCCATTTAAAACGTTGAGTTCTACTAATAGAGAGAAACAAAATAACAAGATATAATTCCACGATGTCAGAGTACCACTATGTTTGCAGTTAATTGTGCCAAAACCTTCTGCTTAAAGTAATTACAATAGCATAAAATACACATATAATTCACATATCCTACACTACCTAACTTCAAATGCATATCCGGGACTTCTGTGAAGTAAAAGTGAAAGAGAATAATGTGTACATCATACTAAAGCCTAGTTTTTACATTCCGAATATTTCTTTCGCTTTCAGACAGTTCAGTATCGAAAGTACTTATATTTTCAAATGATGACAACGAACGGTGTGTCAACATCATAACCAGCCGTTCGTCAAGCATATTGCATCACAACTTTCTGCTTAGATGCAGAAAACTGTTTATAGATCAAAAAGTTGTGTTTAATGATCAAATGACGACATTGTATCTCTTCCAATATGTTTTAACCACTCCATCGAAATTATGTGTCTGCACTTTGAGGACTAATGTAGGACCTTCCAATGGTGTGAGACAGGGGTTCTCAAACTC
Organism: Locusta migratoria; assembly: GCA_026315105.1. Lineage (NCBI taxonomy): Eukaryota > Metazoa > Arthropoda > Insecta > Orthoptera > Acrididae > Locusta > Locusta migratoria. The sequence goes on from CM048744.1 coordinate 515,705,738, forward strand.
TCACGAAGCACCTTTAAACAGGGTTTCATTGACGAAGCAAGGTAGCTCCACAATTTAAGAATAAAACACATTAGCTCTAACCACTGCAGATGTTTATTTTATCCAAATTTCACATTACCCAGAACAACACAAATAAAAAAAGTAAAAAAAACTATAGTAATACAAATATTTTATTATATTTTTAAAAAACTCTCTTTTTATCTGTTGGTGATCAGTAGTCATGCATAAAATATTTACAAAAATTTGAGTGTTAATTCAGGACCAACTGCTCCTACCCCAAGGAATCTTACGGTTAGAGACACTATCTTCTCTATAGAACAAACAGTGCATAGCCTCCCTCGGAACAAAGTGGAAGTAATAAGACAACAAGTGTCCCACACTATGCGTCGGGCTCGGCCACCGCGGGATAACATCTCTTCAGCGGGGAGAGCAGCTATTCGCCCCCTTAGTAGTTTTACCAGCTGACAAGGGGAACGCTACCGTCGTTTTGCAAAGGGTTGATTACATCCTTCTCTACTCAACGACGCAGCGTACATAAAATTACAGAGCGACCCTACTGAAAGGCTTAAGCGCAAGACTCTTTCACTTTTGAAAACGAGCACTTTGTCGGAAGAACTGTGCAAGAAGCTGCTGTTCTTCCTAGGTTATACGACCTTTCAAAAGTGCAGAGGAAGGGGTGCCGTTACGCCCTATAGTTTCTAATTTGGATGCACCCACATACAACCTAACGAAGCACTTGGGTCTGCACTTGGGTCTGTTCTCAGTCAATACGTTTGCAAGTGTGAACAGCACATCTCTAATTCGATGGATGTTATTATACGGTTAAAGTTCTTGAAGCTGGGTCCTTGGGATCTGCTAGTAAGCTTTAATATGGTTTTCCCGTTCACACGAGTACCTTTAAAAGACTCCTTGAGTCTAATTAATGAAAAAGTGGATGAAGATGTAGTGAAGCTAATTAATGGAAAAGTGGATGAAGATGTAGTGAAGCTCTGTCATATGCTGAAGTCCAGGCATTTTTCTTTTAGTGAGAACTTTGAGCAGAAGGAAGGAGTGTCTATGGGCAGCCCTTTATCACCCATAATCACCAATTTATTTATGGAGGACTTTGAGAACAGTGCACTAAGAACTAAAGCTTAGCGACCAACTCGGTTTTGGAGATACATAGACAGCGCCTTTTTCATCTGGCCTCCTGGACGTTAACGGAGGAACACAAGATGATATATGACGAGACCCGTATAGTAGCCAATATCTCCGGTTTTTGGAACAGTGTTTACAGAGAAGCTCTTGAAATGAGGTTGACGAACAATTTAATAAACAGTGACAAGGGGTTTCCTCTTAGTAGGACATGGAATTCAATATTAAATCATATCAAACTGGAATGTCCTACGACGATCCCAGCACCAGTGTATGATTAACGGTAGGTTCAATATATCGTTGCGCCGTGTTCCACTAGGGCGGCGCCACCAGCTAAGTCTAGGAGCAAAACCACCTAGAGAGAAGGCCGCGGCGCTCTCGTGTGACGTCAGGCAGAGTAGGTTGAGCGCGCATAGCTGACTGAGTAGCCGCTGGGGCACGGCCCACTATACTTAAGCAGCGAGCCAGTCAGCTATGCGCGAGCAACCTACTCTTGCTGACGTCACACAAGAGCGTCGCGGGCTTTTCTCTAGGAGGCAGCAACTGTGACGGGTGGCGGATGCTCCATGCACGCGTCTGACGCCTATGTAGGACGCAGAACTGCGGTTTAGCATCAGTATTCAGCTGGGCTCAGCAGCAGCGACGCTTCCTGAAGATGGCGGACGTAAGGTGGAAATATTTAATCAATTAGATTTTAGTATCCGGTACAAAAACCGAAGAGAGTACGAATAATTATTACGCCGGGAAAGTCTACGAAGACATATATGCTTTCCAACACATCAATGCTGCCAATCACAGTTCTACAGACGAACCTACTTGTACTGAACAATCCGTAAACGATCATTCCATGCGAAACAGATTAACTTCCTTTACTTCATGGTAGAATTCTATAATTTTTTACTGTAGCTAATATCAAAACCATACAAATCAAACGAAATGTTTGAGAGAATTTTACAAGTCATAATCAATCTATAACTGAAGCATCGTCTGAAAATTTGTACTAAGGACGGGATTCGAACCCGCTTTCCTATTAAAAGTCACTGAATTATTTCATTCGGTTTATTTAAAGACACCTAAACCAGAGTTTCTTTCTGTAACGAGGTGGCGTTCTATTTGATTCGAAAAGCATTTGCATTATTGTTCAAATGTAAATGGATAACTGCCAGCAGCATGTAGATATTTTATAAATCTCGTTTCACATTTACTTCTTCAGAAGATTTTAATTATTCCCAACCTGTTTCTCTCGAGGACCATCATGTGATGGGAAAATATTTTCTGTAAAAACGGTTAATGAGTAACTCACTGTTACATACGCACAGTTAGCACTACAACTGTGTAATGTGTTCTTCAAATTGTCAGCGTATGAATGCGTCTGTTATAACCGCTTCTGCTGACACATGCTGTGACACTGAAGATGGCTGGCAACTAGCCGAATTTGATTTCTCATAAAAAAATTATTTTGGAACGAATTGTTGTTTTCCTATAACAAACAACTAAATACTCTCACATGAGCTCTGATTTACTCATTGTGATCAACCCTCCCTTTGTAGGTGGGATCGACGAAATATTTTCGCATTTGGTCGAGAAGTAGGTGATTGAAATTTCGTAAATAGTTCTCAACGCAAGAAAAAAAAAGGACTTAGTTTTAATGATTTCTCAACTCGTGTACAATTCTTGCCTATATCGCGATGATACAAAACAAAATGCCCTTCTTTTGATGTTGTCAGTTCTACGTTGTAAGATTCAAATACCGTGCAGCAGTATTCTAGCAGAGGGCAAACAAAGGCACTGTAGGCAGGGTCTTTATGGAATTTGTGCAAGTTCTAGATGTTTTGCCAACAAAGTGCAGTCATTGTTTAGACTTACCCACAATGTTATCGACATGGTCTTTCCAACTAAAGTTTTTAATAATTGTAATTAATGAGTGTTCAATGGAATTAACAGCCTTGAAATTAGTAAGATTTATAGTATGCACATAATTTTGAGGATTTCTTTCAGTATTCATGTGGAATATTTCACGTCTTTATTTAGGATTAAGTGACACTTTACGCATCACACAAGTATTTTGTCTGAATCATTTTGCAGATGATATTGATCCTCTGGTGGATAATAGACGATAAATAACAGTATTGTTTGCAAACAGTGCTGCTCAGGATATCTCCTAGACAATTGATATAAATTAGGAACAGCAGAGACTATAATATTCCTTTGGGAAACATCAAATATCACTTTTATGTCACTAGATAATTTTTCACCTATATCTATGCGCGATGACCTTTGTGACAGGAAATTACTGGTCTAGTCCTACAACTGAGACGATGGTCCAGAGGCAACCAATTTGATTAAAAGTCTACTATGAAGAATGGTGCCGAAAGCCTTCTAGAAATTTAAAATTTATGATCATATGGAGTCCCCTGTCAACAGTACTTATTATTTCATGAGAATAATAAGCTAGTAAGCTAGTCGTGCAGCTCAAGAACGTGTGTTGGTTATGAATCGACAGCTTGTTTCCTTCGATGTGATTCATAATATTGGAATACAGTGTATGTTCCAAATTTCTACCGCAGATCGACGTTAGTACATCAAGTACATTTAGGTAGAGACAACTGAGGACGTAGGTTGCTAGGGTAAATCTTGCGGTCGTGCGAAGCCCCTGTGCCACGTAGTGGAGAGCGCATTTATGTAGTGAACAGGATACCCGGGTTCGAATTGCGGACTTCTTACAAATCTTTACACGATGCTTCAGTATGCGTGTACATGTGAATATCAAAACTAGTTTCAAACTGTGTTTGTATTCAATGCTGAAAACTTTTCAATATCGGCTATCCGCCGTCTTCCTTAGGTTTTTAACTTTGTAAATTATCTAAGTTCACTACACGTCCTTTTTTTTTTTTTTTTTTTTTTTTTTTGCTAAACGAATACCCCTTTCGTTCAGAGGCATGAGGAATAGCATTTCATTTCATGTTTTTAAATGTTATTTTCTGTAATACTGTGTTAATATTGCTGGGATTTTTTATGCAAATAATTTATCATTGTGTCTTTGAATGTGGCAAGATAAATGTTTTCTCCGTGACGCCATTGTCCCTGTGAGAATGTGTAATTGCTTTATTCTGTATGAGCATGTATATGGCAGTCTGAGTGTATATATGAGAATTTTCGTCGTTGGCTGCTGGCCTCGCGCTTTGCATCTCTGGCTTCAACTCGATAGGTAGTCGTTACCAACCTCTGCTTTGGATGCTACCAAACAGGTTCCTCCACCCTTTGGTTACAAGTTGGGTTGGCAATGCCAGCTAGCGAGGCTCGACAGGACGCGCGAGATTAGGCTACCCCACCACCACAGTTTTTCCAGGGGTTTTTAGCGATTTCCGGTGTATTTCAGCTGGTGGCGGGGTCTCGCGGGCCGATGGGACATTCTGTGCCTGCGCTTCGAGTTGGTAAGACATTCTGATTTTCTTTCCTCCCTTGAGATGGTAGTGAGCCGCGGTGGAGTAGCCGAGCGGTCTAAAGCGTCTCGCTGCGGAACGCGCGGTTGCTCGCTGTGGAGTTTCGAGTCCTTCCTGGGGTATGGGTGTGTGTGTGTTGTCCTTAGCTTAGTTTACCTTAGTTTAAGTAGTTTGTAAGCTACAGACTGATAACCACCGATAACCACGCAGTTTGGACCGAAAGATTTACAAACATTTGAGCATTTTGATGGTAGCGAGTCGTCTGATTTGTTAAGGTTAGATTTCAGGTTCATTTTTCAGAATAAGTTTCTTCAATCATGTACGGAAGTGTATTCGATTTCATTTCGGTGATTTTGCGTAGCCAAACGCGGTGAATATGTAACTAATTCGGTTTGATAACGGCTGGGAATCGGTAACTTGTTTGAGACTATCTGGCGGTGTATGAGCTCTGTTTAATTTCTTTCTAGCTTTGTGGAACGCGACTAATATGCGGAAATATTTTATTATTTGTAGTGCATGTGAAGTATTCCTTTCCGTTTCCTTCTTCTGCAAGTGATATGTGCGCCACGTGGTGTGTTCTTAGAACAAAGCCTTCAGCTACCCCTGTGTCTGTTTCTAGGCCCTTCAGGCAAGAAATCATGTATGTATCTTTCTGATTTTTCTTATTGCATTGCAATCTCATCTCCGTCTATTTTAAATTGCTGTTTCGTTTCCAAACTTGTACTTTGCATTCAGACTTCCCCTGTAAATTCTCTTCTAGCCTTGTACAACCCCCTTTATTAGCTTGCTTATGAAATACTACGTATTTCTAGGGGCTGCATGCCGTATTTCTTAGCTGATTTACCCCGACTTTGAATTTATTCCACTTTTCTGATTATGGAAGACTGGACTTCGTCCATCTGTGTAAAACCTTCCCAGTCGCGTCTAACTGTATTTCTTTAGCTTACTTATGAAATACTACGCATTTCTTATGGTTTCAGGCCATAGCTATTTTTCTTTATTTTTCGGAAATTGAATTTTTATACTTTTACTGGTTTTCGAAACCACGTGGCTCCAAACTCCGACTTCAAGGGTTTATAGCTAGTCACTCGAGTTCTCGCCACTGCTCACACACCAGTGCCTTCCTATTGTGTTTTCTTGCTTCGTAATCTGTGATTCTACTGGTTTTTGTTGGAATGAATGCGATCTTTAAGCACTTCGCCTTCAGTGGGGTTCAAATATATAATGTAGCAGACACTAGCCGTGTGTCTCAATAATTCTGCATGTTCACGGTTTGATTGAATGAAATTTTATCTCGCTATTATCGCGTACCATCTCAAGTAAAGAAGGACAGACCAGAGCGACCTACGAAGTTTTATTTCTTGTGTTGTGTGGTACATCCTGGTTCGCTGAATTTCGCCTACGATAGCGGCGCTTGCTTCTGCTTCGAATCAGCACGCTAAGTTGAGTGAGTTTCGCTTTGCTTAGCACTTGTTGATTGTAAATCTTCCTCCGACGATGTTCAGATTACTTTAAGTTAGTAGTTCAATGAGATGCATGTTTATTGTTGAACAAAATTGGTTTCCCTATTTTCTCGTGTTTGAACTGAATAAATAATTCATTGTCAGTAAAACTTTATCCTACTTATGAAATTAGTGAAAGAATGCCTTCCCTTTTTATTTAATGTTGTTTTTCACCAGTGCTGAGAACAAATTCAGATGCATATTATCATATTTTTAATTCCGGTGCGCCATAAATGTTCTCATAGCCACCTTTATAAAATTGTTTAGTTCGGGGTGGCTTTTATATTAATGATTGTGTGTAATTCTCGTGATCTACGATGTGTGTTGGCAACCGTCTCTTTGTCTTCCTGCTGCTAAAGTAAATTTTAGTTCTAAATTCTGGGCCAGGGAACAAGATTCTGTTGCACGAAGTAGTTAGTGGTTCACGCGAATCATTTAGCTGGTTTTTTACGGCCAGAATTATGTGTTTAAAGTAAGCCTTCAACTGGCTCCTTGCACCTAGAATGAATTTTACAATTAACGGTGGTCTTTCAGGGTTACAATTTGACGCAATTATAGAATCACACAATCAATACAAATAAATTACATTGTACGGACGTCAACTCCAAGGAATCCAGACGCCCACCTTTCACGTGATCAACATGAAACGTCGCCTCGATTTATCACTTTTTGCAACTGGTGAATCCCATTTCCTTCCACACTGTAGACTCGACGTTATCAGACCTCAACACGCTTGATTTAGTATTTCGTGATTGGCGTGTCTTCCTAGGCCTATTATATTTCGTAAAGTTGCGATTTTAGATCTACCTGGGTTAAAAATCTGATCTTATTTAACCCCGCGTTAAGGAGAGCAGTTTAACCGCTGGTAGGCCGCTTTAACACTGACTCGAAGCATTCTGCGTCTGAAGCCTTTAATTATTTTCAGATTAGTCGCTCGGTAATTACTGAGTGTAGAGAAGTTTCGCAATATCGCGTTTCTGCTGCTTGTTTAAGCTCAACTTGCACAGCTGCGGCTTCTTGCTCTCATACAAGTAAATTGGTTCGACATAATTACGTAAATTTACTGTGAGTGTGCCGAATTAGATAACGGAGGGACGTAGGTTATATTTGTCTCATGCATCATTTGACGTCGTTCCTTCGGATAGCACGCGCTGCTTTATGTAAAGTGGTGTGATGGAGAGCCGAGTTGGATGACGATGATATCTCGACCATGCACTGCGAGCTGAGTGTGGGTCCGCTCATATTCGCTTTTATCATGACAACGCACCCTCTAATAAAGCAACACATATAGGGCAATGAAAATAACATTCATGAAATAGAATTGCCTACCTTAGTCCCAACCTGAACTCACTGGAAAATTTTTGAAGCGTGTTACATCGTCGGTTTTGCTGATTTTGGCTCAACAAACCAGCAAGATATTTTGCTACACGTTATGTCGGAGCACCAATGTTTGACAAAATCGGTATAACAGGACATCCTTTCTATCTAACTTAGGGAGGTCATATAACCTAGGAGGCACAGTACAATAAGAAGCCTCTTCATAGTCTCTTGTCACCAGGAACTTTTCTTAAGAAGGTTATTAGTCTTCCTCTCAACCCTTTTTGTATGGTCAGCAGTAATTTTGCTATGTGCTGAATCAGAAAGTAAATATTGCATTTTTGAACGTAATCCTGCTTGTTTAAAACAAAAATAGCATTTCCCTTGTCCGCAGGTAAAATAACACTATCAGGATCCATCCTAAATTAACGTGAAGCAGCTGCCTCATCTATTGTTGTATTACTGACAGGTGGACGTGCCCTAGTCAACACTCCACAACCTTCCTTCCTAACCTCCTCTTTAGAGCCAGTAGGTAATTTAAAAAACAGCCTGTTCGATAGAAGTAATAAAATCAACAACCAGGTAATAGGCGTCGGTGCAAAGTTCAAACCTTTTGCCAGCACGGATAAAGCTGCATATTCCAAAGTTTTCTATGTGAGACTAATCACAGATCGTCTAGTTGTAGAAACATTCTCCGAACTACGGAACCGTTCACACTTCGTCGAATGTACTTATAGGAGTTCCTGGTAACAGGAGAATACCAAGTTGTCTTAATTTTTATTGTGCTGTATATCCTAGGTTATATGCCCTTCCTAAGATACATAAGGAACGATGTCCTCTTAGACCCCTTGTGTCAAACATTGGTGCTCTGACATAAGGTGTGAGAATTCATCATGCTGGTTTGTTGAGGACACTAGTGCAACATTAAGAACTCCACAGATTTCTAAGTCGATTGTAGGGAGTTCATTTGAATGGCTGATATTTTAGTTAGTTTTGATTTGGTTTCTTTCTCCACTCGCGTTCCTCTCTCTGATTCATTGCAGTTAATTGACGCTATGTTGGGTACTGAGTTAACAAAAATATTTCGATATGACTTTCACCTACGTCTTATTTAATGACACGTATTATGAACAGGCAGATGTAGTTGCGATGGGAAGTCCCTTGTCACTTATCATTGCTGATTTATTCATGGAGGACTCTGAAGAACGTGTATTAGAGTCAGCGGCGTTGAAATGTGCTTTATAAAAGTATTGGAATTTACTTGTGGGAATCGCGAAAAGCTTATTCGAGCACAATTTATGTGTAGAAGCTGTGGATTTCGAACACTGATACTTACTCCCAGTATCTTATCGACAATGATTACCATTAACAATTGCGCCCTGAGAAAACACATCCTTGCACAAGTCTCCAGAGAGTTAAGTTTCATTTACGAATGTAAGAATTTTTCGCGCTATCTGCTCAAATATAAATAAATAAAGTGCGTGCACTAAACTTTTTCGGGGAAACGCACACAAGCTCCTCACACAGACGAACGATCGTTCCATCTATGTCAAAAAACACTTACCAACTTGGTAGTAACCACCCACCTGCGAAGGGGTTGAGGTTCAATTATGAAACAAAATGCGTCATAAGAGGAAGGGATATGCGATAATTTACATCACACACTCTCCACTGATGGAAACTAAACCACTTTGAGTCACGGAACTATCGCGGATTTAAAACCTCATTTCTCGCACCAGACAGTTGAGTTTGCCGGCCGCGGTGGCCGAGGGGACTGAGGCGCTTCAGTCACGGTCTGCACGGCCACTACGTTCGGGGGTTCGAATCCCCCCTCGGGCATGGATATTTGTGCCTTCCTAGTTCGTAAGTAGTTCATAAGTAGTTTGTAAGTTTAGGGACTAATGACCCCGTAGTTAAGTCCCATAAGATTTACAAACATTTGAACAGTTGAGTTTCATATTTTTTGCGCTAACCCCTCAGACATACAGGCGAACATATTGTAAACCTCGGTTCTTCTCTCTCTCTCTCTCTCTCTCTCTCTCTCTCTCTCTCTCTCAACGTAATTAAGTTCATGCGCTACTCATATTCAGAGTAAAACAACACAGACGAACTCAAACGTACGCTGCGCCCAGTCACAATTCTGTTTGCGAGTAACACATCTTCTTGCGTTTTGCTTTGTAACGGATCTCTCGCCGCTACTGTAAGAGTCAAACACTCATTTAAACCCGAGCACCACCTGTTCGAAGTATTCCGAAAACCCGAAACACCCTTCTCGAAACGTTCCAAGTCTTCACAACATTTAACTGATGCATGACGATTTATCTTTATCGCTGTGTTCGCAGTGCTGTAGGGGTCAGCGCAACTCCTAGAAAGCAGGAGACTTGGGTTCGAATCCTGGCTGGGTATTCATATTCAACTTTACCCATTCGCAGGATTTTAATGTCATACATTCCGTGAATATGAATAGATAATATTTGCACAATCAAAAGTAGCGTCAGTTCTTTCGAACATGCAAAAAAAATGTTCAAATGTTTGTTAAGCTTATGGGACTTAACTACGGGGTGATCAGTCCCTAAACTTACGAACTACTTATGAACTAAGGACGGCACAAATATCCAAGCCCGAGGGGGGATTCGAACCCCCGACCGTAGTGGCCGTGCAGACCGTGACTGGAGCGCCTCAGTCCCCTCGGCCACCGCGGCCGGCACGAACATGCACATAAAGTGCGTGCACTAAACATTTACGGAGAAACGCAACTCTTACAGACAAACGATAAATCCATCCATGTACTTGTTATTGAATAAGAAGTAGGTGGCAGTCAAGAAATGTCGAAATAAATTCGTTAATTCAGTTCCAAACCTAGCCTCAATTAACGTATCAGACAGAGGAACGCGAATAAAGAGTGAAACCAAATCAAACTCAGAGTCATTCAAATGAACTCCCTCCTATCTTAATGTGATGCTCACAAAGTTGCACAAGTAGGCTCATCAAACGAGCAAGATGATTTGCTACACGATGTGCCGGAGCATCAATGTTTGACACAATCGGTCTAAAAGGACATCCTTCGTTATGTACCTTAGGAACGACACATAACCTAGGATATATAGCACAACAAGAATTAAAGCTCTTGATAGTCTCCTTTGACCAGGAAGTTTTGTTAAGGAGATTCGATGAAGTTTGAATGGTTCCATAGTTCAGATAATGCTTCTACAACTAGACGATCTGTGATTAATCTCACAGAGAAAACCTTTGTCGACGCAGTTTTATCCGTGTTGGGGAAAGGTTTGACTTTACACCGACGCCTAAGCGTTTGCCAGTTGCTGATTTTATTAGTTCTATCGATATTGCTGTTTTTAAACTACCTTCTGGCCGGCCGCGGTGGCCGAGGAGACTGAGGCGCTTCAGTCACGGTCTTCACGACCACTACGGTCGGGGGTTCGAATCCCCCCTCGGGCATGGATATTTGTGCCGTCTTTAGTATAAGGTAGCTCATAATTAGTTTGTAAGTTTAGGGACTGATGACCCCGTCGTTAAGTCCCATAAGCTGAACAAACATTTGAACATTTTGAACTACCTTCTGGTTCTATAGAGGAGGAGGAAAGCTTGATGTGTGTTGACTACGGCACTTCCGCCTGTGAGTAATACAATAACTGATGCGGCTGCTTTACGTTCACTTACGGGGACAAGGGAAATGCTATTGTTGTTTCAAACGAGCATGATTATGGCCAAAAAGTGCAATGTTTACTTTCTGATTCAGCATATCGCATAATTGCTGCTGACGCATAAAAATGAGTTGAGAGGAAGACTAATAATCTTCTTAAGAAACATTCCATATGACAGGATACTATCAAGAGTCTTAATTATTATTGTGCTGTACCTCATAGGTTATATGGACTTCCTAAGGAATAAAAGGAAGGATGTCCTCTTAGCCAAATTGTGCCAAACACTGGTGCTCTGACATATCGTGTAGCAAATCATGTTGCTGTTTTGTTGAGCCCGCTTGTTCAAACAATGGTGCTCCGACCATTTAGTGACTGAAAATATAACTAGTGGATAAGCTGTTGAATAGGGAGATTTTTGCTTAAAATCTTAATGGAATCCTACTCTCTCACTTGCCCCAAAACAGAGGGACAAAATCAATACCACCTCACCCGCTGAAAACTGATGTTTATTAATCGATATTACTGTTGGTTTTCATCTTAGGTTGTGTGATAGCGCTGTCTGCTTGATCGGTGTGTGTTACCTTTCTCTTGTTGTTGAGAACCGAGGTTTCAAACGTCGTTGCACATTGCTTCCTCGCTGCAATATTGCCTTGAGAATGGCAGGGGGTTCTGTCAAAATCCTAGTAGTAAGTATGCTACTCCGGATCGAATGGTGGCATTTTCAACATTCGATTCACGCCGGAAGAGGGCTGTTCAGACACAGGTCTGTTTTTTAAATGGAATGGCATGCTTTTTTTTATTAATTTGGACTCTATGCCAAAAATGGAGATTTGTTTTAAAAAATTCAAAATCGTCATTCTACACTCATAAATCCTTTTTCAAATGTAGGTTTTTTCTGACAACCATAGTACTAGCAAGGACATAAACGGTTTGTTGCTACTGTAAAGTTGTGTTTAATAAATGACCCTCGATCAAGGATTGCGCGGTAAAAACACAACGCATTCAATTTGAGCGTTAAAATGACAAACCATTGGCCGCGATGGGATTTATTCAATTAAATAACACATGGTAATTTGATTAAAGAACATTTGTATTGTGTCAACGTTTGAATCTTCTTCAGACAAATAAATTATCTAACAGTAAATAAGCAGAAAATGTATCTAAACAAACATGAAGAGAAACATTTTCAACAATTTATTACAAAACCATTTTTATGTGACATGTTTGAACTGAGCCCCATCACGATCTATGCAAGATCAGAGGGAACAAATCAACTGCTGGAAGAATTTTATCAGCCTAGAGAGATCGGATAGTTTCATGATTCTAACGATCATATTGGCTCTCGTTGTAGGCCTCACTGTGTACACAATAATTTTTAGCTTTCCCCACAAATAAAAACGGAAAACAGTTAAGTCTGGTGAGCGTGGTGGGAAATATTTACCATTCAACTCCCTGGAAAGTTTCTGTTCAGTTGCGTTCGAATCAATCTTGCGTATGAGCTGGACATCCGTCCTGTTGGAACCACAAATGCTGAAGTACATGTAATGGAATATCTTCTAACAAAACTGGAACGTCGTTCTGTACTAGTTCTATGTAGCGAAACTTGTTCATATTCCCATCAACAAAGAGAGGACCGATGACTCAATTCTTATAATTCCTCGCCAGACATTGACTTTCCACGGGTGTTGGTTGTTCACCTCTCTCACTCAGTTCGGATTCCTGTGACACCAATAACAGAGATATCTGTGGAGAAGAGAGACGAATGTGTGTTTCCTGAAGAGGGGCAGTGGCTTTTTCAGTAGCTACAGGGGTAACAGTCTGAATGATTGACTGAGCTGGCCTTATAGCATCAGCTAAAGTGGCTTGCCACGCAGTTACTGAAACCAAAGGGAAATTACAGCCTTTACGTTTCTCGAGGACATGCGGTCTATTGTATGATACTGGCGTCCTCTTGGCTAAAATATCCCGGAGGAAAAATAGACTCCCATTTGGATCTCCGGGCAAGGACTACTCAAGAGGATGTCGTCATCAGGAAAAACAAAATAGGCGTTCTAGATGCATGTTGTACAGCTGACGTAAACTATTAAAAGAAAAATGATGTCGTTATTTCAACACACCTATGGAGATTGCTACCGTTGTGTTCTTTAGTGCTATATATGTATACATTTTAGTTATTATTATTATTATATAATGCTGTTATATAATAGAGATAAGTTAACAATTTCTGTTAAGATGAATGATGGAGATCGGGAGGTGATGCCTAAGTAGCATGGAAACCTATCATCTGAGCCGTGGGCTCGTTCTGTTCGAAATCCGCGCCCCGATTTGTGTTCGTTTCTCCTCCTAACCGTGGTGGCGCTACCTCCGTTGGTATTTCCGTTGGCCGCGGGGATGCGACGGCCAAGTGAGTGTGTCTGTGACAGCCGATGCGGACGCTTGGGCCGGGTCCGTGAACGTTCTCCGCTCGGCCGTGGACGCCGAGCTGGTTCTGTGTCTGGCGTCGCCGGCTGTTTCTGCTTTAAAGTTTGACTTCACTGTTGCGTTAGTCACGTGTTGTGTAATGTCTCGCCTCCCATGCGAGGACGATCTTGAATTGGTATATTGAGGGAAACGAGCGGAGTTTATTTGGCGTTTTGCCCTTCTGCGGCTTGGTTGCCACCCCCAAGCGTAGTCGGAACTTAGGGTTTGGCTCTTTTCTCTCTCTCGTCGTCGTTGCTGCCGTAGGCGAGTTGTAGTTTGCTATCTACACAGGCTAAAGTCTCGATCAGCGGCATGGGTAACGTCGCGGTGCGTCCGTTAGCACTAGTAGTGTTAGGTTGGCAATGGCGTGTACGATAATTCAATCACTCACTGTACAAGGGTACATCGACAAATATTATTTTTACAAATACGTCGTGATTTTAATTGTTGTGGTTAGGCAGGAACCTAATAGTACAGCTTAAATGGTTGGGAGTGAATGTTATGATTTTCACGAATATTTTGTGATTTTAAAGGATGTGGTTAGGCAGGAACCGGGGAGTACAGCTTATATTGTTGTCAGCGAATGTTATGATTTTTACGAATATGTCATGATATAGGAAGTGGTTAGGCAGGAACGGAAGAGTACAGATTAAATTGTTGCAACTGTTTTACCAAATTATCAACATTGAAAAGAATATTTCAATTCGTATCATTTGAGAGACAGACACACACGTATTTCGATTTACATAACAACAAAGTGTTACATCTGAACAGAAAGGCAGTGCATGTGGAGAAACCAAGGAGGTTGAGAGAAACGTAGTTCTGTAGTGTGCGATCATCGTTCAGTTCAGTTCGAAAATAAAATTATTCAAACGTGATGTTAACACATTCATTTTCATATCTTATACACATTGTGTGCCGCCATACGTCCCAGCATCCACAGCGACTGTTGCCAACACTGCCGCTTCACGTCACGTAATTACATTAGGCCATGCCGCTGATCGAGACTTTTACCATCCACACATATGGCAGTGGCGATAGCCCGCGGCCTTTGAGGACGTTTGGTTCTGTTTTTCGCCTCCTCTCCTATGTGAGCCGTGGCGGTCCTCTCCCTATAAAGGTGCTCATATGTTATGATTATTGATTTAGAGATTGTTGTTGTATCACTGTTTAGCAAACTCGTTGCAGAAGCTTCACCTGATGTTCGCAATGTGCTCTGACCAGTATTTAAAGGGCACTGTCCAATTACACTGTTGACGTTGATGCTTGCATATTATCTATTGTTCTCATCATCTCGTTGCCCAATGTATTGTGTAAAATGGTATCTTTATTGTGAAGTTTCAAACTTGATTTGAGCCATATGTCTACGAAAGGAAATTGCCTAAATAGCATCCGAAAAGAGCATTGTTAATAATATATCTAGAGTTATTGCCTTTCCTTCTTTTGAGCGCTAGCTGATGTTTAGTGTAACTCGTCGAGCTGAAACGGCCATTTATATAAAGGTCTAAGCCTTCTTTCTGTTGCTCAACGTGTTCTCGCCAGTATTTAAAGGGCGTTTTTCAATTACTCTGTTGATGGTCTTGATATAATTGTATATTAACCCAAAGGGGTACCTTAATATATCTCGTGTCACTGCCTTTTAATTGTCTAGTTTTGGCCAAAGTTTTTTTAAAGGTATTTTATTGTAAAAGTTTCCAAATTTACGCTGCGCCATATGTGTTTAAAAAAAAGGGGCCCATTAGTTTAATCTATCTAGGGTTACTGTCTGCATCTTTCGGGCCAGTACACTGTAATTAGAGTCTTGTTTATTGCAAATGGTCATTTATGTTATGTTCCATTCTAAATCGCACAGGGTGCTCTGGCCAGTGTTTAAGAGGCACGATTCAGTTACGCTGTTGGCGTTTGCTTGCATAATTACCTAAGCTAAACTTGTTGGCGCCACTGTTAATAGCGTCTAAGCTTTGTCTCTTTGTGTAACACGTTCTGCCTAGGATTTTAAAAGGCGCTATTTGATTTCCCTACTCTCATTGTGAAACTTCCAGAACTGACATTAAAAGGGAAAAATTTTAAATTGTCTAAACAGAATCATAGCAGGACCTTAAATGTGTTCAGAGTTACCGTTTGACTGATAACCGCTGCAGTTCAGTCCCTTCCAAAAATCAACCAACCAAGTTACCGTTTGCTTCTTTCAGGCCAGTAGATTGTAACTGTAGTCTTATTTATTGCAAATGGTCATTTATGTTATGTGGTGACGTTTCATTCTAAATTGCAGCCAATGTGTAGGAGCACGGTTCAGTAAAACTGCTGGTGTTTGTACACTTGCCTAATCAAAGCCTGTAGCTCCCACTGTTAATTATGTCTACTGTTACTGCCTTTGCTATTCCTTGCTCTATCTTTCTTTTAAAAATGGTATCCTTGTTGTAATATTGTTTTTTTCTAATCTCACCTGTTATTTGTGAAGGGAAATGTTTACTCCCTTCTTGCCTTAAATTTAGATCTCCTTACTGTATTATGCTGAGCATCTGTATGTTTACCTGCTCATGCCAGCTGTTATCTAATGTTAAGCGTGATGTTAAATTCTGCCCTTACTAATAAATTACATTGTCTTGGTATTTTGATGAAAATGTCCATCAGTGATACCCTCCTGTGCCCAGTATCCGTGTCCTTTTATTAAAGGGGTTAAAATTCCGGTTTTCACATCAGTCTAAATAAAGAGCTATCTTGGCTGTACACCATTGTAAACTTATTGCATATTGCTACAATGAACCCATGTGTTCCATAAATAGTAGATTTGGGTAGCAAAATAACTTATAATGGCCAAAGGAAGAAAATATAAAATGAAGAATGGTTATGACAAGAAAAGCATTTCGGAAGAAGCAAAATTTGTTATCTAACATTAATTTAAATTTTAGGAAGTCCTTTCTGAAAGCATTTGTGTGGAGTGTAGCTTTGTATGGGAGTGAAACATGAACGACCAGGAGTTAGGAATGTGATAGAAGATTTGGAATGTGGTGCTACAGACGAATATAGATGAGCTCGCGCAACTAATGAGAAGTCACTCAACTGGAGAAAAGAGAAATTTCTGCAATATCGTGACTAAGAGAATGGATCGATTGGTACGATACATTCTGACATCAAACAATTGTGAATTTATCATTGTAAGGTAGTGTGTGGGGTAAAAATCGCAGAGGGAGACCGAGACACAAATAAGCAGGTTCAGAAGGGTGTAGGCTGCCTCTATCATTCAGAGATGAAGAGGCTTGCACAGGAAGGATAGCGTGGAGAGCTGTAACAAACCAGACAACAGACTTAAGACCATAACAACACCAACACTGCTGATGCTTCTTATGACGCCTACAATACAGCAGTATCAGAGATAGCACCTCAGCTCAAGTGCGACAAAATCGGCACGTCGTTAGTTAAAGGTTAGTGGTCAGTTACGTTTTACATAAGGATGACTGGATACGTTTGATCAAATATTGTATGTGGCACATAGGCCCACAATATTGCTTTTAGACATGATCAACGTTTTGTAGTCCAGAGAATTAATAACGGGCATTTTTATATTTTTAATGAACACTCAGGTGTAAACTTCGGTCAAGGCCCCACAATTCCTTAAGCGGCCGACTGCGAACATCGGGCAAATTGAGGAGCCCCTCGGCGACCATTATGGTAGTAAACTCCCGCGCGAACTTTAACACTCTTCTGATTAGAGGGTGTATTCATTCGAGTAAAGTCGCGAAATTATGCCTCATTTAAATATATAACTTCAAAACAGCTTCAGAGTCTTTGAATATACAGCAACTATCGGTTGTGTGTAAGTTTATTACACATACAGAGTAGAAATCGGCCAACAGCGTTTCTTATTCCTAACAAAACCGAATTATAACGTTAATTTTTTTAGCCTTCTAAGTGCAGCATATAAGAGAAATTCATCGTCAGACACGATTTTTTGGCACTTTCTCAGTCTATTCTACGATGGTGAAACCTTTGTAGAAACTTTAATTCCGGAAAATATTCACAATACTTTACGTCTTTGCTTCAGTGGCTGCTGTATTCTCAAATATTTAGATATTTAATAGCACAAAAAATGAAACAGGCCTGCCAGAAACATCGAATGTTAACAATGACTGTGAAAATAAAATATCCCATTAGATACATAACTGTAAAATAGCGTCTCTCTTATCTTGTGAATAACAACAACATGCCACTACCGAATTCTTTTAAGAACACGAAGTATGCCATAACTTTTTCGTAACTAAGTGCATCTAACATTTGTATTAGGGTACCTAGCACGAAAATTAGCATTTTAATGCTGTAAGCCAAATACCTTACAGTAGCGTGAACTGCTCAAAGTCAGCAACTATCGTCACAGTGTTCAACTTCACAATGTGCATCCAGTGTGGCTGCGTGTCATTCATACATGAAAACATAAAAGTTCTCCAAACCCCTTTCAGTTGTTATACCGATACGTAAAGCAGATGACATTTAAATTCTACGTTACAAGTTGCTAATATTAATTTTGCAGTGACGCAACTGATCTCATGATCGGAATAGTTATTTTACACTATAATAAAATGAAACTTTTTAAACTTCCTGTGCACCAGTACTGTCTAAAGTAGCTCGTTTTTAAGAGCTACCAGTATTGTAAAATCCTGTCATTTATTTCATTCAGAATCCTTTATTGTCTTGACCAAGAGCCTGTTAAGCAAGAGTAACTATTCCTGAACACAAGTAGTAGGGCTACTTGTATTCCTGAGAATTATAAAGAGCAGACTGTATTCGTTCTTTTTATTCCTTTCTTAAATCGATTTATGCATTTAAACGCTGAGCAGCTCTTCACCATCGTGCTTTACGTATATTCATCATCATCATCATCATCATTAGAGACTGATTATGCCTTTCAGCGTTCAGTCTGGAGCATAGTACCTCCAATAAAATTCCAACATGATCCCCTATTCAATGCTAACATTGATGCCTCGTCTGATGTTATGCCTTTCACTTCAAAATCATTCTGCACCGAATCTCAGTACTTTTTTCTTGGTCTACCTCGACTCCTCTTACCCTCCACTGACGAGCTCATGAGTCTCTTAGGTAACCTTGCTTCTCCCATGCGTGTAACATGACCCCACCATCTCAGTCTGTTCGCTCTAACTGCTTCATCTATGATTAAGTATACTGCAATAGTAAAATGATGTAGATGTGACTACCAGCTGAGTATATATAGCACACAATTTACTTACTAACAACATTCGTATTTATCTGACGCTTACCACTATCATGGCGGCCGGCCAGCGCCGTTAGTGAGTCTAGTTATATTTTACAAGGTCTTGGACTTCGGTATACGTGTGGAACGAAGTCTGCGCGACGCAACCTCAAGTCGGCGTTTGCGACAGTTTGGGGAATTCCGTTTGGGCGACATTCCTGAGCAGCGGGCAGTGTTCCTGGAAGCGGAAAGCGCAGCGGCCGATCCATCACGCGGGCTGTCACCGCTATCGCGGCGCCAAGGCCGCAGTGGCCAGGTGGCCGCGCCCCAGACACATCTGCTGCTAACCTACGCTCTGCCTTCTCCTCATCTCTACCACATTCCACTAGAGCAGGGCCGGATCTAGGACATTTGACAAGGGGGACAAGCTTAAATTTGCCGCCCCTTCTTTCACCCCTGTAAGAATCGACTTTTTGATGCTAATAGGATTACATATTTCTAAATAAATTTCACAGTCTCACAACATAAACTTATTTTATTGACTGAATTAAGATCAAAGGAAAACAGAACAATTTTAATACATACAAAAATGTTACAAAATTACTCATCGTACAAAAATCAATTCAAAATTTCGCTTTTCGAGCTTTTTTTGCTGCAAAACTGTTTTTGATATCATCATAGTTTAGAGCTATTTGTGCTCTATGAATATTATACTCAGATTTTTTAAGCAGTCGTGCTCCTCAAGTGTATTTAATTAGTTTCAGCTTGCTGAAACTTCTTTCTCCAGACGAAATAGAAACTAGAATGGTAAGATATATTTTAACGCTGTAGTAAGGTTGGGATTCCCCTCTACCAATTTATTTTTGTAAATTAAACTTAATGTTGATGATGCAGTGGAATCTTGCAAGGCTCTGTCTACTGCCAGCGCATGTTGTCTGAAACTTCCAACTTCAAGTTCTTCCTCGCTAGGATCTTCTGCCAGTTCCGCTGCTTTGGCCTTCAAGTCCTCTACTTCCATTTCTCGAATTTGCACACCACACAGGAAACTAATTTTTGCACCAATTTTCTCAAGTGCGGTAAACCTGGTACTAAGCTCTGTCAATTGTTCCTTATTGTTTCATCCTCACAAATCTCATCGGCCATTTCCTTCTTTCTTCGAATCCTGTTTTCGGAGAATACCGTTGGTACCTCATTATCTTCCGCTAGCACTTTGGCCTCAGAAATAGCTTCAGAGGAATTTTAGTTTTATTAAACGATTTCGGTATTTCTTGCAGTCATTTTACTTTTAATAATTCTGTGTCAGTTAATTTTATTAAATTATACCATAAAGATACATTCTGTAAAAAACGAAAAAAGAAAAAAACCAGAGAGAGAGACAGTCAAAATTTGCCGCCTTCTAAATTCTGCCGCCCGGGGCAACTGCCCCCTTTGTCCCCCCCCCCCCCAGATCCGGCCCTGTACTAGAGTGACATTACGAATAAATTCCGTGAATTCCGTGTAATATATGTAGTCGCCACCCCCATGAACCACAGACATTGCCGAGGTGGGGTGGCTTGTGTGCCTCAACAATGCAGATAGCTGTACCGTAGGTGCAACCACAGTGGAGGGGTATCTGTGGAGAGGCCAGACAAACTTGTGGTTCCTGAAGAGGGGCAGCAGCCTTTTCAGTAGTTACAGGGGCAACAGTCTGGATGATTGACTGAGCTGGCCTTGTAACATCAGCTAATGTGGCTTTGCCACACAGCTACTGCGAACGGCTGAAAGCAAGGGGAAACTACAGCCGTCATTTTTCCCGAGGACATGCAGCTCTACTGTATGGAAATATGATGATGGCATCCTCTCGGGTAAAATATTCCGGAGGTAATATAGTCCCCCATTCGGATCTCCGGGCGGGGACTACTCAGGAGGATGTTGTCATCAGGAAAGACAATACTGGCATTCTACGGATCGGAGCGTGGAATGTTAGATCCCTTAATCGGGTAGGAAAATTAGAAAATTTAAAAAGGGAAATGGATCGGTTGAAGTTAGATATAGTGGGGATTAGTGAAGTTCGGTGGCAGGATGAACAGGATTTCTGGACAGGTGAGTACAGGATTATAACTACAAAATCAGTTGGGGGTATCACAGGAGTAGGACTGATAATGAATAAGAAAATAGGAATGCGGGTAAACTACTATGAGCAGCACAGTGATCGCATTATCATTGTCAAGATAGATACGAAGCCAACACCGACAACAGTAGTACCGGTTTATATGCCAACTAGCTCTGCCGATGATGAGGAGATCGAAGAAATATATGAGGAGCTAAAGGAAATTATTCAGACAATTAAGGGAGAGGAAAACTTAATTGTTATGGGAGACTGGAATTCGATAGTAGGAAAAGGAAGAGAAGGAAAAATAGTAGGTGAATATGGACTGGGCAGGAGGAATGAAAGAGGAAGTCGCCTGGTAGAATTTTGCACGGAACATGATTTAATCGTAACAAACACGTGATTTAAGAATCACAAAAGAAGGTTGTATATATGGAAGAGACCAGGAGACACCGGAAGGTATCAGATAGATTTTATAATGGTAAGACATAGGTACCGGAACCAGGTTATAAACTGCAGGACATACCCAGGGGCAGATATAGACTCTGGCCATAACTTGTTAGTCATGAACTGTAGGCTGAAGCTGAAAAAACTGCAGAAAGGTAGGAAAATAAGAAGATGGAACTTAGATAAATTGAAGGAAAGTGAAGTTCTGGAGAATTTCAGAGGGATATTTAGGCAACAATTGACAGAAACCGGGGGAAATAAAACAGTAGAAGAGGAATGGGTAGCATTGAGAGATGAAATAGTGAAGGCAGCGGAGGACAAAATAGGTAGAAAGGCAAGACCTACAAAAAATCCATGGATATCACAGGAAATACTACAGTTAATTGATGAAAGGAGAAAATATAAAAATGCAGTAAATGAAACAGGCAAAATGGAGTACAGACGACTAAAAAATGAAATTGACAGGAAGCGCAAAATGGCTAAGCAGGAGTGGCTAGAAGCCAAATGCAAATCTGTAGAAGAATGTATAGCAAGGGGAAAAGTAGATACCGCCTACAGGAAAATAAAAGAGACATTTGGGGACAAGAAAAGCAACTCTACGAATATCAAGAACTCAGATGGGAAACCAGTTCTCAGCAAAGAAGGGAAAGCTGAAAGGTGGAAAGAGTACATAGAGCAGCTCTACAAAGGAAATGAACTTAGAAACGATGTTGTAGGAAGGGAAGAGGAAGTAGATCAAGATGAAATAGGAGATAGTATACTGAGAGATGAATTTGACAGAGCCCTGAAAGACCTAGGTAGGAACAAGGCCCCAGGAATAGATGACATACCCTCAGAGCTACTAAAGTCTCTGGGAGAGCCAGCCATGACAAGATTATTTGAACTGGTGTGTAGGATGTATGAGACAGGCGAAATGCCCTCAGACTTTAAGAAAAATGTAATAATCCCCATTCCAAAGAAATCAGGAGCAGACAGGTGTGAAAATTACAGAACCATCAGTTTGATAAGTCATGGTTGCAAAATTTTAACACGAATTATCTACAGTAGAATGAAAAAGCAGGTAAAAGCTGACCTCGGGGAAGATCAGTTTGGATTCAGGAGGAAAGTAGGAACCCGGGAGGCAATACTCACTTTACGTATTATCTTAGAAGATAGATTAAGGAAAGGCAAACCTACATTTTTAGCTTTTGTAGATTTGGAGAAAGCGTTTGACAATGTTGACTGGCATACACTCTTTCAAATTCTGAAGTCAGCAGGGGTAAAATACAGGGAAAGGAGAGTTATTTACAACTTGTACAAAAGCCAGGCGATGCTGAAGGAATTAGATTAGGTGACGAAACAATGAAGGTGGTAGATGAGTTTTGTTACTTGGGTAGTAAAATAACATGCGATGGTCGCAGTACAGAGGATATAAAATGCAGAATGGCAATGGGCAGAAAAGCATTTTTGAAAAAGAGAAATTTGCTAACATCGAATATTAACTTAAGGGTAAGGAAGTCTTTTCTGAAGGCATTTGTGTGGAGTGTTGCCTTGTACGGGAGTGAAACATGGACGATAAGCAGTGCGGACAGGAAGAGAATAGAGGCTTTTGAAATGTGGTGTTACAGAAGAATGTTGAAGATTAGGTGGGTAGATCGCATAACTAATGAAGAGGTACTGAACGGAATTGGTGAGAAAAGGAATTTTTGGCATACCTTGACTAAAAGAAGGGATCGCTTGGTAGGACACATTCTTAGACATCGGGGAATCGTAAATTTAGCATTGGAGGGAAGTGTGTGGGGTAAAAATCGCAGAGGGAGACCAAGAGATGCGTATAGTAAGCAGATTCAAGTGGATGTGGGTTGCCGTTCTTATAAGGAGATGAAAAGGCTTGCTCAGGATAGAGTAGGGTGGAGAGCTGCATCAAACCAGTCTCCGGACTGAAGACCATAACAACAACATATGTAGTCGCTTTTTTTTTTCTTTTTTTTTTTACATTGTTAGTATTCATGGATCATATGTTGAAAACAGTAGACTGGCAGGGCGAGATTAAAATAGGTGAAAACAAAATAAGCAGTCTCGCATATGCGGATGACTTAGTTGTAATGGCCGATTCAATTGAAAGGTTGCAAACTAATATTTCAGAGCTCGATCAGAGGTACAAGGATTATGATATGAAGATCAGCATCTCCAAAACGAAAGTAATGTCAGTGCGAAAGAGAGTTAAACAGTTTGAGTGCCAAATAGGATGAAAAAAGTTAGAACAGGTAGACAGTTTCAAGTACCTGGGGTGTATTTTCTGAATCGAGGTGCAGCAAAGCTAATGCAGTGAGTGCTCAACTAAGATCTACTCTCTTCTGCAAGAAGGAAGTAAGTACCAAGACTAAGCTAGCAGTGCACCGCTCCATCTTTCGACCAACTTTGTTGTATGGGAGTGAAAGTTGGGTGGATACAGGTTACCTTATTCATAAGATAGAGGTTTGCAGATATGAAAGTAGCAAGAATGATTGCAGGCACTAATAGATGGGAACAATGGCAGGAGGGTGTCCATAATAAGTAAATAAAGGAAAAACTGGGTATGATCACCATACATGAAACAGAGCGAACAGACTGAGATCGTGGGGTCATGTTACACGCATGGGAGAAGCAAGGTTACCTAAGAGACTCATGAGCTCGGCAGCGGAGGGTAAGAGGAGTCGAGGTAGACCAAGAAGAAAGTACTTAGATTCGATGCAGAATGATTTTGAAGTAAAAGGCATAACATCAGACGAGGCATCAATGTTAGCATTGACTAGGGGATCATGGAGGAATTTTATTAGAGGTACTATGCTCCATACTGAACGCTGAAAGGCATAATCAGTCTCTAATGATGATGATGATGATGAAGATGTTAGGAGGGAGTGCCTCGAACACACACTGGTCACAACTATCAGACGATCAGTTGAGATATGTAGATTCTGAAGTATTGTCATCGACAAAATGAACTACAATCGTTCTGCATCTTTCTACGGGGTGGAGACAACATTACAACCGATATAGTGGTAATAACAGAAAGTTGCTGCAGAGGGAGTTGGTATTGACTTGTTTACCAGACGAATTACACACAGATAGGTAAGCAGGTACTGAAATGCAACAACAACGTGACTTACCCGAAGCTATGGTGTGGAGTGTTGTAGGAAAGTTGGGAACGGGATAGACAGACATGGAAGTGGCTGCAGCTATTAAGAGTGTCCCAAAGCGTAATTCCAGGACCTGGTCGCGATTTCAGACAACAGGAACCGTTAAGAGGGCAAGAGCAAGGTCTCTACATGTAATGTCAGCAAGAGGCTGTTATCTTCAGTTAACAGTCCGTCGAGACAGGAGGCTACGCACCCTTCTGGTGGCAACAGGGCACGCAATATCAACGCAAACAGTCCGAAATCGACTTCGGGAATGTGGCCTCTGCGCACGGAGGCCTGTGGTGCCTGTCCCAATTAAAATCATAATACCGCTTTGCCCATAGGAATTGGGCGGAGGAAGTGCAGTATTGGAGTCGTAACGAGTGGGGTCGGATTCTGTTCACACATGAGTCAAGATTTTGTGTTCAGCAGCACAATCGTCATTCCCTCATTTACAGAGAACAGACCTGTGCAGAAAACATCACCATATCAGGGTGGTGGATGAATGGTGTAGTCGTACGGACGTATGGACGAACGGACGTTTATGTCCTTCCGAATAGTGCTTTGACTGCTCAGAGGTGTGGAGAGGAGATCCTTCGACCTTTTCTTGTGCCTTACGCTGGTACCATAGGAGATCCTCCTGGTGGACGATAACGCTCGTTACCACAGTTGCACTGGTGGACAACATGCTTGAAGCGAAGGGAATTGAACGAATAGCGTGGGCAGCCTATCACCGGACCAGAGATGATAAGCCAGTGACCCCCCCCCCCTCCAAACTGCGACCATCCACCCCCCCCCCCCCCAAACCCGAGGTATTAGGTCCTGGATTCGGAAGATAAATTATGTATATAAACATTGATTTATTATTTTTATTTCACGTTTTGTAAAGCTCCCCCCCTCCCCCAGAAATTTCAATGACGCAGTTTGCGTCATGAACCGCCCCCCCCTCTTGTGGGCACCTCTGTACCGGACTTAAACCGATAGAACATGTCTGGGATGCACTTGGCAGACTCAATGCGGCTAGACCAGCACCCTCAAAGCGGTTGCAGAGCTGAATATTCCACTCATGAAAAATTGTCAAATATCTCTCAAAAGCTGATTGATAACCTCATAGCCCCATGGTGACTCGCTCTAAGTAAGCACCAATTAAACCTCCAGTACACAGTTTACAAAATGCCGTACTATATCAAACAAAATTACAATAGCAACCAATATCTGAATAAAATACTTTACCATATGTATATTGTGTATCATATCTCACCTAATCCCCTAATTGTGTTGAATAGTGTACTAATAAGCGTATTCGATATGGTGTGAGCGTTGGGGTACTGAGAGGAAGAATATAAAGACCATCTGAAAAATGCTCCTGCCGGAGCACAGAAAAGGCGAATATGTTTTCTGACACAAAAGTGTGGAACTAACTGCCTCAATCCTCATTCCGACTTCCTCGCCTAAAATTTTGGCATGCAAACATATTCGCGCAATTTTAGCCCATAACTTTGTAAATACTTTTGCCCAGTTAAGCCGACATAGTCAGCAATGTTTGCTGTGTCTCCCACTGCCGCTTGCTGTGTAAAACTTTCAATGTCTTCATCCCTTTCCCTCACGATTCCTCACCGTTGTCTGTTTCTGCCACTTTCATCGTCTCTCTGCCCCATTGATGTCCCATTCATTTCCTGTCCTGTTGCCAGTATCCTTTCTTTCTCAGAGTCGGCTTTCATTGTCTCCAATCACGATTGTCTCCTTTACACATATGTCCATGCGGATGGTTTTCTTGAGGTTTGAAATGTATACCGGAAAACTTTAGCACGTGGGTACTAGGGATGGGAAAAATTGTACAAATTGTTTCGTGTTATAGCATTGAATAGCCGTACGCTCATGCTTTATGTATGGTCTCCATCGTCTGCCGGCTGCGGTGGCCGAGGGGACTGAGGTGCTCCAGTCACGGTCTGCACGGCCTCTACGGTCGGGGGTTCGAATCACCCCTCGGGCATGGATATTTGTGCCGTCCTTAGTATTACCTATTTCGTAAGTAGTTCGTAAGTTTAGGGACTGATGACCCCATAGTTAAGTCCCATAAGCTCTACAAAAAATTGAACTTCCATCCGTCTGTTTCACACTGTTTTCTCTTTTGCTCCAGTTGCTAGTCTCTGCATCTGTCTTAGTTTGTTGTTGCCACTTTTCCTGACTTCCGACGTCTCGTTTCGCTTCCCATTTCTGTTTTCATGCATATGCCATACTCCTGAACGGACACTTTCTCTGTTCCGTGATATATGGCTCTCTCTGCCTGTTGCACTGTCTCTTTCCTACTCACATTCAGTCGAAAAAGCGCGAATATGTTCGCATGCCAAAATTTTTGTGAGTAACTCGGAATGAGGATTGAGGCAGCTAGTTCCACTCTTTTGTGTCAGTGAACATATTCGCCTTTTCTGCCGGAGCATTTTTCAGTTCGTTCCCGTCTTTTTCCTGTTACATCAGAGTGTACTGCTTATATAACATGAAATCAATGGTGAGTAAAATTTTGATAGTATTTTATATACCTTGATTAATCTGTACAAACGTCAGACCAAATTTACTATGTAGTAGTTTAGTTTCTAAAGAGCTTCACATTCAGATTATTGCTAAACAGGCTTAACTATTTCAAATAACATTGTTCCATAAGAAGCATGTAAATATTTTAGAGTCCAGCTGAGAATTTTATATGATGATGCTATTTCATGATAATTAGAGCCGTTCGCGTTGATCCAACGTATTTTGCACGTCCAGTGCCCTGAAAGACGTTAATGTTGGCTAATATCAAGGGATTAATAACACTGCATATTTGTCATGAATATTTACGGTAACTTGGAATCTACAGATCTCGGTAATGGATGGTATTATCGGAAAAACTTTTAAATCTTTCCGGAATCATAATATTAGAACGCATCGTAAACATTTCGACGATGTGCCATGAATGGAAGTGTAGATTTGCCAGTGCACGCGGTTGGATCTTTTGATACCAAAAATTATGACTTTTGTACCGTAACGCGATAACGAATACACATTTCCAAAAACAGAAAACAACACAACATTTTAGTCATTTCCTATTTCTCAAGAGACGTTACCTCATAATCAGAAATAGCGTTTTCGAACCTATTACTGTCGCGTGCTGTCATTCACGGACCGATATCTCAAGAACGACATATCATTCTGCTCTAAACTTTAAATAAAATTTAGATGTTATCTACATATCATACGCAGCTATGTGTAACCTAAAATCAACCATACGAGAAATCTACGCAATGTGTTTTTACCTCTGGAAACTCTTTAAAATATCTTGCAACAGTTCACTAAACCGGATGCTGCATATTAAATGTAAAGTAAACGAAAACAAAAATCACCCCTTGATCGATCGAAGATTTCTTTATGATATATAAAATTCAAATTTTATCGCCGAGTACCTTTTTTCAAATCGCATGGTAAGTTTCAGAGCTGTCCGAACGCCGTCTTTCAGCATAATATGCGCTTTTTCTAACAGAATAACGCGGTTTTTCGTCCGTATCTTGCTAACGGCCTAAGATTTACGAAAACTGAAAAATGCCGTTTATAGATAAATGTCTACAGAATTTATTGTAAATATTTGAACAATAAGTTTCAACTTCTGGACCCCGGTAACGGATAACGATATCAAAATTTAAAAACGGCCTCGAGAATATTATCATCATAAGAACATATGGTAAAAGTTTCGAAGATTTGTAATGAATAGAAAGTATCGAAGTGACCATCCCCCCATCCCCACATTTTTTTTTTTTTTTTTGTACCCAGAAATCACGGTTTTTTTAGATTTTCTCAGGAACTGCCAATAAATGAAAGGTGCTTTTGTAAGCCGTTTAAAGTCCACCATAGACTACACGTCAATTGATTTTCTCAATTTGGATGGGCTCCAGGAAGTGTGTAACTGAAAATTTTGACGATGTACTGCATGATAGCTATAGTATACCCAATCTTCTAATATATACACAAATAATCACTAGGCGCCGGCCGCAGTAGCCGAGGGGACTGAGGCGCTTCAGTCACGGTCTGCACGGCCACTACGGTCGGGGGGTTCGAATCCCCCTTCGGGCATGGATATTTGTGCTGTCCTTAGTCTTAGCTAGTTCATAAGTAGTTTGTATGTTTAGGGACTGATGACCCTGTAGTTAAGTCCCATAAGCTATACAAACATTTGAACATTTTTTATCACTAGGCCAAGATCTATCCAGAACACTACCCCTTCGCTTTGAGATGAATAGATGAATATGGGCCCCGAAGGAATCGCAAATTCGCACGCGCCGCGGAGCAACCGCGAGCTATAAACACGGCCTAAGATACCTTGCTGCACAGCATGTGGTTGCTCGCCGTCGGAGATTCGAGTCCTCTTTTAGGCATATGTGTATTTGTTTCTCCTTTGGTTAGTTTAACTTCGTTTAAGTAGTTTCTAAGCCTAGGGACATAACCAATGTAGTTGCCCCATTTAAACAGTTTTTACAGTAACTGTGACGAATTAAAACTCCCTCTTCGAGTGAATATATCATAAAACAAGTGCAAGTAGATTTTTAAAAAAATGTTCAAATGTTTGTATAGCTTATGGGACTTAACTACAGAGTCATCAGTCCCTGAACTTACAAACTACATATGAACTAGCTAAGACTAAGGACGGCACAAATATCCATGCCCGAGGGGGGCAATAGAACCCCCGACCGTAGTGGCCGTGCAGACCGTGACTGAAGCGCCTCATTCCCTCGGCCACTGCGGCCGGCGCAAGTAGATTTACTGGGTGATCAAAAAGTCGGTATAAATTTGAAAACAGTAAATCATGGAATAATGTAGATAGAGAGGTAACAATTGACACACATGCTTGGAATGACATGGGGTTTTAGTAGAACCAAAAAAAAGTTCAAAAAATGTCCGACAGATGGCGCTGGACAGCAAAACATCAGTGACTGCACATAAAAACAGTGTATAAAAGAAGCTGTAATGAGAGAGAGAATCAGATGCACATGCTGTCGCAGCATCTTGATGTTACCTGAAAAGGCGCTTTTAGTGTAGCTGCATAATCAGAATGTGGAATGTGCTAGTTCAGCGTTACGATCCTATCGCCATGGGAAGGGGATTCGAACGGGTAAAGGTCCGTTGACAAATGCAGATGCGGCGAGAATGATTTCGAAGTTCAAAGCCACAAGTTGTTTGGACGATACACCACGTAGTGGCCGACCGAGTACAAAGTGTAATGCTGCTGAGACAGTTTCTGGAAGAAATGGAAACTGGAGCGGTTTCGTCTATGCACAGGGAAGTCAGCGCACGTGCAGTCACAGGTCGCACCGGCACTCCATACACTACCCTCCGGTGCTATCCTTACAAAATACATCGGAATCATGAACTGTTACCTGGTGATTTAGTGAAACGGATGGCATTTGCGGTGTGGGCGTTTCAAAAGATGGCGGAAGATGACGATTGGCTGAGTAACGTGTTGCGGACCGACGAAGCTCATTTCACACTCCGAGGGTGTCAGCGCCCAGAAATGCAGAATTTGGGCTACCAAAGATCCTAGAACTGTCGTGGAAACTCCATTGCACGACGAGAAAGTCACGGTATGGGTTGGATTTACAACATCTACCGTTATCGGGCCTTTTCTGTTCGAGGAACTGCGTGATTCTGGTTTTGTAACTGCTACCGTGACGGGTGAGAGGTACGCCGATATGTTACAGAATCGCATCATCCCCAGCCTGGCTGATAAACACCTGCTGGAACGTACGATTTTTATGCAGGATGGCGCTCCACCCCATATTTCTAGATGTGTGAAAGATCAGTTTGGCGCGTTATTTGGTGATGATCGTGTGCTCAGCCGCAACTTTCGTCATGCTTAGCCTCCCAGGTCTCTAGACCTCAATCCGTGCGATTATTGGCTTTGGAGTTACCTGAAGTCGCAAGTGTATCGTGATCGACCGACATCTCTACGGATGCTGAAAGACAACATCCGACATGGACATGCTTTACAGTGCTGTTCACATTATTCCTCGACTGCAGCTATTGTTGAGGAATGATGGTGAACATATTGAGCATTTCCTCAAAGAACATCTTCGCTTTGTCTTAATTTGTTATGCTAATTATTGCTTTTCTGATCAAATGAAGCGCCATCTGACGGACATTTTTTGAACTTTTTTGTGCTAATAAAACCCCATGCCATTCGAAGCATGTGTGTCAATTTTTACCTCTCTATCTACATTATTTCGTGATTTATTAAGTTTTCAAATTTATACTGACTTTTTGATCACCTGGTATTTAAATTGAATGGTTGATTTCATAGGGGTTCGAATGCCGACTCCCAGAAAATACACTCTTGCTACCAAAAAATCATGGTTTTTCTTTAGCTTCATAATGGATAAACATTTTCAAAAATGGGCATATAACATGCTTGGTTATTTGGATTTTTTGTAGTCCACTGTGAAATAAGAGTTAAATCCAGTTTTTATAGTTTTGTGCGTAAGTACTGTAAGTTTGAACCAATAGATCTCGGTAACGGAATCTTAAGCCCGTGTGGTAAAATATTCGACAATTCGAAGTGAATGAAAAGTATAGAAGTGGCAATCCCCAGAATTTGTAGTTTTTATAAACAAAAAGTAAAAAGAAAATCCTGGTATTTTTGTGATTTTCTCGGGAACCGCTCACAAATACATGATGCTTTCATAAGCCGTATGAATCCCACGATAGACCCTATCTAAAATGCTGAAACTAATCTTTTAGGCCATTTTTTCTGGGCCATAGAAAGTATGTGTTTCACTATAGACTAGCTACAGTTTCCCAATTTTCCTGATAGGTATACAAATGATAACTAGGATATGATTTCGTCTCCCCCTCCTCGGCCTTTGTCCTATTTTCCGAAACAATAAACAAAACGTACCTCCTAGCTTGACGCCACCAAGAATATGAGTATGAGTAACCTTCTTCAGCTGCACTGACATACATGCGTCCTACCTGTTCTTTAATGTGGCACTGCATCACATTTCGCAGAAGAATCATACGCACACTGATTGAACATGACAACATTCTCAAATGTTTGTTAAGCTTAAGGGACTTAACTACGGGGTTATCAGTCCCTAAACTTACAAACTACTTATGAACTACCTACAACCAAGGACGGCACAAATATCCATGCCCGAGGCGGGATTCGAACCCCCGACAGTAGTGGCCGTGCAGACCGTGACTGAAGCGCCTCAGTTCCCTCGGCCACCGCGGCCGGCAACAACATTCTGTAACGGACATGTGAAAAAGTGATTTTAGCTGTCTTCAAATCGGATCAGAAATTGCGCTATTTAGACGAAGCAATTTCTGTAGCTAAACATAGTTTACGGATTGAACACTGCGGAGATCTGTCAGTAGTGTCGTCGGACACAGGTCAAAGTGCTACCATGCATATCTGCTGCTTCTGCTGATCCCCACCACGCCTACAGATTAACGAAGCATTTTGGTTGCGGCTAACTTGCTGATTAGAGCTAAACATCGATATAAATAGCGGGCAGATTATAGAGCAGTGATTAACGTAGCCCAGAGTAGACACGGAACTTATTCTTGCCTTTGCCTCGATAGTGGTGACCTTCGTCCGCGTTGCTGCAAGATTCTTCATTCAACACTTCTGACACAGGTAAGTGCTTTGACCTTTACACAAGCATTTCGACCTGCAAGCGCCGATAGCTACTTTGAAACTTACTGTTCCAAAAAGTGGAAAAT
Organism: Locusta migratoria; assembly: GCA_026315105.1. Taxonomy (NCBI): domain Eukaryota; kingdom Metazoa; phylum Arthropoda; class Insecta; order Orthoptera; family Acrididae; genus Locusta; species Locusta migratoria. Next base: position 515,737,881 of record CM048744.1, read on the forward strand.
ATGTAGAATTTATCCAACTGAAACGAGAGTTCTGATAATGCTTTCTGAGGGAATCCTTTTGTTCAACAATCACATATGTTCATGTTCGAGGGATTCAACCTATCATGCGTGTTGTTCGAGGCTAGAACAAAAAAAATACTCAATGTAGGCTCTAGCTGCACATCACAAAAACACTCATTTTTAAATGCATGTTGATGTCAGCATCAAGTTGTCGACGTCACCATCCCAAATGAACGTGTGAATCGTCTGGCGACCATATTGTTAATACAGAATACCAGTAGCTAACTGAGATAGTGTACAAAAGATATAAAACCCGTGTTGAGAGAAACGTTGTTGCGCTATTTACGAGAAGAAACCCATAGCTTCTGTACACGGTGTTTCGTGAGGAGTAGTGTATATTTTAGGCGGTGGTAGTCAAGACGAATTACAATAAAAATATAACATTTGTCCGATTTTGTTGAGTACAGAGATACAGCTTTTAACAAAATTAAAGAAACGTAGATAAAAACATTTTTTATGATTCTTCCGTCGGTTGTTGGTAGAACATTACCATATTATATTATATTGTGTACATTTTTAAAGTTTATTTGTATTTAGTTAATACACACATAATTAAGTTTTGAATTCAATATGATGGTGTTCTACCAAGAACCGCTGGAAAAATCAGTTAAAAGTGATTTGCATTTGCTTTAAGCTTGCGTTGCTTACATACTGCCGGGCAAAATAGCCGCGTCGTCTAAGGGGTCTGGGCGGCCGACCCCGCTGGAGGTTCGAGTCCTCCCTCGGGTACGGGTGTGTATATTGTCCCTAGTGTAAGTTAGTTTAAGTAGTTCGTAAGTCTAGGCACTGACTACCAAAGCAGTTCGGTCCAATAGGTTTGGAAACATTTGATTTGCTTGCGTAATAGCAGCTGTATCTCTGCATATGTTATATGGCGTTTTTGCAGTTCTATGCCACCACCTCCTAAAATATTTACTATTCCTCCTGAAACATCCGTATATCACTTCACAGAAAAAAATACTTTGAATCCCTATACAGCAGCTCTCATAGCAAACTGCGTGCAGCATGTGGTGAATGAAAACCCATCACATGTACTTCGACCTAACAATGCCACTGTTGTCTCAAACACCACTCTCCAGTTTAAAAAAAAATGTAAAACAGGTGCAGTATACCGTTCGCGATCTTCGTTTTCGGATAGTTTCCCTCTTTTTCATGCAGATGCTGTAAATGGTCAGTCCTTCAAAGGCGCAAACCCCTTGTGTTGCTCTTGAATCATAGCGAAACTGGAATGTGGATTTTGTAATGGCCCGTCGTTCGTATTTGATACGAAACAAAAACCGCAAAAAAACCTCCCAGTAAGCCGCGCGATTTAAGGCCTACTTTCTGGGACGCGTGGATTTCTTACCGAGAGCAAAAAAATCCATGTTTTGATCCCTATTTAATGGACATAATACTCCGATATAGGGACCTGAAGATGGCATAATGGAATGCCGAAACTGATAGTAAAGGAACAAATATTTCTGTTAAACATATGGCTGTTGGTATCCTACTTTCCACATAATCTTGACCAGCCGCAGCCCACCACCATCACTGATGGATTCAAGTAGGCCATACGTGCGATAGGCAGATTTCAGGGAAAGCTAAAAATGAAAATAAATAATTTCTTTGGTAAAGGATGTTGTCCGTAATGTAGTGGGACGAGGTACAGCAGCAGGCCGTGGTTCTAAGGGACAGTAGTTGGGGATGAGAGAATTGTATGGGAGAAATTTCCGTTGCGTTGCGTTTGAAGAAATTTGATAACTTAATCTGTTTGAAGATGATATAAGTGGAACAAATGGTTACGAAATGCATAGCATTGTAGAATTTCGTAAGATGGTGAAATTTTGAATAAACTGATCTCTCTACAGTATCTGAATTTGCTGATGTGACTAGTTAGTACAGCATACGAGAGCATAGTGAAACAATCATTCTGTAAAATACAATGAGGTGACCAAGGTCATCGGTTACGTTCTAATATCGTGTCGGACTCGACCTCTTTTTGCTCACAGAAGTGCAGGAACATGGTATGGCATGGACCTGACAAGTGTGTGGAAGACCCGGTTGTAATACAGAGCCATGGTACCTCTACAGCTGTCCGTAAGTGTTGACGTTGTAGCATTTTGTGCACAACTGAACTCTCCATTATGATAGGTCAAAGCATTCACTGGACTCATGCAGACTGTCCAGCAAACGAGATGAAAATAATTCTGACCAGTGGCATAGAACATTCTTATTGATAAATATTCCATCGTTATTTGCAGTCTACGAATGTCTTCAAGTAGCCGAATGTAACCATTTACAGCCAATGTTCGTTTTAGATGGATCACAGAACTCAATCCACTCCATGTAAAAACAGACCATACTATTGTGCAGCCTTCATCGGCTTGGGCAGTGCCTTGTTGACAACCTCGGAAGATGGCTTTGTTGGGTCTACAGTTACTTGAACGCTATCGTCACCTCTTACGAGCTGAAATCCATGACTTTCCAGTCCTTAAGGGTCCAATAGACCAGGGAGACACTGTCGAACAGTTAGCGAAGTCAATCGAGTCAGTTGGCGGATCCAAGATTTTGTTTGGGAGCGGCTTGACCCAGTTGAGCTCAAAACCAGGTTCATTTGGAGGGGGCTAGACCCAGTCGAGGATGAACTTCACCACAGACAAAAATATACAGACGGGAAACCTCCGCAAGGGCCCGGTCACACGCTGGGGGATGCGGGGAGGGAGAGTTTCCAGCAGTTCCATAAGATTTCCCATGATGGCGCTGCGGTTAGAAGCAGTCCTTTAAACAGGCCAGAGCAGGCGGCAGTTGGCGGCTGTCCCCACCACCATGTCCCCTCAAACACGGGCACACCAGACACACCCGTGGCCTCATGGCAGGCGGCACGTGTTCTCCCCTCAGCCTCCCCTCCATGCACTCTCAGAAGCGCCTCTAGTGTGGTCTACCGGTACTAAGCTGGGGAACCGCCTGACATCTGCTGTCATCTTACGGAACTACGGGGGGAGTGTAGGACGAGGAGATTTCTTCTCGGTATATCTTTGTGACTTCACCAAGGGAAACACGAAAAAAGGTACTTTGAGAGGGACGGGAAGGACGAGCACCTCAGCCCTGCCTCCATCTCGATCTGCCACTGTCATACTTCATTACGCCATATTGTAAAGCATTTTCCTACTGGATACATTCATCTTAGATCCCCCACTTATTTCCTGCTGCTATGTCACGTAGTGTTGCTTGTCTCTTAACACTGAGAACTGTACACAGCCGCCCATGTTCTCAATCATTTAGGCCCTAGGCCCTCAGCACACTCTTGTCACTGCGGGTCTCAGAATTTCCACCGTGCGACCACAATCACATTCACGTGAATCACCGCCCTCTTATACCTTGTGCGCGCGATATTACCACCATTTGTAATTGTGCACATCGCTGCCCAGCCAGCCAGTGTAACGCGTGCTGTTGCCGTTATGTTGCAGAGTGTGAGGATGCACGCCCTCGCGCTGGCGCTGACGGCGCTGCTGGCGGCTGCTGGCGCCGCGCCCGCCGACGCCCCGCAGGCGGTGACGACTGGGACGTTGACGACGGCCAGCGCGCAGCAGGTGTTTGACTCGCTGCCTGAGGAAGGTCAGCACCCAAACGCCGAAACGCGGGGCTGCATCTGCTTACCACTGACGTTTCAGTTCCATGTAGTTGACACTGTTTCGTGACACACGGAGATCCTAAGCAGCCATGTGTTAGCCGGCCGTGGTGGAGCGGCCGAGCGCATTGAGGCGCTATGCTACGATGCGCGAGGCCGTCTTTAGTATAAGCTAGTTCATAAGGAGTTTGTAACTTTAGGAACTGATGAACCTCCCCCCCCAGTCCCATAAGCTTCACGAAGATATTTTAATATGTTATTCTATAATAATAATCATCATCATCATCATTAGAGACTGATTACACCTTTCAGCGTTCAGTCTGGAGCATAGTACCTCTAATAAAATTCCTCCATGATCCCCTATTCAATGCTAACATTGATGCCTCGTCTGATGTTATGCCTTTTACTTCAAAATCATTCTGCACCGAATCTAAGTACTTTCTTCTTGGTCTACCTCGACTCCTCTTACCCTCAGCTGCCGAGCTCATGAGTCTCTTAGGTAACCTTGCTTCTCCCATGCGTGTAACATGACCCCATCATCTCAGTCTGTTCGCTCTAACTGCTTTATCTATGGTGTTCATACCCAGTTTTTCCTTGATTTCCTCATTATGGACACCCTCCTGCCATTGTTCCCATCTATTAGTGACAAAAAAGTTTATGTAAACATAGGTCCGCAAATGTTTAGTTACGGCTAATAAGATATGTTCAAATGTTTGTAAATCTATGAGACTTAACTGCTTGGTTATTAGTCTCTAGATTACAAAATACTTAAACTAAGTTACACTTAACTAAGGACAACACGTACACCCACGCTCCAGGAAGGACTCGAACCTCCGATGGCGAACTGCCGCGCGAACCACAGCACGGCGCCTCAGTGCGCACGGCTATTCCGCCGCGGCGGCTAATAAGAGATTTTGCCTGAAATTTAACAAATTCACTAATATGAAGCCATCTCAAAATTATACAAGGTTAAAGCAAAGCACTATTTCCATTTGTTTTCTACAACATCTATATTTACATGAATACTCTGTAAGTCACGTTCATGTGCTCGGCAGAGGGTTCACTTTTATGATATTTCTCTATAGTTCGATTGTCAAATAGCTGACGAGAAAAATGGACATCTAAACCTTTCTGTATTTGATCTAATTTTTCTTATTTTATTATGATAATCATGTCTCCCTATGTAAGTGGGTACTAAAATATATTTAAGCATTCGCAATAAAAAGTTAGTGAAAGAAATTTCACAAATAGATCTCGAAGCAAAAAATAACGCCTTTCTTTTAATGATTTCCACCCCAACTTTCCCCTATATCGCGATAATACAAAACGAGCTGCCCTTCTCTGAACTTTCTATAAATCGTCAGTCAGTCACACTTATTGTGGATCCCACAATGCGCAGCAATACTCTAAAATAGGACGCACAAGTATAGTGTAGGCAGTTCCTTTAGTAAAGCTGTTTCATTTTCTAAGTGTTGTGACACTCAAACGTAGTCTTTAGTTCGCCTTCCCTACAATATTTTCTGTGTGTTCTTTGTTGTTACTAATCTGGTGAATCTAATGGTACATGTTCCAGACGTTTATGTTTAAATGTTTGTAAATCTATGGGACTTAAGTACTCTAGTTATCAGTCCATAGGCTTACATACTACTTCAACTAGTCTAAGGACAAAAACACACACACACACACACACACAAACACACATACACACACAGACCTATGCCCGATGGAGGACGCGAACCTCCGACGGTGAGCAACCACGCGCTCTCCAGCAAGGCACCTTAGAGTGCTCGGCTACACCACCGCGACCAGACGTCTATCTGCAGAGGTTTCTAGAAAGACCAGAGATTATACAAGTAAATTTTAGAGATTTTATAAGTAAATTTGTTTACTTTTCTTTAAGAATGTTGGCAACTTCCTTAACACTGAGCTTTGTTTTTCTCGGCTTAACATAATTCATGTGCGCTATATTACTAATAAAAGCAGAGTATATGACAGATTCATAGTTTCAGTAAACTTTATTACCATCATTTTCAAAAATTAAATTCTCTACAACTTCTGTTGAAAACTTTATGCAATTGTCCGGAATTTTTTTAAAAAATTAAAAAAATGGGCCAAGCAGTTCCTAAATTATAAATTTTTCTAAATTATTTCTTTTCTTCTCTGGAATTTCTGGAAAAATTACTTCAGATAGACGCCTGGAACATGTTCAGTTAGATTCACCAGATTAATAACAACAAATTAAATGGAAATCGTGCTTTACTGTAACCTCGTACAGTTTTGCGATGGCTTCACATTAGCGAGGTTGCTAAATTTCAGACAAAATCTTTCATTAGCCGTAACTCTGTAGCTAAGCGTTTCTATGAACTTTTTTCTTTAGTTTTACTTGTAAAGTAACATATCAATACATTTGCACATCTTCGTGAATGACCCTGTATTCATTAATTGAATGATGGAAGTGAAAGCAAAGGTTATTACGCCCAAGATGATTAAATGTTTTATTGGCGGCTAACTTCGAAACAATAGTACAAAAGTTGATTCTACGATATGACATCTCCATTATTTTGGTGAGTGTATCGAAAAATAGCTCAAATACTGTTGTATCTGTCGCCAATAAAGATTTTCATGCAGTTATGCAGTTTTTTGTTTGTTTGTTTTTTATTGTTTATTTATATTTTTAAGGGAAAATTATTTTCTGGATGTAGCTCAAAGAGTAGAAAGCACAGGTATTTACTAGTCGTACGTATTAAAAGGACCAACGGCCGAGCTGCAGTGGATACTCAGTTTCTCGTTAGACCACCCAAAAGCACTTGCATGGTAACTGTCTGGGTCAGCCGAGCGCTATTGGCAAGCGGGGAGCACTCAGCCCTTGTGAGGCCAGCTGAGGAGCTGCTTGATGGAGAAGTAGCGGCTCTTGTCTGGAAAACCAACTCAACGGTCGTGACTGCGGGGTGCTATGTCCGCCTCCATTCCCCATCCGTAGACATCTTGGGGGCACGTATTAAATGAATCTTTCAAATAAGTATCTTCCAAATGTTCAAATGTTTGTAAAGCTTATGGGACTTAACTGCGGGGTCATCAGTCCCTAAACTTACAAACTACTTATCAACTAGCTTATCCTAAGGACGGCACAAATATCCATGCCCGAGGGGGGATTCGAACCCCCACCGTAGTGGCCGTGCAGACCGTGACTGTAGCGCCTCAGTCTCCTCGGCCACCGCGGCCGGCAAGTATCTCCCAATTTTTTTACTTGTAGCGTTTTTAAAACTGCAACCCCGAATAATTTAGGAATGTTCACCGTTGCTACTATGAATTCCTGTAGGTTTTCTATTAACCCTCTCGTCCTGAAATCTCTCAGTATCATCAAAAAAATGTTCAAATGTTTGTAAATCTATCGGACTCAACTGGATAGTTATTAGTCCGTAGCTTACAAACTACTTAAACTAAGATAAACTAACATAAGGATAACACAAACACTTATGCCCGAGGGGGATCCGAACGCCCGACGGCGAACGGTCGCACGCACCGCAGCAAGGCGCCCCAGTGCCCACGGCTAATGCAACGCGGCACAGTTTCATCCTTCTACTTAGTAACTGTAGCGCTAACTCTGTAACTTCTTTCTAAGAGTCACTTCATCTGCTGTGGTTTTATGCTTTAGAAAAACAAATCCGTTTCATTTAATAACTTGTCGGTTTAATAAACTATACAAGTGGAAAAAAATCTCTTAGAATTACGAATTACCTAATCTTAAATCAAAAACTTTCGTTTTTCAGCTTTAATATTCTGTGGATTGGATGTTTTGCATCGTTGTGCAATGTTTTGTATATGCAGGTAGGGCCGCGGCGGAGTGGCCGACACATGGAGACTCTATGCTCCGATGCGCGAGGCCATTCCCCGTCGGAGGCTCTAATCCTCCCTCTGGCATGGATGTTTGTGTTGCCTTTAGTATACGTTAGTTTATAAGTAGTTTGTAAGTTTAGGAACTGATGACCCCGCAATTAAGTCCCAAAAGCTTCACGCATTTGCACATTTGAACGTGGTAGGCACACGTCCCGTGCTATTCAGATGGCATATGTATCGAACCCTAGCACAAGATGTTCAGAATCTCCGCGTCCGTATTACAAAAGCTTGCTAAACCATACGCAATACTCCAGGCTCTGAATCAGCGTATCCGAGATTCGCTACAACGGCTGGTAGATGCATATACCAATGCTCACGCATAGCACATTAAACATCTCCATTGAGGAAGCGCTGCATGTTATTGTGTGTTTCCTGTGATTACTGCGCTGGAGGCAATGAGTTCTCATACGAAAACAAAGCGTTTTGGACCCATTTTCATATGACGTTATGTGATAGTCTACGTGATTAGAGTGTGTTCTGAAACTAGTGCCATAAATTTGTCTTACACCCTTATATGCTTCGATATTAGTAACTAAAAAAATTACTTTCATAAAATGCATTTTCAAAACCATCGGCCGTTTATTAAAAACCTTATATATCTACCAGACTATTTGTTCTTACCTAGTATGTTGTGTTGACTGATAGGTTTTATCTAAGATGACCACTGTATTTTTAATATTTTTAGTTATACTGACTCCTGTTTGTCTTAACTAGATGTATTTTATGTGATGCATTTTACCATTCAGTTTTAACACATTTTTATCCTTGAAGATGGTCTATTGACCGAAACTGGTAGATATATAAGGTTTTTAATAAACAGCCGATGGTTTTAAAAATGCATTTTATGAAATATATTACGGCTGTTGACAATCGCCTCACCAAAGCATTAAAAAAATTAGTCCTCTTCAACGCATAGGTTGATGAGCATTATTTCGTTGGGGGCGAAACACCCTTACCTTCATCTACATAAATACTCTGCAAAGTTCATCTAACTGCTTTTATGATATTTCCCTACCGTTCCATTCTCTGTTAGCGAGCGGAAAAGTGGAACATTTAACTTTACAAATTATTGATAAAGGAGAGGAAGAAAGAAGGGTTAGGAAGGAAAGGATTAACAGTGGCTGCTTTAGGGCATTGAAATGAAAAAATGGCGATAAGTGAAAATGTGAGGCGGGCCGGGAATCGAACACAGGTTTTCCGCGTCGGGTCATCGGTCGCCTTAACCACTTCTCAAATTCCCATAAGTCGCACGTATAGCTGTAGCGCCCCTATCGTTCATGCCCTCTTACACTCGCCATGATGGATTCCCATGCGAGGTGGAACGTATGACCGCCTCTGCGGTGAAGTAATTGCAGCTATCGCCGTCTGCGTGTGTAAATACTTATTATATTGGTGTGGTGTCTGTTGTTTCTGGCATGTCCGAAAGAACAGACACCACACTAATATAATAAGGAACATTTAACTCTTTCCGTTTTGCGCGTTGGTAATACACTGTACTCGCATTCGGAAGGACAGTTATCCAAATTCATCTCCGGCCATCCAGATTTAGGTTTTCCGTTACTTCCCTAAATCTCCGCATGAAATGGCAGAAACGAAATCGGGTCTGAAACTTCCTGGCAGATTAAAATTGTGTGCCGGAACCGGGACTCGAACCTCGGATCTTTGCCTCTCGCGGGCAAGCGCACTACCGACTGTGCTATACCGACACGACTCACGATGCCGCATCACAACTTTACTTCCGCCAGTACCTCGCCTCCTAACATCCAAACTTAACAGAAGCTCTCCTGCGAACCATGCAAGACTAGCACTCCTGGAAGAAAGGATATGGTGGAGACATGGCTTAGCCACAGCCTAAGGGATGTATCCAGAATGAAACTTTCACTCTGCAGCGGAGTGTGCGCTGATATGAAACTTCCTGGCAGAGCTTCTGTGAAGTTTGGAAAGCAGGAGGCGAGGTACTGGCGGAAGTAAAGTTGTGAGGCGGCATGGGGAGTCGTATCGGGATAGCACAGTCGGTAGTGCGCTTGCACGCGAGAGGCAAATGTCACTGGTCCGGGTCCCGATTCCGGCACACAATTTTAATCTGCCAGGAAGTTTCATATCAGCGCACACTCCGCTACAGAGTGAAAGTTTCATTCTGGATATGGGGTCTGTTTATTTCTGACATGATTTTTTCTTTGCTTTTGCAAGACTGATATAAAAAGTTTTGTGTACTACGGGGGATCAGGTCCGTCTTTTGTTGATTTATTTGTTATAAATTATTTATTTGATATAAATCTCTCAACAGCAGTCGATGCTATTTCCTTGAATGAACATAAGGCGCATCTGGTCTACACTCACACTGTTAGTTTCGAAGCACTGTGTTAATCGAATTTTATCAGCTTTTTTGAATATACATATTTGTCGTTTAATTTTGGTACTTTTGGAAAATTCGATCAGTCTCGCTACGACACCTCTGTGTTCACTAATCCCTGTGTCTATTTTTATGCTCTTTATTAGCTCCAAATTATTTGTTGCTGTCAAATATGTTTTCACAACCATTTACTATCCTAGAGGATTCATTAAGTAATGTCTCGAAATAATTTTCGGAAAATGCGTTCCGTACAATTTCGAACGATGTTTTATGCTTTTCTCCGGTTCTGAAGGTGTATTTTGCCAACATATCGAGGGTAAATTAAAGTCACCACCAATTAAAATTGTATGCTTTGGATACGTTTTCCTTGAGCAGTTCTGCAATCGAATCGTCAGTCATGCGGTCGGTAAAAAGAACGAATAATTAATTTATTCCAATTGTCAGGTATAACCTCTACCCATACCAACTTACAGGAACTATCTTTTTCAATATCACTACAGGTTAAACCGCTCGTTAGAGCAATGAATATGCCACCACATATTTTTTATCCGATCTACCCTTTCTGAACACTGTTTGTCCCATTGTAAAAATTTCGGCTGAACTTCTCTAGCTTCAGCTAGCTTTCGCCGCCTATGATTATTTGAGCATCAGTACCTTCCTCTGAACTGTAAACGGACTTCTTAATTTCCTTCATTCATTGCAGTTCTTGGCTAAGTGAACAGATCGTGTATTTAAGACTTCAAAATCCTAGAAGTCCACATTTGGAAAACGTCTTCGGGTCATTTCTCCATCTCAATTGACATACGCGATTTCTAAAGACATATTCGTGTACATCCTTTTTTATCTGCGACGTGCTTGTGTGACGGTTTATGTTGGAAAGTCGCGGAAGCGCACCTTCGACCTTTTACCTGTGGGCGTCTGCACATGTTTGCAACTAACTCCATGCTGGAAACTTGCTTCAAAGATTGTGTCAATCACTGGCGTGATATCGGCGCAGGAGATACGTCAGTCTCCTCCAGAAGAGTGACAGCCTGTCAGGTGGAAGCCCAGCTGTCGACGCGACAGCCGTCGATTGGCAGTCACTACTGTTAAATATATTTCATCAAGGTATTCGAGACATTTGTCTGTAAGATAACCGTCACATCGCTGACGTAACTCTCCGCCTTCGCGAATAAGCTCACACTCAGCTGTCGTTACTGCTACGATCGGCTCGTAAGTTGCCGCTGCTTTCGGTTTCAATACAGAAAGCTACACCTCTGGAGTAAAGGCAGCACCGAAAGGCCAGTGGAGTCCTTTAAAATTCTATGCCGACTGAGCTAATTCTTCTTTTAAAAACAATATACCGTAGATACCTGGACAAAGGTCCATTTCCAGGTGACGCTCGTCTATAGCAGAGGCGATCCATAAAATTACCGTCTTGTATCTTTAAACAGCCACCTGTTGAAGACTCTTGGAATATATTCTGAACTGGAACGCAATATCTCGAACAGAATAACCTCCTTCATGACAACAAACACGGATTCGAAAATCACTGATCTAAGTCGCGCTTTCCTCATGTGGCATCCTGACAGCAATGGAACACGGCTGAAAGGTAGTTGCAAAAAGCATTTCACTCACTACCAGACATCGTCTCCTATCGAAAGTGCGATCGCGTTGACCATCGAAAGCGGTGTTTCTCATTGAATCGAGAATTTCTTGACAGGTAGCAAAGGAGTGCTTAATGGCCATCCACGGCAAGACCTACCGGATAAGTTTTGGAGTGCTGTACCTTTCCCTGCTTGCCTGGACTGCGTGGACAGTATTCGATATCGGCTTTCCGTTTACACGTACCATAAAAATACGAATATCTTTGTAACTTGAATACTTACACAGTTTAAAAAAATTTAGCCACCTTTTGCAGGGTTGTAGATTCATTTACTACCGGTTATTGCCCTTCTTCAGGTATACTGTTGGCATCTGTGGAAGGTACATAACACATCTGATCACATTTTTAAGTATTTATTGTGTATCCTGTTTTCTGATATGTTCCACATCCAAGAGGATCTCCTCGGTTTGGATCAACTGGAACCAGAAGTGCTTCTAATCTTATGTTTGTTAGCACAAGCCTTTGTGTGACTGCCCATTGCAGCTTGTGTGGTAATCTTCCTGCCCATATCGCTCTACTTCTGTCTGTACCTCTAAGGCGCCTTGCTGCGGAGCGCGCGGTTGCTTTCCGTCGGAGGTACGAGTCCTCTCTCGGGCATCGGTGTGTGTGTGTGTGTGTGTGTAGGTTAGTGTAGGTTAATTTAAGTAGTTTGTAAGCCTAGAGACTGATAACCTTGGTAGTTCAGTCCCATAGACTTACAAACATTTGAACTTTCTGTAGACAGAACCTGCTTCGCTTCAGGTGTGAGCCCTGGTGAGACAACTAAATGATACAGAAACAGAGAGTAGCTCCTTTGATCTGTATGCAGCCGACTATTGCACTCGATGCCACATTGAAACCAAGTAAACGTCTAACTATAGCTGCTTTTTTGCTAAAAGGTGTCATTCAGCCATTAATCTATATCTATAAAGGTGACTGTCTGTTCGGTGTACGTTTATCACGTCTGAACCACAAGACATAAAGAGCTAAAAATTTGTACCGTTACTAATGTCTACCCGGGGAAGCCTTTAGGCAATGTTTTATAGCGATCGGATAGCTATTTATCTATTTATATTAATGTGAATGTTTGCTCGGTGTGCGCTTGTGACGTCTGAACGACAAGACGCAGAGACTTGAAATATTTGTACAGTTACTAATTTACACCTGAGGATGGTTTTAGGGACGGTTTTATACCGATCTGATACATATTTAGTGATTTGAAGAATATAACGCGAAATGTGGAACAATAATTACTCTTTGAAAATTATATTTACTCTTTGAAAATAGTTTTATTGGTTGCATTGTTGCTTGAAGGTTGAGAATGATAAAAGGGTGGAGTATATTGGGATGGAAAATTATGGGTGTATATAAAATCCTACGTGTGTCTGTGTTAATATTTTGCTCTGCAGCGAAAAACTGCAGAACGCAAACAAATTGTCTGTGTGTAATTGCTGTCCGAAGTCTCCCGTTGTACAGTACATCATAGCAGTTCCATGCCGATAGCTATAATGGGGTGGAAAATATGGTGGTTGAAAGTCGTCAAATTATAAAAAAAAAAATCGGACTGAAGGCCAGCGATGACGTTTGGGACTCTATAGTAAGGAGGTTACATACAGACCATATCTTCGGTCTATGCGAGCTACAATGTCTTCAGCTCTTTCTCTGTAAGGATTTACATTGAAACCTCATTGAAGCAACGATTTTGTCAGGAACATCAGCCGGAAAAAATGTTTTTATACCTCGCATTCCTTTAATCCCTTCAGATATGCCGTTTCAGTTCAAAAGACTTCCGGTTCCAGTAGCTTTTGCCATGACAACAAAGCTCAAGGACAATCATTAAACGTCGCAGGAATCCATTTATAGCCCTCATTTTTTTTTATTTATTTTTTTTTTTTCACACGGTGAATTATACGTCACTTGCGCAAGGGTGGGCAACCCAAAAATTCTCTACATTTACGCTCCAAACAATACTATAAATAACGTAGTTTACCAGAATGCCCTAAAATGAAATTAAAATGAATTTGGACATTACTCTAACCATACATGTTGAGATATTGCAATACAGGCTATAAGGAATAATGTATGTACTATTTATTGTAAATCATTAAGCACTTCAAATAATTTTTTTTTATTTGAATGTTGATTAAAAATGTTTGTTTCTAAAGAAGGTATTGTATTTCATTTCATCCTTCAAAACCAATCTCATAGCACACTACTGGAAAATGGCGTATCTATCATAATCAACCAACACGTGAGCGGAGCCGCGGGTTTAAGCTAGTATTAGCTGCGTTTAGGAAAAATATCCATTTCGAACCTCAGTAGTAAGCACCTATCATTAGACGTTTACTCGGTTTCAATATGGCGACGAGCGTAATGCTCGGCTGCATAAGAAAACCAAAGGAGTCCTTTCCGTATCTTTCTGTATCCTCTACATCTACATACATACGCCGCAATTCACCTATTACCGCCACTAGTTTATTTCCTGTTCCACTCACATATACGAGGTACGTCCAGAAAGTAAGTTCCGATTGGTTATATAAAACAAACGTGTACAGACACAGAAAAAATATTTATTGTACAAAAATCTACAACTGTTAAACTACTTTTCTACATAGCTGCCGAAATTTTGTAGGCACTTGTCATAGCGTGGGACAAGTTTCTGTATGCCTTCTTCATAGAAGGTTGCCGCCCTTGTATTCAGCCATGTGGTAGCATGTTCTCTCAGCTCGTCATCATCGTTGAAATGTTGACCACCAAGGACAGATTTTTAGGTGTAAGAAGAGATGAAAGTGGCTAGGAGCGAGGCCCGGGCTGTACAGATGATGATCAAACACGTCCCAGTGAAATTCCCGTAAGAGTTGTTTGGCCACATTCGCCACATGAGGTCGGACACTATCGTGGAAAAAAAACACCACCTTTTGATGAAAATCCTCTTCTTATACCTAAAATTTGTCCTGTCAACACTTCAACGATGACGAGCTGAAAGAATATGCTACTACATGGCTGAATACACAGGCGGCAACCTTCTATGAAGAAGGCATACAGAAACTTGTGCCACGCTATGACAAGTGCCTACAAAATTTCGGCAGCTATGTAGAAAAGTAGTTTAACAGTTATAGATTTTTGTACAATAAATATTTTTTCTGCATCTGTACACGTTTGTTTTATATAACCAAACGGAACTTACTTTCTGGACGTACCTCGTAAAACGAGGGGAAAAAGAAATACTTGTATGCATCCGTATGAGCCCTAATCTCTCTGGTCTTATCCATGTGGTCTTCATGTGAAATGTAGGTTGGGGGCAGTTGAATCGCTCAGCAGCTAAAGCGTGCAATTAGGCGTTTAGCTTGAACCACAGCAGTTGACTCTGGGTGGCAGACTCGGCGCTTGCGCAGTGAACTTTGTCGCGCAGGCTTCCTTTCCGTGCAGGCCCAATCGCTATTCTGCGTTGCGGCACAGACAAATATATACAGACGGGAAACCTCCGAAAGGGCCCGGTCCTACGTTCAGGGGTGCCGGGAGGGAAGGTTCCGTAAGATGTCCCATGATGGCGCTGCGGTCAGAAGCAGCCCTTTAAACTGGCCAGAGCAGGCGGCAGGTAGCGGCTGTCCCCACCACCACTTCCCCTCAAACGCCAGCACGCCGGACACGGCCGTGGCCTCGTGGCAGGCGGCACGAGCTCTCCCCTCAGCCTCCCCTCCCCTCAGAAGCGCCTCTAGTGTGGTCTACCGGTACTAAGCCGGGGAACCGCCTGATACCTGCTAGCATCTTCCGGAATTACGAGGGGGGCATAGGACAGTGGTTTAGGGGCGGCTGCTTCTCTGTATATGTTACTCTGTGGTTGCGTGTTGCAGAGCGCGAGCCGTTCCTGGCGTACGAGCTGGCGCTGGGCCTGGAGCAGGTGGCGCGCAACGGGGTGGTGGTCACGGCTGCCGAGGGGTCGACCTCTCTGGCCGAGCAGCTGCACGACGCCTACGGCATCCCAGACCACCTTCGCCGCAAGTTCGAGGTAAGCAGCCTTCAACTTCTTTTTAAGTTTCTGTCTAATCTACACAAATACTCTGCAAGCCACATTGAAGTGCGTGGCAGGGGGTTCATCGAACCGCTTTCGCGATTTTTCTCTATGGTTCCATTCTCTAATAGCTCGGCAGAAAAAGGAAGACCTAAATCTTTGCGTTTGTGATCCTATTTCTCTTATTTTCGTGATCATGTCTTTCTATGTAGGTGGTTGCTAACAAAATATGTTCGCATTCGGAACAGAAAGTTGGTGAAAGAAATTTCGCAAATAGATCTCGTCCCAACAAATAGCACCTTTTTTTTAATGATTTCCACCCCAACTCGTGCATCATTTCTCTGACACTCTTTCCCCTATATCGCGATAATACAAAACGAACTGGCCTTCTGTGAACTTTCTCTAAATCGTCTGTCAGTCTCATCAAATGGGGATCCCACAATGCGCAACGATACTCCAAAATAAGACGCACCAACGTGGTGTAGGCAGTTTCTTTAGGAGAACTGTTGCATCTTCTAAGTGTTCTGCCTTTGGTTACCTTACCCTACAATATTTTCTATGTGTTCTTTTCCATTTAAGTTGTTTGTAATTGTTACTCCTAGGTATATAGTTGAATTTACTGTCTGTACTTTTGACTGATTTATCGAGTAAATGAAGTTTAACAGGCTTCTTTTAATGGTCATATGGATGACTTCACACTTCTCATTATTAAGGGTCAATTGCCATTTTTTGCACCATGCAGATATCCTATCTAAGTCATTTTGCAGTTGCTTTTGATCTTCTAGTGACTTAACTAATCGATAAGTGACAGCATCATAACAAACTAAGAGAGCTACTCTGATTGCCTCCTAATACGTTTATAAAAATAAGGAACAGTGGAGGCCCTATAACGCTTCCAAGGGGAACGCCAGATGTCACCTCAGTTCTACTCGATGACTTTCTGCGAATTACAACGTACAGTATCCTCTATGACAGAAAATCACGAATCCAATCGTACAACTGTGACGGTATTCCATAAGCACGAAGTTTGATTAGAAGACACTTGTGAGGTACAGTCTCGAAATCCTTCCGGAAATCTAGAAATACGGACCCTATTTGACATCCCTTGTCTATAGTACTAATCACATCATGTGAATAAAGAGCTAGCTGTCAACAGATTATAATTGATTACAGGTGACCAAAGTATGTATAGCATCTGGTAATGACAACTATTCAACTATTGGCGCACATCAGTAGTGCCTCATCTTTATGAGGTCTTGCACTTTGCTGGGGACACTTTTCATTTGATGTCTGTTGAGCAATGGCGACCCAATCCTCCTCAAGAGCCTAAGCCAGAGAAGATAGTGATGCCATACACTGGGGTCTGTAACTAAGTCAGTGTTCCACCAAGTCGCAATGGTGTTCCATTTGTAAATCTGAGAAGACGAGTCCATTTCGGGAATGAAGTATAAAGAACACACTCCAAATTTGTTAAATTTAGGCTCCACTTGGATTTCAGTGCAGATGCACACGAGGACCAGACCCCAGGCGGGAATACAGGAACAGCTGCGAGCCATGGAGTAAAGTGCTCCAAGTAGTAGGACACATGAAATTTGGGTTGTAGTTGTGTTATGCCCATATGCCTGGGGTGACCCAGGGGTTTAACACAACTGCCTAGTAACCAGCAGGTGACGGGTTTTAATCCCATCCCAAGCACAAATTTTCCCATGTTGTACGATTACAACACCTACCAGACGCTGAGACTAGGGAAAAATAGAAGTTGAAATCTACATTTCAGAAGTGTTATAGTTCTCATACCATTGTCTCATAGTACTGTTACAGGGCAGAGTGCTTTTTCATCCTTATACCGTCATTGTCTTCATACTGTTCCTCTACAGCATGCAGTATACAAAACTATAAAATTTGTTCACACCCTTCTATATATCGCAATTTCTTTGGCGCAATGATGAGACCACATCTTTAACACGAGAAACTCCCCAACACCGTAACACTACCACCACTACAGATGATGGCTGGTAATATTCTCCATGCTTTCGCCAAACCCATCCTTAGGATCGCCAAAGGCTATACCGTGACTCGTCACTCAAACTAATTCGTCTCCACCCATCCACTGTACACAGTCGTTGATCTTCAGGCCACCTCAAGCATGGCCTACCATTCACCACAGAGATATGTGGCTTAGAGGAGTCCTCTGCCATTTCAAGTTAAAGCACTGTAGTGTTAAACCAAACTTCAGATGTCAACAACCTGCCCCACGAATTGAACCACCTACACAAAGTGTTGACGACCAATGGATACAGTCGCCACGAAATAAATGACGTGATTTCAGATAAAAATGACAGTAAGAAGACGGGCGAGGAACAAGAAAAGAAGCTTGCTTTCTTGCCATTCTGTGGCTCTGTGTCAGGCAAGAAAAGCCGACTGCTGAAAAGACACAATATCAAATCGGTTTTCAGACCTCCGGTAAAAATTCGTCAACTACTGAGGCCAGTTGAAGATGCAGCAGGTCTCAGAACACCGTGGACTCATAGGATATCGTGTGAGTGTGGTCAGTCTTACGTCGGACAAACTGTGCGAACCATAGAAAAACGCAGGAAGGAACATGAGAGGTGTTTTCGTCTACGCTACCCAGAGAAGTCAGTTTTAGCAGAACATGCCTTAGAAAACGGCCAACGAATCAAGTTTGATGATACCGCGGTCGTGGCTCGCACCGACGTTTTCTGGGATTGCGTAATTAACGAAGCAATTGATAGCACTGTCGCAGCTCAAGGCGGCGTGGAACCCGGCGATCGCGAAGTTGAAGCGGGCACGCCGGCCATCGAGCCAAAACATTAGCATATATGGAGGTGGCGCGGACACCAGTGACGTCACAGCCGGTAGCCAGCGTATATAAGGCCGCGCCAGCAGCCACCAGGCAATCATTCCACTTGACAATGGCCAAGGAGTGTTCGGCCGAAAATTCGTGTATTTTAACCACTTGATGTGGTCGCAAATCCGAGAACTTTTCATTCGATCTTCAGATCGCTAACTGGACTCCTTGTAGCACTCACAAGTTATTCCTTCCGCTGATGGACTTTTTTAAACACCTTCCGCAATGATGGACAGTCCCTCACCTTCAGTACAAGAGGTTCGTCTGATCTAGGTTCAGCTGTCACTGTTTCTTCGCATTTCCACTTCACAGTTACATGACCAAGAGTCTTAATGGCTAAATTTAGAGCGGTTGAAATATCCCTCGCTGACTTGTTACTGATGTAACATCGTTTTGTGTCTCAGCCTCGTCGTCGCCTATGTGTCTCGTCCGCCGGTTGTCGTAGGTGTCGGTGGCCGAGTAAAAAGAGACCGACACAGGAATAAAGGATGCACGCTTGTGCGGTATGGAGGTGACCAGCCAGTGGGACAGCAGAAACTAGAAACACTAGAGTAAATTAGAACGAGATATATATTTCATAGAGACTTAGTAATACTCAACTTTTACATAGTTCGTCTGCAGAACGCTGATACATAGATTATATAGAGGCTTGCCTACTGATGATTCCTAGTGCCTATCCGATAGCCAAGTCTTAACTGTTGCCTATCTGATAACCAAGTCTTAATTGGTGCCTATCTGATTTCCAAGTGTTAACTGGTTCCTATCTCAGTCCCAAGTGTTAACTGCTTCCTATCTCAGTCCCAAGTGAACGATGTCGTTCAGTGGTGGCCACGAGCGGAGTTGCAGCAGAGGGCGCTCGTGGCAGACGTCGTAAGAACGCCGCGCCGTGCGTGCATGGCGGCGCGCGGCGAAAGTAGGTGGCGCGCACTTTAGACTTGTGCGACACCACACATCGGATTACTAGTCTACTTTCGAAATCAACAACGCTCTTACAGACTCATTCTGGTGTTACTCCTCTAATGACAATCCAATACCCTCCGCCCCCTATTATATACGTAGATTCTCCTTTCATGACATGTAGTGGTCGATTTCACATTACATATCGGTGTTGAAATAGTTTTGATCTATGTATTTCTAAACTGTGTCACAATGATAATACTATAAATTGCTTTGCATTACGTGTATGCCAACTTGAGTCAGCGTGGCTTCAGAGAATAGTAAGAATAATAAATCTAAACATAAATAAATAAATAAAAACTGTAATTAAAAAATAATAACCTTAATAACAGATTTTCCAACTTTGCTACAATATGATCGTAGTTATTTACTTCAAACGATTATCTGATTTGTTATGTGCCATTTCAAATGCTTACTCTTATTACATTGATGTTTTAGGACAACTCTTATGGATTAGTTTCTGGACATAAAACTTG
Source organism: Locusta migratoria (assembly GCA_026315105.1). Classification (NCBI taxonomy): domain Eukaryota; kingdom Metazoa; phylum Arthropoda; class Insecta; order Orthoptera; family Acrididae; genus Locusta; species Locusta migratoria. The sequence goes on from CM048744.1 coordinate 515,757,736, forward strand.
ATTCATCTAGATTAAAACCAACTGTGTACATACCTTATTTTTACGGATTTTAAGACAAAATTCGAAGTCTTTATTTATTGATAATGGCCGGTTTCGACTATATAAATTGCCATCCTCAGATTACAATATCTTTCTGATTCATGTACAAACTGACAAATATATAGTTACGTTTCCAATTTCAAAGTGTTTCTTACAAAAATAGGAGACTGGGGCACAATGAGCACAGGTGCTCAATTCCTTATTTTAAAAAATGTATTTGAAAGGAGGATAATGTAATTTCGCCGTAGGAAACAGTTAATATGTCGGTAGTATCTGCTCTTTCTTCAAGATCGCTGTTCGTCACACTTCCTGTAGAGAATTGCATCAGAATTTTAACCTCACTTATTACAAATATTCCATGAAATAAAATAGTTTTCACTCGTATAAATTATTGTTCAGGAAAGTCAAGAGCGGTAAGCATGATTGTAATAAGCTTAAAATGATAGACAAGTATAAAGAACTTTTTATCATCACAATTATAGACGTTCATTACCCTTTACATAAAAATGGAATACATTTTAGTTCTCTTTATTGCCCATGAAAACAGAAATTGACAAGTTGTATGACAATAACCTAGACATACACGCCTATAATTGCAGTCTAGAATCGTAGTTGAATGTAAGACCAATAAATAATGGTAACAGAGAAATACATTTGTTCCAGTTGGCAATATACACGAGTACCCCTAAAACGCAGAACACGTCCTCTTGCACTGAAGCATACCTGTATTCGTCACAACATCCTGTCTGCTAGATCATCAAGCTACTGTTTTCCAGACTGTCTCACTCTTCAAAAGCAATGCGGCATATACCTCTCAGATTGGTTGGTGGGCCACCTCGTCTAAAAGCAGTTCTTTTCAATGTATCCCAGGCACGTTCGATAGGGGTCATGTCTGGGTAACATGCTGTCCATTCTAATCTTGTGATGTCGTCATCTTGAAGGAATGCACTCACAAGGTGTGTACCATGAGCGCGAGAATTGTTATCCATTAACACTAGAAGTACCACATGGGTCGTTTTTGACCCATGGGGGTGTTACTAGTGCCCTGACCCCCTCCATATGCATCATAGCACCAAACCCTCTCGTGACTTTTAATCATTTACGTTGTTGTACAACTCACCAAAATTTCATCCCACCTAGGCCAACTAGATGAAAAATTTATCTGTTATACCATTAATACCATGTGGGTCATTTTTTACCCATTCATAGTTTAACACAATTTGACGTCAGTACATCCGTTTTTAGAAATGAAATACTTTCTGGGAGTCCATCAATGTTATTCACAAGATGTTGGAGTACATTACGACACTTTGGGACAAAAATAAAGTGAAATACTAAAAATTTGTAGGTCGGGCTACGCCTTATAGTAGAATCTGCTGATTAAGTATTTCAGATGCATCAAATGAATGACAAAAAATAATAGGAAACATATGGCGATCATTTATCTCCAGCACAACGTAAGGATGTATCATTCTACCTAAGTTTTTGAACTAATAAGCACGCAGTTCACTGTTTGTCCTTCTTTGTTCTGTTATTTAGGTTTCGGTTGACGACTCTCTTTATTCTTTGTAATGAGCCTACTGTATGTCAGGTCAGTGACAATACTGAGAGGAAACTACCAAGAAAATTTGAAGTTTTATAATGAAACCAATGGTGGAGTCTGTGTAGCTGACCAAATGACAAGACATTACAGTGTCCGAGCTGACACCCACTGATTGATTATGCACGTCCTTTACAACATTCATAACCTTGCATTGATCAGTGGTCACACAATTTTTAAGTTATGTTCTTCTATGAAGATGGCAAGGTGATAATGTATGAGTGACGAGCTTCCTGCCCCCTACAAACTGCAAAAGGGAGTCAATATTCCCTTGTAAGCACTGGGCGGTAGCGCTGACCAATATGAAAATAGAAGGCATTTTCAAATCCAGGATTCCTACAAAGAACAAAATGGGAATAAAACACCAAACGTATGTTTAATGTTCAACAAGTACATGCGCAAAACCAACCAATTCAAAATGTGTAACGTCTCAACTACGAGCCCACCCCAGCTTAGACAATACTGTCAACTATTTGTTCCTAAATATTTCCAAATACTTATACCAAAAGAGTGAAATTGCTTTTTGTAATATTTTTGAACCCTTGATTACAATAAGGAAGAAAACATGTAGTACTTTCACAAATATCAGGAACTGAAAAAGTAAAAATGCTGTAAAAAATGCTATCAGTACCAGGGGCGGATCCAGGATGGCCTGCTGGAGGGGGGGGCGGTAAAAGAATTCTCATTGTCAGCTAAACTCTGGCTCAGTAGAAAGACTCTAGCACTGGCCACCCCTTTTTACCCTACGCCCAATCAAACACAAAAGTCTTACAGTCGAAGGTTCAGTGCAGTGATAGCACACTAGCTTCGCATTCTTAAAAAAAAAAAAAAAAAAAAAAAAAAAAAAAAAAAAAAAAAAAAAAAAAAAAAAAACCTCCTTCAGCGTATGATTAGTAGTCGTATAAACTATTTGTTTTGAGTCTGTTTCAATCTTTTCATACAGATATACAATGTGAAATTATTTTATTTACTTTTTGTATGGATTTTTGATGAAAAACTGCAATTTCTTCTGGAAAATTTAAATAAAATAACATTTATTTCTGAAAATTTAGTTTTGATTGTGAACTATCCATGTAGGAGCTCAAATTATATTTTTCTTGCACCCAAATGGGTAATACCAACATGGTGAATCCAAAACGCCAGCTTCACATCCGAACAACATCACTTTGGTTCACTCCAAGATGTCTGGAAACTTCTCTCGATGATTCCCTCCAAACACAAAGTAACAATGTGGATACATTAAATTTCTGAATTGGCCTTCTAGGCATGGTAGAATTTCAGTCAACACAAGCAATGTACTTCCTTCCTGGTGTTATGACTGTAGTTGATCGTTGTCTTAGCCTCTCCCTTACATTGGCACTGCACATGCTTTGTTGTTTACAACAACTTTGTGCGGGTTGAGTGACATCTATGGACCATCTAAGAAACTGTCTTCTTGGTGCAATATACACATTCAAAGTCAGTGTTCAGGAGACCAAGGTGATGCAACACTTTTTTGATGTGTGTATCAATTGGTCACACATGTTCCTCTGAGTATATTATGTAGTAAGTTTTGCATATTAGACATATGGGATACAGTGAGCAATTGATGCTTAGTGCATCATTAAACCTGCCCTCTTATGTATCTAATGCAGATCCTACAATATATCAACATATTGAAAAGTATCTACATAATAGTATAACTCTATGAAGCAATATTTAGATACTAAATTATAAAAATTACTCTCTCTCTCTCTCTCTAACACATACTTTAGGAGATGCAATGTCGCAAAAAAGGAAATTTGCGAGAAATAGTCACATCATGAGACAATGTTCCAAGTTTCCTCTTAAACTAATGGCTTGGTTTCAACCAAATTTGCTACTAATGTTCCTTACCGCAAGTAAACCATCTCTGTGGGTAAATGCAACCTATGATACATATTTCATGCGATAATATGCCATAAGCAAAAAGTCACAAACAACTGACCATCGTGTGACTAATCTTTATTTGAGAGTGAAAGGACTTTGCGATTTGCAATAAACTTTATGCATAATATCAAATCTTTATGAAACTTTAACTCACTAGCAATCCTAGAAAAAGAATGAAAGGAAAAAAGTGTATCGTTAGCAGTTATCCTATATTCAAGGAATAAAACTACAGCCTTCGTCTTGAGGTTATAATTCATTACTTCCACATGACTAATTGTAAATGTCAGACATTTTACAGATAATATACGCACTTATCATAGAATGTACTGCCGACAAAGTTCATAATATAACAGGACATAAGAAATTAAGTTCGTAAGAAACTTCCCATCACACATGATTTTCGATTTATTACTTGTTTAGTACTCCTGCTCGCAATATATTTGGCAGTTGCTATACACATATGTGACAGAATGTACGTTACATTGCTACATATACAAACATACTCAGCAATCCACCCAAAGGTGTGTGGTGGAGGGTACTCAGTACCGCTAATGGTTACTTTCTTTCCTGTTCCACTCCCATATACAATAGGGAAAAACGAATGCTTGTTTGCATCCGTATAATCTCTAATCTCTCTAATCTTATCTTTGTGGTCTTTACGTGAAATGTAGTTTGGCGGAAGTAGAATCATACTGCAGTCCGCCTCAAATTCCGGCCCTCTAAATTTCTACAACAGTGCTTGTCGAAAAGAACGTCGCCTCCCCTTCAGCGACTCCCAGTTGAGTTTCTGAAGCATTTCGGTAACACTCGGTACCAGTTACAAACCTCGCCGCCCACTTCTGAACTGCCTCCATGTCGTTTAAATCTGGTGGGGATCTTAAATACTTGAATGATATACAAAACAGGGACATACAAGCGTTTTATGTGCCGTCTCCTTTACGGACGAATCACACCTCCCAAATTTCTCCCAATAAAGCAATCCCCACGACTGACCTTATATGCTCATTCCATTTCATATCACTGTGCAGCGTTACGTCCAGGTATTTAATGGATGCCACTCTGCCAACCAGCACACTACTAATGCTGTATTCGAACGTTATGGGATTGTTTCTCCTACTCATCTGCATCACGTTATATTTTTCTACATTTAGTGCTAGTTGTCATTCCTCACACCACCTAGAAATGTGGTCCAAATCATCCTGCATCCTACTACAGTCATTCAATGACGACGCCCTCTTATACACCACAGCATCATCAGCCGATAGGTGCAGACTGCAACTCACTCTATCCTTCAGAGCATTTATATAGAAAGAAAATAATAGCGGACCTATCACACATCGGTCGGGCACCCCTGACGATACCCTAGTCTCTGATCAACACCCGCCATTGAGGACTATGTATTGGGTTATATTACTTACCTTAGAGCCACCCACATATTTGGCTACCTATTCCATAAGCTTGTACCTAGCTTTGTTTGCAATGCATTTAAATTTTGCCTGTAACTCCTCTACATTCACCATAACTGAACTAAACGATGTCCAGTCATTTCTTAAGACAGCAGCTTCTCTCCTCTTTCTAGCACAAACACTCTCCTAGGCTTCTTGACCACTTTATTAACTTTGGTGTCCATTGTCATCTTCTTTGTCTGAACTTCTTATCGTTCACATTTCATTCCTGTGCAATGCTACCCTTCAGACCAATACTTTCAGAAACAACTTCATAACATTTACATTAATTTTGGATTTCAATAAAATTTGTTTCTTCAGAAATGCTTTTCTGCCCATAGCATGTGCGATTAATAGTCATTCTGCACATCATACTTCTTTACTTACGCCATCGTAAATTATTTTACAACGCAAATAATATGAAACCACTTTTTTTATTGAATAGTTTCCTAACCAAAGTCCTTCAGCATCGCTTTACTTTTTTAGACTGGATTCCATTACACTTGTGTTGCTCTTGTTAATGTTCCTCTTATACCCTCCTTTCACAACACTGTACATTCCAATCAGTTGCTCTTCCAGGTCTTTTGCTATCTCTCACAGAACCTCTATTCCACTAGATAATAATAAAGTTTTTATCTCTACTCCCTGAACTTTAATTCCAAACTATTTCTCCAAAACTTTTTTTGGAAATTTTCTAAATTCTGCTTGAAATGAAGATATTTGAAGCAGAATTTAGAAAATGAAGCAGTAATTAACATAATTGTAAAAGGTTGATCCAAAACATTGCAATATATTATTTTTTATTTATTCTCGAGATATATTTTGGCGTAAGTGCCATCATCAGGTGTCTTTCTGCAAAATCATTTTCTGTTATCAGTATGTATCCAAGTACTAGATAAATAAATTTACATAAATAAAATTTACAAATTTCAATCATATTGTGTAGTACATAAGGTATTTAGAAGCCTTATCTACTTCAACTGACTATTTATAAGGTGTTCTTTTATATTTCAATCACAAAGTTTAGTGAGTTATCTGTCAGTGCCTCAGAATACTACATGTTTACAAATTTTTCTTTCAAAGAGAAAATACAGAACTTAACAGATATGCCATTATAGATGCTATATTAATGTTTGACATGGTTTTCCTTATTTAGTCTTTGGTTGATTTTAGCATTATAGTACGATCTCTGATTAATGGTAAGCTGGCTTATCCTTTGTCCAGGGTTAAATTGTCAATAAAATTATTGTCCTAATTTTTGTGTTTAAAATCCATTTGATCGTTTAATAAATTATTTGCGTGACTAGTTGTGTTGATACATACTTCAGTTTCCTCCAGAATATTCATGTCATATCCCTTCTGTATTACATGTAAAATTTAGAGTGGATGTTCTATAGTGCCTACTGTCTGATTTTCCGATTGTAAGTGCTGCTAAAAAGTGGATGGATTTTTTTATTTTTATCTTGCGCTTTCTCTCTCTCTCTCTCTCTCTCTCTCTCTCTCTCTCTCTCTCTCTCTCTCTCGTGTGTTCTTCATAGTGAATGGTGAAATTACGTCCAGTTTGACCTATATAATATTTAATACAGGATTTACAAGAAATTTTGTATATACCAGGATTTAGAAATTTAGAAGGTTTTGTTATGTGTGTGAAGATTTTGCTTCTTATGGTGTGTCTGTGTTGGTATACTAAAGTTTATGTTAGTATCCCCACGACTGACCTTATATGCTCATTCCATTTCATATCACTGTGCAGCGTTACGTCCAGGTATTTAATGGATGCCACTCTGCCAACCAGCACACTACTAATGCTGTATTCGAACGTTATGGGATTGTTTCTCCTACTCATCTGCATCACGTTATATTTTTCTACATTTAGTGCTAGTTGTCATTCCTCACACCACCTAGAAATGTGGTCCAAATCATCCTGCATCCTACTACAGTCATTCAATGACGACGCCCTCTTATACACCACAGCATCATCAGCCGATAGGTGCAGACTGCAACTCACTCTATCCTTTAGAGCATTTATATAGAAAGAAAATAATAGCGGACCTATCACACATCGGTCGGGCACCCCTGACGATACCCTAGTCTCTGATCAACACCCGCCATTGAGGACTATGTATTGGGTTTATTACTTACCTTAGAGCCACCCACATATTTGGCTACCTATTCCATAAGCTTGTACCTAGCTTTGTTTGCAATGCATTTAAATTTTGCCTGTAACTCCTCTACATTCACCATAACTGAACTAAACGATGTCCAGTCATTTCTTAAGACAGCAGCTTCTCTCCTCTTTCTAGCACAAACACTCTCCTAGGCTTCTTGACCACTTTATTAACTTTGGTGTCCATATTTGTAATTTTTCCTAGATATGTTGTGCTAATATACAGTGTCCCACTCAACTTTTTCACCCCATATATCTCAGAAACTAAAATATATATTGAAAAAGACTTTCACAGTCATGAACCTAAGCCAGGGGCTTATGAAAGTAAGTACTATGAGACAGTCTAACATGTAAAGAAATATTATTTATGTTCTTTTAAATGGATACCCTATATTGTTCCTTAAGCAATCAATAGAATGAAAAAATCACTAAAAGAATTGCATTTGTTGCATCGTAATGCGTCTGTCACATTCGGAGAAACTGCAAAGCGAAGTTGACATTTGAAGCACATGAGACGTTCAGCTAATGCATCCCAAGACTCAAGCAAGACCCATAGTTGAGTCTCGGACGCACTAAAAGCGTGCCTCATGTAATTCAAATGTCAGCTTCGCTTTGCAGTTTGTCCAGATGTAATTGAAGCATCCCAATGCAACCAATGCCACTATTTCTGTGATTTTTCATGCTATTGATTGTGTAAGAAATAATATGGGATATCCATTTAAAAAAAAACATAAGTTTGCGTTGAAAATAATATTTCTTTACATTTTAGGCTGTCTCAGAGTACTTTCATAAGCCCCTGCCATACTTCATGTCCGTGAAAGTCATATTTGAATATTTATTGTAGTTTCATTCAGAGATATATTGGGTGTAAAAGTTGAGTGGGACACCATGTATATTAATTTTTTGTTCCTCTTTGTAATGTGATTGCTGCATGTGTTATTAGTGGATCATGACTCTTTTGTTTATTGTGTAGCTTTATTACAATGCTGGAGTTGTATTCTTGTTGTTGGGCAATGTATTGAAATATACGTAATTAATTTTTTTGTCATCTAGTAGTAGGCTGACAACTCTGTTAATTATTGAATGGAAAAATGCTAGTTGGTGTGACCAGGGATGACATGAATGGGCATGGATAATGTTGCCTGATAGTGCTGGTACCATGTATATTTCAAATCTGTTACTATTTTGTATTTTTTTGTATGTATAGCTTCGGAAAGTTAATTTTGTCATTAGATTCTAGTTCTATAGTAAAATTGATTTTGGTGTGTAGGTAATTGAGGAGGTTATGAATATTATTTATGTCTCCATTTCCGTTTATGAGCATGAGAGTTTCATCCAAGTATCGATATTAAAAAATGATTTAATTAGTCTCTTGCTATAGGAAGAATCTTTTTTTGAGGCTATTTAAAAATATATCTGCTATGGTACTAGGTTGCAATCCATAGCAAGACTTGCTAACTGTGTATAAAATTTTCCTTCAAATTGGAAATAGTTTTGTTCTAAGACTAAGTGAAGCACATTTATAATTTTGTATGTCCTATTAACTGGAATTTTGTTGTATCTAAGTAAGTTATGTTCTACAAGGTTAATAGTCTGTTGGACAGGATTATTAGCATACAGGTTTTTGATATCAAAGGATACAAGTTTTCAATTTGTGGGAATGTTTGTCCTATTTATATCCTATGCAAGGGTTTTAGAATTTTGGATAGTGTATTTCTTATTGTAAATGTTATATTTCTGTAATGGTGTATCCAACTTCTTACAAATTAGGTAAGTGGGACAATTTATAATACAAACAAAATACAACTGTGGTGTTCTTGGGTCATTTTGATATATTTCCTTTTTTCATTTTCACATAAAATAGAGGGACATGATTTAATGATCTTTCTTGTTTGTGCTATGTCTTTGTTGGTAGGGTTAGATTGGATTTGTATAATAATGTTATTGTTGAAAAATCGTATACTTTTTGTATATAGTCATCTTGGAGAATTAAGACATCTACCTTAATTGCTATGGTGATAGTCTGTTCCAGTTTATGATTTCTTCAAAGTTAATCTTTCTGAATATGTATGTTTTGGATACATATAGTTAAATTTATTACCTATAACATTGACTATAGAGATTAGCAGATATATATTTTTAAAACCCTTCTAAAGTTTTAAATCCTTGTATATATTAAATATTTGTAACTCCTGTAATGAATATTACATACACCAAACTGGATGTAATTCCACCATTCGTTATAAAGAACACGCTAGAGATGGTGAGAAAAATCCATCCACATTTTAGCATCACTTACAATCGTAAAATCACACAGTAGGCAATGTAGAAAATGCACTCTAAATGTTTCATATAATACAGAAGGGATATGAAATGAATATTCTGGAGGAAATTGAAATATGTATCCTTGCAACTAGTCACGCAAATAATTCAATAACGATCAAACTGATTTTAAACACAAAAATTATATGCACAATTTATTGATAATTTAATGCTTGACAAAGACTAAATAAGGAAAACCATGTTATCTATAATGTCCTCCTAAAATTTCTAATGAAATCCTGTCCCATTTCCCTACATAATAACATTCACATAAATAATAAATAAAATTATGTCATATCTGTTAAGTTCTATATTTTCTCTTTGAAAGAAAAGTTAGTAAAACTGTCCCACTCTCAGGCATTTACAGATAACTAAAATTCGAGTAAGAAATATAAAAGAACGCCTCATAACTCGCCAGTCGAAGCAGCTAATGCCTCTAAATACTATATAACTGAAATTTGTAAATTTTATTTATGTAAATTTATTTATCTAGTACTTGGATACATACTGATAACAGAAAATATTTTTTGCAGAAAGACACCCGACAATGGCAGTTAGGCTGTAAGATATCTCGTGAATAAATAAATATATTACAGTGTTTTGGATCAGCCTTTTGAAATTATGTCAATCTACAACATCTGCAACACTGTGGGCCCAAGATATAACAAGTTGAAACAGTAATTGCTCAAAATGAATAAGAAGTGTGTTTATCTAGTGGCTTCCCAGACCTGGTAGTATGTTTGAAAAATGGTCCAACCAGACAAATAACCCCTTCAACCTCTGAAGTTACTAAACTTCTGGTAACAGAGAAATCAGTCACAGCAACTAAATCATGTATAAATTATATCTGGATTTAAGTATTACTGTTACTGAATTCTCATGTTTTAATCTGACAGACAATTAGATACCGAATGTTATGACTTGAGACAGACTTTGAGAGCTAAGTCCCCTCAGGACTGAAAGAGTCAGGTCCAGTGACATCAATGAATGCGTCACAGAAATCGCTCAAAATTACATAGTTTCACTAGAGATCAAACTGAGTAAGCTGAGATTTTATAACTACAAATACATCAAACAACAGGAGGCCTTTGCTACTTATAAGGAGTGTCTATCACTATAACGTACTTAATCTATAATACTTTGAAAATAGTTATCAATTAATCCCTTTTTCAAGTTTCATGGGACCGCTTTGGCTGAATGTTACTTGAGTTGTGAACATCACGTACCATAAGTCTCAAAAAATTTTAAAATCCAGTAACCATGCAGTTATTCTACATCTAACCTCTGTGATTGTGGAGACATGCAGACGACCCAACATATGTAAAAGTGCCCTGAATGTCCTTCACATTGTACTTTAGAGGACTTGATGTTGGCAAACCCAAATGCTGTTGACATACCCCATTTTGAGCCAAATGTATATAATGTTTGTTTGTTATATAAAGTTTTGTATTTTATGTGTGTGTAACTAATTAATTTGTCTGGTCTACCTTTTATACTCATGTATACAGGATGCTTCTGGCACAAATAAAAAAAATAATCCCTTGTTTATATATCGGATTATACAAAATGTTGCATTACATTTCTATTTGTACTTTCTGTAAATAAATTATGTTTGTTATTCATAGGTTGTATATTTTACTTCAGTGCTGAATTTTCATTTATCTGGTGGATCTGTTTCAGGTACATTACGCTTCTGTTCCATGCATACACCTGTTATTTGGCAGTGACACTTACTAAAGCATATTAATTGTTTCATCAGTCTCAATAGAAAAATGGAAATGTTGAATAACTGTATGTGATTGCTGAAAGTTGCTGTTCTGAACTGTAGTCGGTAATGAACTCACAGTACCTGAACTATTCCATAACACATAATTATAACAACTCACTATTTTTTTCTGTATTTAACACTTTCGAAGTTGATGAATTCAGATCCCTTTCCTCTATTTAGCTGTCACAATGGGAGCCTGTGTAGAGCTATCTACTTTTGTGAACATTTAAAAGATTGGCACAACTTTTACATCTTTAGCGTCTTACAAGGAGACCACATGGATATTGGGTTTTAGAAATTTTTCTACTTACGGTAAGTGAAGTTCACACCTTAAATAACAATCGGCTGAAGCCATTTGGCACAACTCTAAAAAATAATAGAGAAAATCGACTTTGTAGTTTAGCAAGTACATATAAGTACCATTAATTAAATGAGTTGCAGCATATGTTGGTGTAGTTCCAGTGGTAGCAGTGTGGCCTTACAACCGTAGTGTTTGTAGTTCGAACACTGCCATTACAGATGTTTCTTTTCATCATTGTGTTCAAATACTTACAGAATTTCAATATCTAATAGTAATTTTTACGAAAAATTCACGTGTTTTTTGCATATTCATAATTTTCTATATCTTATAAAAGATTGTTAATAATAATGGTTTCAATAAAAAAAGTTCTAGTTTTTACAGTATTCGCTTCACTATCAGTTGACAATAGTAGTCTTCGATTTTTCAGTATGTGAAAAGCTGTGATGCTGTTTTTGGAAAGTCATCTCCATAATTACTAATAATTTCCAGCAACTAAACTACTCATCCATTGTTTTAGGTGATGACAAGGCATTCAGCTTATCTACATGTAAGTAAACAAAAACTGACAAAACACATGGAATTAGAGATTGTAAAATGTTTTATATAACTGAAATCGAAAAAATATGTGTTATAGCATGATTCGAACCATAGACTCTGTTTTTTAATATTGGTACTTGCATGTACTTGCAAAATTTCAAAGTCGATTTTCTTTATAATTTTTTAGAGTTGTGTCGCATGGCTTTGACTGATTGTTATTTAAGATCTGAACTTCACGTACCATACATATTGCTGTGAGTCTTCTGACAGAACGTGTGGTACAGTGGTTAGTATCGCAGATCACTGTGCTTGCAGTTCCTAGTTCAAATCCCACCATGGGATTTTTCGGATGTTCTATGTTCGATGTACTTGTTATGTTCCAGAAACTTCTTTCTATGTATAAATAGTGGAACACCCCAGGCAGGAGGCAGACTGTACTGAGTGTACGCTTGTGTTAGCAATAACCATGTTCTAGGTGTAAAATGTTGTGCTCTATTAATGACCAGCCTTAGTATTCTGGACCACTTGCAGTGTTCAACATGATAAAATAAAAAATTCTAATATCAGATACCCATGTGGTTTCTTTGTCAGACTCTCATTACTTTTATCTGTCACATATCAATTGGAGCAAACATTACAAACTTGGACAGTAATTTGTAGGTAATCCAATATATAATGAAGCTCAAGGTAGACCTGTAAACGTGTTCTATTGTTCTTATAAAACAAAAATGTTTCACTACCTGACTTTTATAATCTTTAATACTCCCCTACAAAGAGTGGACCAGGTTGTTAGAGATCTGACCCATTTTAAATATTTGTTTCCAATCAGCTAATCATCAGACCAGCTGATAGTGGGGCAGATGGAATCCCAATTAAGAATAAAATATACGAGCCATACTTCGTAGAGAATACTGACATGACCAAAAATTTAAAATGTTGTGTAACTGAATAGTGTTCATAAGTTGTATGTATTTTTACACATTACAGAAAAGAATGAAGTGTTGAATATGGTCGCGCCTCTGTGACTTCCAGTTGTATGAAACTGAATACATTTCCTTCCTATAACCCTGATGGTCATATTGTGTCAGTGAAATCTACTGTTTATGTACTTATTTTCTTCTTACACAATATCATTCAGATAGGTAACGTTAATACACCTCTAATTGTATGGATTATGTTTGCAGAAGCTGCAGATCCCTCACGACTTCGACATCAACATGTATGGATGGGTGAAAATGGCAACGGATCCATCTTTCCAGCAAATGATGGAGCTGGCGGCTAGAGGACGCTACTGTGTCAGCAAAGATATGTGCTTCACGCTTCAGGAACCCTTTGGCAATTGTTGCCCTTTCTGATTGCCAGTATCTGTACTTTCATGTTACGAACTTGGTATTTATTTAAATCTCGCTGACCTAAACAACATTTCTGAGGAGTCATGGCAAAAAAACAAACCTGTCACAAAATGTATGAGGAAGAATTATTACTCTCTATCGAAACGTAATAATGTGTTGATCTACGTAAATTTGCAAATTTAGCATCGCAGAAGGTTGTTATCAAGGTGAGGACCTAGGTTCCAGTGATTATTCGTCATCCCTCACAACTATCAACATGCAATTTGCGTCAAAACGATAATCAAAATCATGCAGAATGTAGCGCATCTACTGCTATGGTTTTGTCATAGAAGCTCTCTGCCATGACTTTTGGACAACAATGGTGTATAATCTTTAAGGAAACCGAATCTGAAAAACTAGGTAGATAACAGCTGTTTTCATTTACAACATGTCTTCCAAGGTTCTGTGAAAAAGACAGAAGAGAAAACTATTTAAATATGCTAGGTAAACGAAGAGGGTGGTGGGACAATGGAAAGGTGAGCCATCAACTCTAAGAATTTAATATTTACAAAGTTATTATAGACAGTATAAACCAGATTTGAAACAATATTAAAACAGGACACCAGTGACTGCCACTTCAAAAGTCATCTAACAAATTTTGCTAGTGTATACACTGTCAGTGTTGAATATTAATTTGTAAAAATGTATTATTAAGTTTTTGGTTTCTGTCATGATCATCAGTCCTTAACTATTTTGATAACTATTTCCAATGCTTTATTAACATATTTTTCGGAATAGTTGACATTCAGTACATCTACAATCTCATGTAAATGTGCTTTATAAAGCAAAATGAATTTATAATTTGTTGTACTAAGTTCGAAGATTAAAATAACTACCCTTCCATTTAGATTTTCAATAAAAGAACTTACTTTTTTATTGCAAAAAGAAATATGTAAATTGTTAACATTACCATTGAGTCTTTATAACTTTGGATTTCATTATAAATATCAGTCCTTTTTTATTCTGTATCTGTGCAATATTGTTATTTTGTATGCTATTACCCTATTAAACGTATATTCAACTGAAACCTTTATATAGTATTCCTAAGCAGCACATAGGAAAGCAACATAGCTCTACTTTTATACAAAAAATAAATAAAAAACAATATATAATTTGTATTCTATAGTTACATAATAAAGGTTTAAGGTGATTTATTACCTGTTACCAATTGAAAATTCAGATAACCCCTTGAAAATCAAATCATCTCACTTTAAAGGCTGCACTACCTGCAATTTCCAGGAAATGTATCCATACTGGTCACATAGTTTGAACTATTTGCAAGGACGTATGTAAACATTAGGCTGTTGGGGTATTTAAACCAAGTACTAATTTCTTAAACGCACAGTATACTGTCTACGTGATCACTGCTGTATTACATAATGTTTTATACAATCAATAATTACAAGTGTCAAGATTCATATTTTTACTTTCATGGTGACAGTAAAACAGATGAGAACTGAAACATTATATAATTTATAATGTTATGAACAAAATATTGTTTAATAAAATATTTACAACATAGTTTTTATATTATACCACACTCTAAATCATTTCCAAAAACATTTTAATCTGTCATAATGTTTCTTATATTGTGAAGTTAAAACAGTTTGTTTATGATAACTTTTTGAAATTTTCAAACTGTTTCTAATATGAACCTTAATCCACTGTTATTAAGAAAAAATAAAATATCATCTCAACTGAAATACAGAAAAGGACTATTAATGCAATGGCTGGAGTGTAATATAAGTGATGTAGAAAGTGTGTGTTCTTGTTCAAATGTTCAAATGTCTGTTAAACTTATGGGACTTAACTACGGGGTCATCAGTCCCCAAACTTACGAACTACTTATCAACTACCTCATACTAAGGATGGCACAAATATCCATGCCGAAGGGGGAATTCAAACCCGTGACCATAGTGGCCGTGCAGACCGTGACTGGAGCGCCTCAGTGCCCTCGGCCACTGTGGCCAGCTGTATGCTCTTGGTTAGGCCAGCAAGTAGAATGGAAACACGTTCTTTGGTCCATCATACCCACTGAAACAGAGGTTACAGCTCCTTAATTTATCAATGTCCATTATTATTCCACAAATAGCACAGAAAATCCATGACTGGCACTGATTATGCATTTGGCCAGACATGGTGCTCTACAATGTCCACAGCCTTCTGCATCAGATTCCATAGGACAATGATCATATAGAGGCATGCTGCGGATTGTACAGCAGTTAATAACATCACAAAAGAATTACCACAAGGCCTCCTCGGTGGGACTATTGTCTGGAGTATTACCATCTCATCTTTTCTGGTGTTAGTGGATGAGCACGAATTAACTGAAGCAGTAACTCTACCTCTAATATAGGCTATCATGAGAAAATAGCTAACATTCAAAACCACTCAGTAACTAGTTAGTGTGCGAGAAATAAATCGTGTGTGCAAAATGAACTGGAGCCTCCTAACAGATTCCAGTAGCACAGCTAGTAATGGAGAATCTGGACCACTTTGTTTACATTTTATGGCATTGGCATAATATGACCCACATATCATATAGAATAAGTAGGAGGCGAGGTACTGGTGGAAGTAAAGTTGTGAGGCGTCATCGTGAGTCGTGTCGGGATAGCACAGTGGGTAGTGCGCTTGCCCGCGAAAGGCAAAGGTGCCAGGTTCGAGTCCCGGTTCTGGCACACAATTTTAATTAATTAATAACTTTTGATTTGCTAAAGACATAATAAGATTGAGATTTGGCAGAAACTCTGAGCACACTGACAGGTGGAGGAAGTTTATTAGATTGTCATCACTGAAGTTGACATGTTATCCTGACTTTTTTAATTTCATTATTGAAAAGAAAACGGTTACATAAGCAGACCTAAACTTGAATAAACATTTGCAGTCTCATTATGTACATGTACGTACTTCTCCAGGATATCCTTCATAGAAATCCTGCACAGCTTCAACATATTATAATTTGTCTCACAAACGAAAATTGCACTGCATATCTATCTGTGCCAACAGCAAATTGTCAGGGGACTTTCAGCTAATACAGCAAATAGTCTTGAAAACGTCTCAAAGAGAGATGCTACATTGGCAATAACCTGAGATTGATTTGAAAACTATTCTTGCATTTCTTGAAAACCATTCTTGCATTTTTTTGAAAACCTGAAATAAATTATCCAAATAGGTGCTGGCAGTTGGAAAAATTTCACACCATCTTCTACTGCTGCTGATATTACGCTATATTCACTACACAGTACTGTACAGTGTTTCAAATACACAAGCTGACAATTTTCAGACCTTATCTGAAGAATTTAGATATTTGTTAGAAGCATCTGAAGCATCTCTTGAGTACTCAAAAGATTACACACCATATATTCATCTGCACCATGATGCACAGACGAAATATCAAAGTGTGCACTATGTTTCATTTGCACTACATGACAAAATGGCTGCACCTGAGGACTGTCGGCTGCCGCGGCCTAGGGGACTGAGGCGCTACAGTCACGGTCTGTACGGCCACTACAGTCGAGGGTTCGAATCCCCCCTCGGGTATGGATATTTGTGCCGTCCTTAGTATTAGCTAGTTCATAAGTAGTTTAGGGACTGATGACCCGATAGTTAAGTCCCATAAGTTATACAAACATTTGAACCTGAGGACTCGGAGTTCCTGCGCCACTCCACACCAACTTGGAGACAAAACTCTGAATATGGCCCAACGTTGGGTAGAAACCGGTTGGCAATAACAACCAATATCGCGCTCTAGACTGTTTTTTATGTATTGAATTACCTGAAGGATGCAAATATCTTTGAATGTCAAACGCTAAGTTTTATAGTGATTAAGTTTCACATTACCTTTTCCATATGTAGCATTTACCATTTGGAAGCTCATCTCTAGAGGCCTTGTTTCAAAGGTATCTTGAGCAGTTTTAATGCAACGTCCCCTGTTATGCAACTTGTCTGGATGACATTTTCATTTCCAGGAAGACATCAGAAGATCACTTTCACAACCTGAGGTACATTTTTCCCTTTCACTATCTGCTCGCCTTAAATCTAAATGTGTATATTTTGTTCTTAAATTAGAATGCATGGGCCATGTGATTGATAATATGGTATTCACTCTGCACAAAATCATTTGGATGCTAGAATGAAATTATCACTCTGCAGTGAGTGTGTGCTGATATGGAACTTCCTGACAGATATTATAATTGTGTGCCACAACCTAGATTCAAAACTGGGACCTCTGTCTTTCTTGGGCAAGTGGTCTACCACTGAGCTATCTTTGCATGTTTCACAGTGTGTCCTGCAAGTTTCACAGAAGAACTTCTGTGAAGTACGAGGCGACGAACTGACAGAAGTAAAGTTATGAGGACGGACTGTGAAGCATAACTGAGACGGTAGAGCACTTTCCCACAAAAGGCACAGGTCCCAGGCTCGAATTCCAGTTCCAGCACACAATTTCAATTTGCCAGGATGTTTTATTTGGATGCTATTTGTTAGTTTCCAGCACCGAAACTTATTTCTAATCTACAATCAGTTCTGTGGAAGTTATCACCTTACATAAAATTTATCCCCAAAGGCTCAAATCGCTGCTCTGCTTCACTGGCTTTGATGAAAGCATTTACCGTTTTAGTGGATCCAGGAAGTCAAAGGGCTTTTCAAAAATTTAAAGATGCAGTCAAGCATGTCTCATACTATTCTATCCTGAGAAGCCACTGATACGTGCCACAGACGCTTCTCTTGTGGGTTTCGGCGCTCGTTTGTCGCACAAAGTAGGCATGTCAGAGTGACTGGTTGTTTTTGCATCCAAATTACTTAAATCAAATCAACGTAATTACAGCCAAATTGAAAAAGAGGATCTGGCCTTTATTTATGGTGTCACTGAGTTCCACCAATACTTTAATGGCCCACGTTTAACGGTGATCACAGACTACAAGCCACTGACAACCATATTTCATCCATCCAAATTGAACAGTTCGGATGCAACAACGATAGGCATTCTCTAATTTCAATTATGACATTGTTTATTGGATAATTAATGAGAATTCAATCACAGATAATCTTTCAATCAGCGGAGGTGCAGCTTTTAATTCAACGGATGGGTTTTCTTGTCACCACGATCAGTCCATCCCAGCGACGTAGCATGAGGGTACCGAGGGGGAGGGCACACAGTCCCGGGCGGCATATGTGTGGGGACGCGAGGGGGAGAGCGACAGAGACCGGAAGCTTGGTTGGCTACTATGCGGCAGGCTTTCAGCAGCGAGGAACTGCTCACAAGCAAGGTCTGCAGTCGCTGCTTCAGCTGTCGCCACTGTGGCAGTGTGACACCAGACAGTAGCCGCAGCCCCTCTCCCCGCTGCCTCGATCACCGGTATAGGAACGCAAAAGTCAAATGGGGCAGACAGCACTGGCGGCTAGTAGTAGCGGATACCTTTAGCTACTACTGCACTGTGCTGTGTAGTAGGGCAGGCACTGCGTGCTTTCTCTCAAAAGCAACTGGACTTACTGAAGAGCTACAAGGCACCAGACTAGTCTCTCTGATGCGCTCGTCGTAATTTGTGTGTGGTACTCTTACATTTTGAAAGTTTTAGGCGGCGCATTTATTAAATTGGCAAACTCTTACTCAGTTTAATCGGTTACTGTACTTCTAAAGCATCATTGTTTCGCCACGGTGGAGTAGCCGAGTGCATTGAGGCACTATGCTACGATGCGCGAGGCCGTTCCCCGTCGGGGGTTCCCTCGGGATGGATGTTTGTATTTTCTTTAGTATAAGGTAGTTTATAAGCAGTTTGTGAGTTTAGGGAATGATGACCCCATAGTTTAGTCCCTTAAGCTTAACAAACAACAACATCATTGGTTTTGCTTCGGTTATTGTCTGAGAACCCAAACCTACGAACACATCGAAATTTTACTTCACCGAGGGTTTTAATAGGGGAAGGGTGGGCATAGTGGCCATGGCGGGCATAGTTGCCACTGGCTATTTTTGTTTTTTTTTTACCTTGAAGTGCTGCTACCAAGTGGCCTCAACTAATCCTCTCCAACGACATTGCTTCGAATTGGGACAGCGTACTTTGATTTCAGACAGAGAGCATCATTTCATCAGAGACTGCTATGCTTCCCAGAACATAGTCTTCACCCTGACACAGTGCTTCACTGTGCCTCAAGACATATACATTGGCACTTAGAAATTGTAGTAGACTGTTGTAAAATGTTAACTATTCATATAGATGTCTAGACTTCTCTATTTCTCCAATACCCACAGGTGAGTATTGACTTGTTCATCAATGTCATGTGTTACTAAAGTTGTGGAAACTTTCTGTTTAAATGTACCTGCATCGCCTTACCAACAACACCCCCACAACAATAACTGAAATGAATATCTATTTATTACATAATGTGCCAGTTTCCTTTGGTACAGTATTATTTTTTAGGGAAAAGCTTATTAGCGTAATGTGATTCTGTATATTTAATGCACAGTGCTACTTGACACAGTACATTGTGCCAAGCGAAGGATAACCTGATTTCACAATAAAATATCTTGAAATCTTAGGTCGATAGACAAGTTCATCAAGATGCATTTTTATTGTGAAAGCTCGTCCAAGGCACACCACCTTTGTAGTCATATCACAATGTATTCGAAATATCCATGGCCTGCACTACAGTGGTGATGCTAATGAACAATAAAAATTGTCATCACATCCTGTAGTCTCAACGAAAATGTATACCATCCAGTGTCGTGGGATGGTTTTTATCGATAGTATCTTTCAATGTGCCACACAAAATGTAGTGTCTGAGGCCAATCAATGCCTGTGGTAGTTAATTTGCATTAATCTAACCCAATTATCCTATCGCCAAAGTATTCATCAAGAAAGTGAAACATCCGTTTGTGATGACTGGTCGATTCTCCAATGTTACCTGTGTGGTAGAATATTGTTCCAAAATTCCAATGTGATGCTCACTAGTGATCTTTTCTCACATTAAAAAAGGGCCAATAATGTATCAGGTTCATAACGCAGCCCACATAATAACAATGAGAGAATACAGTGGTTTTGCTTAACAGAAATGAGGATTTTCAGAACCCCAAAATCGCCAGTTTTGTTTATACGTTACTATATTCAGTGGAAGTGTACTTCAACAGTGAACCAAATGCAACCATCATAAAATCCTTCATTATCAACCATCGTCAGAATCTGGTTTTAAAGCCAGCCCTCTAATCACACTGCACATACAGGTGGCATTCGATTTTGAACAGGAACAGGTGTAGGCTCTTTCAGTATTTTCTTTGTGCCAGAACGTTTCAAACGAGCTTCTACCGCAATTCTTCCGACGCATTTCCTTGGATTTTGCTAAACAATTCCAGAAATAATAGTGACATTTGCAGGAGTAAGTACAATTTGCTGGGGTGACCAGTATCTACCCGATTATAAGCGACACTGTCTGTCCGTTGGAATTTGGTGAAGAGTTTGCTAATTGTTTCCACATTGGGCCCTTTTCACTCGTAAAACCATTTTTCAAAACTGTGCTTCTTCACCGTAGGACTTGGTTGTAACCCATTGTATTCCAGTACCAGGAAAACAAGTTGTTTGATGGAATACGTAACTACAATCTCCTCGTTCAGTATGCTAACCACCTTTCACATTGCAACGAAGGAACTGATCACTCGGAATTGTAGCAAATTGTTTGTAGATATGCCATAAAGCGATTCCAACGCCATCTATCGGCAGCTTTTTAGATCAATTTTGACCTTTCTCGGAATTGTAGCAAATTGTTTGTAGATATTCCATAAAGCTATTCCAACGCCATCTATCGGACTCTTTTTAGAACAATGTTGACCTTTAAAAAAAAAAAAAACTTTCACAATGCAAATGCCTTCAGATGCATTCATCTATCGGTCTTTATTTTCGAAAAATTTAATTCTGCAATCAGGAACTCCTTTGTTGAACGCCCTGTATGTCAAAACATAATATGTGGAATCCTAAGGCTGTTGCTACAACGTAGTCATACAATGCATTTGTTATAAAAATAGCAGTCATAATCTTCCTTTTATTCAGGTGAAATCCTCAACCTAAGCACAAATGAATACTGTAATGTTTCCCTTTAACAAGAGTTAAGTATTCTAGCACATCCACCATATTATTTAGTGAGTATAGATAACAGAGTAGTCCAGTCAATGAATGCATTGTAGAGTGCATGGAATATGCAAGAATTTTTGACTTCAGGACTGTATTAGGGATAGTTAG
This sequence comes from Locusta migratoria, assembly GCA_026315105.1. Lineage (NCBI taxonomy): Eukaryota > Metazoa > Arthropoda > Insecta > Orthoptera > Acrididae > Locusta > Locusta migratoria. Next base: position 515,779,439 of record CM048744.1, read on the forward strand.
GAGGTGAACATACTAAAAGTCCCCGCCCCCGGGGGGTGAGCTAAAGTGGGGCTGGGGGTGGAAAAACATTGTTTGGTTTTTCGCTTATATCTCGAAAGCGGTCCGCTTTAGGAAGAAAATGGTCCGAATAAAAATGAAAGACAATTGAATTTGCTATAAAATTGTTTCTATAAACATTAGTCGAATTCCTAACGGTTTTCGAGATATACATTACTGAAAATCGACAATTTCGGAAAAAATCATTTGTACCTGACTTATTTTGTCAAACATTTACTTCTAGTGATTCACTCGATCGTTTCTCAGAAAATTTGTAGAGCATTAAATTTCCTTCAATTTGATATGCATATTTATTACCTTATCTTCAGCCAATCAGAAGTTACATCATTTATAAGATGTGCGCTCAGTTTCGAGGTCCTTCTAGTAATGAGTGTTTTGAAAGGCTGTGACGTTTTATCTTATGAAACGTGCTGGTATGGTAAATAACACCACCTTAACAATGCCAAGAAGGTAATTTCAGTTGAAAGAGAACACCTTTCTACAATTTTAGCTTCTATTACAATATTATGAATGATATAATGAAAGTATTTACAAGCAATGATAGTGATTCAAAATGGAAAATATGTGCATTGAAAGCAACATTTTCATTTTTCTGAGGAATGGTCTAGTGTCATTCACCTTATTCAGTAGTGGAGACATCGTCCAACAAGATTGGTAGAGTTTCAATGTCACTGTCTCCATCTTCGACTTCAATATTCAGACACCGTTGCCCTTGCAGTTCAGGCATGTAACAGAACACTGTAACAACGCTTTTCTGGAACCACATCTGCCACTGTCACATCCTTACGTGCATCGACAATAATTATCTTCAAGAATTTGTCAGGGGCAGCATCTAACTCTGAGAGTTTCGGAAGTAGTTGGTCATTCCTTCTTTCCCAACCCCAATTCGGCGCTCTACATTTCGGTTCCTCTCTTAACAAAAGGCGTATGTGGTGGTACATTCGGAATGCACGCTGCTTAACAGTCCCTTCAGTTCGAGGGAGAGTTCAGATATTAGGCTTCATGTATCCAGCTGCTTTTATGAAAGATTTGTAGCGGAACTCGTTGAGAGTTGTCTTGGTGGCTGGAGCTCCATACCGTGAGAGAGTACTCGTGATTTCCGCTTTGTCAATGGAGTCGGGAAAAGAAGAATTATTGGAAAATATCACAGCAGCATGTTGTATGATTTTGGACTTGTGAAGCATTTTTACAAACCCCACTTTACTCTTGCGATAGGCTGCAGATTTTGTGTGACAGCCTGTAAATGCTGGAATAACAAATGGACGTTGTCCTTCATTTTCAGTTCCTGCTTCTCTTGTTATACATTGCTTGTGTCGCTTCCACTCTGGGACTACAATACCTTGTTTTTGGCAACAAACCACAGAATGTCATTTGGTGCAGGATGTGTCGGTTCCTTTGTTATATCAATGTGTGCCACAGTCACATTTCGTAGACCTCCTTTCATTGTAATGTATGTTTCTAGTGGCATAGTTCCGAGTTTTCCAATTTCAGCTGATGTAGGCATTGTTTTTAATCTTGGTGTTTCTGAACAAATTATTGGAACCCTAAACCTGCTGGAGCCTGCGATCATGATTATGCGATCCCCATACTTCTTCAACAGTTCTGTTTAGATAGTTCTCTACTGAGATTTCCTCCTAGTAATAACACCCATAATTTCGTTTACAGTCAACTGACTCTCTATTCCCCTCCAGTAAGACATTAACCTTTCCACTGCATTTGAAACGTAGTCTTCAGGCGTGGATGTTAAGAGTTTCTGGTACAACGACCTCACAAAGTCCAACCAACATTCATCATCATTCACAGCCTCCTCCGCAACTCAATCATTTGAGGTGGAAAGATGCATCATCACTTCCTCTCCGCACTGATCATGTCTAGCTCGAGAAGCACCCATACTCGTCACTTGTATGTCAGTTCTGTTGCGTCCTTTCGTGAGAAAAATAACTAAAAATATCTTCCTTGGGCTTCTTTTGCTCACGATTAACACTTTCGGCACAAAAGAAACATTTTGTTTTGAAATCGAATTTCGCTTGTTTGGAGCTCAAAGTTGAAGGTTGAACCACTTCAGAGGACGATGAGACTGCCTGTCTCTTTAAATGAGCGTTGACGGATTACGGCCGGGTGGAATTTTTCGACATTCATTATGAATCAGAAGGATGTCCAAACCTTCTAAAGGTGAGCCATTGCTATCTCCCCTTTCTTTAATTGCTTTGATGAGTGATAGTATTCCTTTTTTTGTCACTGTGAAAACACCAACATCTGGTCCATCTATTGTTTCATCACAACACCAAATAGCCATTGTGCGCAGTACACAGTCAAAATTTTCACTTTTCTATGCCTGGCGAACCTTTGAAGTGAATTGAAATAAGAAGTGAGTGAGAACACTCCATTCCACCCCTCTGTCCAGTCTCTTGGAAGGAGCCAGTGTCACACCTTTGATGTTCGTCGTGGGGCTTCCCCATCGTTAACCCTCTCCCGGGCGTCAGGTACTGGGTGGTACCGGCGACCTTGAAGGTGTCCACTGTAGGTGACAATAAATGAGCATCGACCATTCCTCCTCATAAAAATGAAAATGTTGCTTTCAATGCACTTATTTTTCATTTTGAATCACTATAGTTATAAAAAGGTGTTCTCTTACAATTGCAGTTACCTTCTTGTTATTGTTAAAGTGTTGTTATTTACCATGCTAGCACGTTTCATAAGATAAAAACATTGCAGCCCCTCAAAACACTCATTTCTAGAATGACCTCAAAACTGAGCGCACATCTTACAAATGATGTAACTTCTGATTGGCTGAAGATAACAGAATAAATGTGCATATCAAATTGAAGGAAATGTAATGCTCTACAACTTTCTTTTGGACAAATTTTATGAGAAACGATCGAGTGAGTCACTAAAAGTAAATGTTGGACAAAATTAGTGAGGTAAAAATGATTTTTTCCGAAATTGTTGATTTTCAGTAACGTGTGTCTCGAAAACCGTTGGGAATTCGACTAATATGTATAGAAACAATTTTATAGCAAATTCAATTATCTTTCATTTATTTGGAACATTTTCTTCCTAAAGTGGACCACTTTCGAGATATAAGCGAAAAACCAAAAAATGGTACCTTTCCACCCCCTCCCCACTTTAGCTCACCCCCCAGGGGCGGGGACTTTTAGTATGTTCACCTCATAACTATCCCTAACAACGTCCTGAAGTCAAAAATTATCGCATAGTACATGCACTCTACACCCCTCTTTTGAGCACTCATTGACTGGACTAAGGTGTCAAAATCACTAAAATTTCATGCATTTATAACTTTGAATAGACCTACGTATTCCTACTCCACTCGATAGAGGAGTTCTGAGTCAGTTGTTAGACTGTCATGGCAGTCAAGATTGTATGTTATGTTATGTGTGATGCTCAACTTCTCAAACAGATCAAACGAAATGAAGTAGATAAATAAGTCAGAAAAAGAAGCAAAATATTACCTAGCTGCTAGTGTAGAACCTATAAATACCTTTCCATTTTTTGTACTTATGAGATAGACGCACAAAATTGTGTATTAACGAACAGTGCTTCTGAAGATAACCTGCTTAGCCACATGTTACAGTTATACCTAGGTATTAAAAGTACCAAACAGTCACATTATTTCTATAAATATTTAACTAAAAGTACCAAGTGTATGAGCTTCATGTCACGGATGGCTCAAGGCTAAATCACGCTGGTCGTCACGTCACCATCTCATCAAGGCACTGCCACATTAAGGTGTATTCACACTGTCCGGCACATCAGTCTGCTTAGCCCATTACCCAACTGTAAAGGTGAGGCTATGAGCTACCATTTGTGATATTAAACTCATATTCTGATATCGGAATTTAAGTAAATAACAATGTTAAATATTATTGATGGCCAAAACAAACTTTATATTGTATATTTTAGGTCAACTTAGTGTGATAAAAGTGCTAGGAAGTGAAATAATAATTTTAAAAAATCAACGTCCATTTGCAAACGAAAATATATACATACAGACACATCAAACAATATGTATAAGAAAATAAACAGAGCCTGTTTGCTTTATCCAGTACGATTTTCCCCCTCACAGTGTTAGTAACATCATAAACAACTGCATTTTTCTCCTTCATTAGTACTGACATTTTCCTTGAATTTTTTTTAATTACATTGATTCGTCAATTTACAAGCTTATTCATAAACATTGTTCCATCACACTTTTCTGTTTACTTCTAGTGCAAAACCTAAACTATTTTTCGCCATTAATCCAACCGCAATTTTTGCAGAACACTCAATGAGAAAAATATCTAAGTCATCATGAAACATTTACAATTTACCACTAAAACAAAGTATAATAATGAAATAAAGATTAATAACACACATTTTCATGTAATAGTCGCCTACAAAATGAAAATCGCATAACAAAAATAGGTTATATCCAATTTTAGCAGACGACCATTCCGTCAAAACATTCTTCTCAGGGAAACTTGACGTGACATTGACGTAAGTGATGGTCCGGTGACAGACAGTGTGAAAATCGCCATTAGAAATACATTATGGAATGTTCTGATGGCCAGTGATGTGATGGACAATATGATCGTTTACTGTTTATTATCAACCTTTTCGTGTGTTTCATACAATTTTTCTTGTCAGTACATAATACTAAAATGCAGTACATTATGTCAAGTTAAACAAACTATCTTGTGATCACTTAATTCTAATGTATACTTTGTTTCCTTCGCCATTTTTCCGCTTTTACACTCCAAAACATTTATTATAACACATAAATTGTAAATAGGGGTTGTAACAATTTTTGAATATTATTATTAAAATGCAATACTTTAGTATTGTCATTATGAAAGTTCAGATCTTGTGTCACTTTCCATAAAGTCCTTCCCAGATTAGAATTCTCTCTGCTTTTATCAAAATCTCTCGGGTTCTCTTAAACTTAGATAAGGGAATAAGCAGTGCTTTAGTTGGGCTGGTATGGGGCAGTACAAAGTACATCACATCTTTGTTCAATCTGAGAATGAGACATAAATATCAAAAAAATTGACGTCACACAGTCACCACTATCAACGTTTTTAATTTTTTTTAAATCACTCAGGTAACCACCACCTCACCATCAGTAAAAATTAGCTAGTTTCAATTCCTGGCAGCAACACACATTATTATTGTCTTCTGGAATGCCACTCTTCATTAGTTTTGATAAGATGTCATCCAAAGCCAGTGGGTGGTATCCTTATTTACACTAAATCCTTGAATACAATAAAAATGAGTTTGAATTCTGTAAATTATAGCTGTATTTTGTTAGTGTATTCACCTGCCAAAATCTTTACTTTCATGGTTTTCTAAAAATGTCCATTAGACTTATTTCATACAGAATGAGCAGTACTAAAATTTTTTCCTACCAAGAAGAGTACCTCCTAAAGCACTCGAAATAAGGTAGGCTGTGATTAGTAATTTATTGAATAGTTTCAGGCTCATGTTTTTGTGCCTCCTTTCTGTATGTGAAAGTCTTGAGTGCGGCAGATCATCTACCTTGTTTCATGCTTGTGAACATCATTTCTCAATTTAAGTGTTTGGATATTTTCTTTGGCATTATGAATATATAGGATAGGAGATGTCATGATGTTTAGTCCTCTGAAATGACTGCGTTGTTTCTTTGGGTGAAAGACCTGCTAAAAATTTAACACTTTTTTTTTAAGATTCATGCTGACTCTGATGCTTTTCCCCACAGTAGTATTCCATATCAAAATTGTGATGGGAATAATGCATAGTACGATTGTAGTAGCACGTTCTGACACACATTTTTTTCTTAATTTGTTTAGCAGAAAGATAACACATGCAAGTTTGTTATCTAGGTAATTAATATGTGCATCCCAAGACAGTCTTTTATCAACCATGATTCCAAGTGATTTTACACTCCTATTTTTTGCCTTTATGGCCATCATATTGAAAAAGATTTCTTCCACTTTTTATTCATTAATGGACAGTTAATTGGCCTGGCACCAAACATTTGTGGTTTCTATAATCTCTTTGTTGTAGTGTTACACGGATTGTTCATCATTGGCTGTTGTTACCAGTGATATGTCATCAGCATATAATACCTTCTCACATAGTATATGGCTTTCAATATCATTTATGTAGACAATGAAAAGGAATGGTCCAAGGACCGAACACTGTGGAAATCCTCTTTCAATTTTCAGTTGCTGTGACAAATGGTCATTCACACTTACTAATTGTTGCCTCTCTGTAAAATATATTTAATGACTCACATTCTATTCCATAGTGAGCTATTTTTTAACGTAGTCTCGTGGTTTTTTTAATGTTTGTTATGCTTATGGGACTTAACTACAGGGTCATCAGTCCCTAAACTTACAAACTACTTACGAACTACCTTATACTAAGGACGGAACAAATATCCATGCCCAAGGGGGGATTCGAACCCCCGACCGTAGTGGCCGTGCAGGCCGTGACTGGAGCGCCTCAGTCCCCGTGGCCACCGCGGCCGGCAGTCTCATGTTAGATTGAGTCGAATGCTTTGCTAAGTCTCTGAGCTTAGCACATATAGCTAATTTCCCTTCATCCACACTGCATACCTTTTCTAGTAGATTACTTATCACTTTCGTTGTTAAGTTTGGTCCAAATCCAAATTGTCTTTCATTTATTATCTTGTTTCTTTCAAAATGCCGATTTAGTTTGTGTTTACAAGTTTCTATTACTTTAGCCATTATTGGAATTATTGACACTGGCCTTCATTCAGTCAAACTTCATATGGGCATAGGATAGGAATTATATTCTGTGTATGCTCATGAAAGTCTATATACATCCTGTGCATGTATACATGATTTTAGTCAGTCTATGGTACACGTCAAAGTGACGTCTCGAACAAATGCAGTCGAGGTGAATCTTTCACTCTATCGTCAATAGACTTTCGTGATGTTTTCATCAATGATTTGCTCTGAAGCAGTCTTTCCAAGTAGACATTAGGGGCTGAATCATAATGAATAGGGTGCAACCAATCTTGTCTTGTGGTTAGGGTGCTAGGCTGTGATTATATGGTTAAAATACTTTTTGGATTCCAATCCTGTTAAAGCTATTTTTTTTAGTTTTTTTTATATAGGTCCTATGTAACGGAATAGGGAACGCGAATATTATTTTATTGCAAGTTTAAAGTGCTCGCTACTTTTTTTCCATATTTCTTCTAGGATAAGCCGTAAAGTGAGTATTGCCTCCCGAGTTCCTACATTTCTCCTGAACCCAAACTGATCTTCCCCGAGGTCGGCTTCTACCAGCTTTTCCATCCTTCTGTATATAATTCGTGTTAATATTTTGCAACCATGACTTATTAAACTGATGGTTCTGTAGTTTTCACACCTGTCTGCACCTGCTTTCTTAGGGGTGGGGATTATAACATTTTTCTTAAAGTCTGAGGGTACTTCGCCTGTCTCATACATCTTACACACCAGGTGAAACAGGTTTGTCATGGCTGGTTCTCCCAGAGACTTCAGTAGCTCTGAGGGAATATTATCTACTCCAGGGGCCTTGTTTCGACTTAGGTCTTTCAGGGCTCTGTCAAATTCTTCTCTCAGTACAGTATCTCCTATTTCATCTGCATCTACATCCTCTTCCCTTCCTACAATATTGTCTCGAGGTTCATTTCCTTTGTAGAGGCCCTCTATATACTCTTTCCACCTTTCAGCTTTCCCTTCTTTGCTGAGAATTGGTTTTCCATCAGTGTCCTTGATATTCATAGAGCTGTTTTTCTTATTTCCAAATGTTTCTTTTATTTTCCTGTAGGCGAATATTATTTTATTGCAAGTTTAATGTGCTCGCTACTTTTTTTCCATATTTCATATCATATATGAGATTGAAAATGTGTAGGAAGCTAACAGGAGAGTTTAAATTTCTATGACTGAAGCGAGTGTGAATGATATTTATAATCTTCCTTCTCACATAGACATAGTTGACTGCCTATTTCGAATATGTGGTGGTTTCAGAAATACTTGGCTGCTTATTCATGAACATGTTCTGATTTGCAAGTGTATAATTGGCCAGGAATCTAAGCAAACTATTCTAACTAAAATGACTGCAGTAAGTACCATTGTCATTTACATTCTTGTAAGTAATAGTTATCTATACAACACAGTAAAACTGACACAGTCTGTCAAGTCATGAGTGACGAATGATGTGTCTTTATTAATGAATTGGTCAGTTGTGGGGGACCATCCAGCCCCATGAACAGAAGGCATTGCCGAGGTGAAGTGGCTTGCGTGCTTCAACAATACAGATAGCCGTACCATAGGTGCAACCACTGTGGAGGGGTATCTGTGGAGAGGGCTGACAAATGGCAGATGATGGCATCTTCTTGGATAAAATATTCTGGAGGTAAAATAGTCCCCCATTCGGATCTCCAGGCGGGGACTACTCAGGAGGATGTTGTCATCAAGAAAAACAAAACAGGCATTCTACGAGTCGGAGCGGAATTGAAACGTATTTCCTTTTCTTTTCCATGTAATACTTCGTAGCAGCCATATTTAAATTTGACAAGAAACGAAATATTAACGTCTATGGTTGGCACACACAGAGAGCTGAAGTTCAACATCCAGGGCGTATAGAGATCAGTGGTTGCGATCGAGGTAGCGCAACACCACATAGAATACAAGGCCTTACAACTGGCCCTGCCTATATCACACCGAGAGGCGGCGAACGCAATCTGACTGGCCGACCACTATGTGGAGGTGGGCGTGACCCACATGGTAGTCAGTCAGCTGGTAGCCGCTGCCTCTTGGTGTGACGTAGGCATGGCCAGTTGTGAGGTCCTTTCTTCTAGGCGTTGTTGGGTAGTGCCAATCACAGCGAAAAGAACTGATGTGCCAAAGATCTTCAGTGGAAACATACACCTCTGGCGAGCAACAGCAAGTTGCATAGTGAAGTTGTAGCACAGAATAAGGATTATACAGAAAGGAAACTCCCGCTGCAGTTTGTCGTCCAAAATATAATGCGCATGCGCGGAATCGACCATCTTGAAAAGAAGTAAATGCGTGTTCACTCCCTACTCAGTGATGTGGTAATGCGCCTACTTTGTTTGTTAATCGTGTTTTTTCACTGCCTGGGTCGCATAAAAGTAACCAAGTATTTGGTGCAGTGAAAAGAAATAACTGTTTGTCAGTAGTTCGAGCTGTTCAGTTTTTATTATGAGCAACAATAAAAGAAAAGGCGGCCTATGATGTTCACCACCTAAATGCCGCAATAATTGGAATACAAATAACGATATAAGCTTCTTCACCTTCCCAAAACATGTTGAACGGTACGTGAACGTAGCTATATGTGTACAGTAGTAAAAGTTAAATGTTATCAGTTTCGAACGAGAGCAATGTGTGCATAATTATTAAAAGTACCCTTGCTTCTTCTCTTGACGATAACTCTCGCTGTTGCTGTTGCTGTAGCAGTTCAACAGCATCGAAACGTTGAAGTATATTTATATTTTATAAGTTTAACGTCGCAGGAAATAATATAAAATGAAAGACAAAGAATAGTGCGTAAGTAGCGGAACTCCAACATTTTGCGTGTGCGTTCCTTTTTCCTGTTGCCCACATAGGCGAGATATTTCAGGAATTTTTAAGGCTCATCTACCTGCTCACCTTCACATAATTTGATGCAAACGGTAAAATTTTACTAACGGCAATGGAGGTGTACTGTGATAATGTTGTCAATGACCGTTGATCGTCTTACGAGGGGAGGTCGGCAATCGGGACCCGGAGGAGATTGGTCTCCGTATGACGTGCCTGAATATTTCGCCTGAATGGGCCTTAGGAAAGGAGAAAGCTTTTCAAATAGTACTGTTCATCTTATTTAGCGATCTGTTCGTGATTAACGGTATAGCGTAATAGTCAAGCGGATTGATTGCGCAGCAGGCGCCCTGGGATCAATCCCAGGAGGTTCCTCTTCTTTTTATTTTATTTTAATTTTTTTTTATTATTTTATTTTTTTTATAATTTTTTTACGCTACGCCTTTAATTCACGAACAGAGTGCACATGTACAGTGCTATAGGAGAAATTTCGAGAGCGTTTCCTCCTTTCCTAGTGCCCTCTCAAGCGAAATACTTCAGGCTCGTTATGTGGAGATCCACCTCCTTCTACACACGTAACTTGGGCGAAATCGGCGGGTCCCGATTGCTGCCCTCCCCTTGTTAGGATATTCAGACAAATGGAATAAGGGGAATAATCTTGCTGTTCTTGCTCTTAGGTTGGTAGTTTCTTTTATCTACCTTTCTGAGGCGGGTAATAGTAATGACCCTTGTAAGACGAACATGATGTTGCCAACATTAAAACATTACTCCTCCACTGCTGTAAGTAAAATTGAATCCTCTTGTTCTATGCTGCTTAGGCAGATAAAATTTTACTTATGACAGTGGAGGTGTAGTGTGCTAATGTTGGCAATGTTTCCGACATTAAAACACAACAACACCACTGCCATAAGTAAAATATAACATATAGGTATGTTTTAAAGGCAATATTTATTTCCAGTGCTAAGAAATTGACTGTGAATCCTAACTTTTTGAAAAGCCGATTAAAACCCAATGCTATTCCAACATTGTTCAATGTACCGAATCCACCAAACTCAGTATCACTAAAAAGGAAATCACCTAAGGAAAGGACCAGTGAAATACGTCCAGGCCCTAAGAAGGCTAAGTCTGACATACAGGTAAATCTGATGCATATATAATATGTTTTGTGGTGTTAATTCAGAATATATACATAAAGCAGAATTCATTACTACCCACTGAAAGTAATACCTCTGTGAGACAAATGGTGTGTAATGTTCTAGTGAATGCATATCGACAAGGAAGACTAAGAGGAAAATGAACACTTTCTCCTTTGCTATAACTGAAACAATGTGTGACACCATATAAAAAAGTACAGAGTAAGTTTGTTATGTACTTTATGTTTCCGCTACCTGGCCTTCATTTGTTGTAATTTAACAGTTTTATATATGCCCAGACGTCATCATCTCTGTGTAATCAAGTTGTACTGCTAAGTCTGACTCAATATTTTGTGCAAATTTATTTGTGTCAAATAAAACCTGGCAGTTGTAAAGACACTTTCTTGTTTATAACTAATTTCCCAAACATAACTTAGCGTTACTTGCGACTTTTCTATAGGAAAACACCAAATAAAACGATCATTGATTCCATCGTACATTTTAGTAGTTGTATTAAAATTTAGGCCTACGTTTTTTTCGTTGGATTACAGTTAGATGCAAGAATAGGGCGCAAATTAGAGGAGATGATAAAGAAAAGCAGTTTCCTTTCGTTGGTGAGCTCCGCTGCTGTTCGTAAATAGTCCATTTCCAGCCAAAGTACTAAGTGGCTATAGTTTCACGTTTACTGCTTTTCAATATGGCATCGAGCGCAACGCTTGGTAACATACAGGTCAAAGGTGCCGCCCCCAGATTTCCCTTCTATATGCTCCCTATTCTGTGCTTGTAGTTCAGTACCAGTGTGAACTTCCTGGTTTTAGTAGTGCCACTTAAGAGGCCCAACTTTTTCCATACATCAAAAAGTTCAACTTGGTTGTATCTTGTTTCGCCACTACTTCGTATCAGTGCGTTTGCGTTCGAATTTTACGTGTTGGCGTCTTTGTTTGCGGCTAAAATAACGAATCAATTAAGAAAACACTTCGTGTACTTGTGGAACAAAGTGAAACGATCGTTTGGCCGAGAATAAAATGAGCCTTGCAAATCGCGGTCACCTGAGACTGCGGACGCCATGTTGAAAACTCCACAACTATAGTCGAGCCGCCGAAAGAACGACTCTGACAGCTAGCGGCTATGTTGCCAATGCTGCTACGCGACTGTGGCTGTTTGTTGTTACGCCGTGCCAGTCACCGGCATTCGAATATCACGTCCGAAAATTTTGAAACCGTTGCTATGTACTACTAAAGTGTGAACGAACGATAACAACCATGAAGTGATGAAAAACACTCTTTTTGCAGTAAAAAAGCAAGGTTTAGAAATATATGTCGAGTTAAAGTAAAGTTTCATATGTTCCAGTATTCCATTAAATATATTATATAATTTAGTCTTCATCCAATGGTCGCTAGTTGAAGAATTTTGTTTATATATTTCATCTTCTATATCCATTTTCCACAAACTCGGTGATATTACTTGGACACTGTATTGTGGCATTCTGCCGAGAGGGTAAACAAATGAGTACCACTTTACAAGTAGTAAAATCGCCTCTTCCAGTGAAATGAATTGTCTTCTTACATACAAAGAAGAGTGGTTTTTTGCCTCATTCGTTTACAGTCCATGTTGACTGCCATAGTATAGTGTCCGAGTAATACAATCAGATCACTTTCAACAGCTAGTCTGTTGGTCACAGAAGTGACTTTCTTACGGTTAGAGGAAGAAGCCATCTCACACACGTCTGAAATTAATGACACGTAACACGGTACGAACAAAACCGGTAACGATGAACACACGACAGATGCTTTACAGCGACTGAAACATGCCACCCCGCGCGACCTTGAGTGGCTGGGTGGCAACGCGGCACCGTTAAGGCCAATTCACACTGTCCGTCACGTCAACGTCACGTCACGGAACCGTCACGTCAAGTTGTATTCACACTGTCCGTCCGTGTCCGTCACGTCAATTCGTTCATCTCAATACGCGATGTTGAAAGTGAGATTATAAGTGGCGATCTGTTATGTAGAAAGTAGTAGTTTAATACTAGAAAGGGGGAACAACAACGCTAAATGTTATTAATGGCCAAAGAAAACTTTACAGTGTATGTTTGTGGCCAACTTACTGGAAACTGAAGCAACATTTCAAAACATCGACATCTATTTTCAAGAGATAAAACAAACATATGAAGACATCAAACCATACTTGTAAGAGCATAAATAGCGCCTGTATACTTTAACCATTACGATTTGCTCGCTGCCATTGTTAATATCGTCGTAAACAACTGATTTTTTGTCTTTCATTAGAACTGACATTTTCATTTAAAGTGTTATATAATGAAAAATGCGTAATCAAATTACAATCTTATTCAAATAAACAGTTTGCTTCAGTCGTTTCTTTTACAATGTTACGTAACATAAACCATTTTTTGATTTCAGATATCCGACCTCGATTTTAGTGGGACACTCAATTGACAAAAATATTCAAGTCGCCATGAAACATTTGAGATTTACCCCTAAACAAGGTACAACAACAACACAAAGATGAATAAAACTCATTTGCATATAAACAGTGCAATCGTCGACTGCAACATGTAATTCGCGTGACGAAAATAGGTTAACTTCCGATGTTAGCAGACGGCCGTTCCGTCAAAACATTCTTCCCGAGAAAGCTTGACGGACGTTGACGTGACGTGACGGTCCGGTGACGGACAGTGTGAATGCCGCTATTAGAAATACATTGCGGAATGTTCTGACGGACGGTGACGTGACGTGACGTGACGGACAGTGTGAATTGGCCTTTACCCTGGCAACGTTTACGAATTCCAGAGCTCAGGTTGGTGCTCGAGTGTCCCCCCCCCCCCCCACCCTCTACGGCCCACGTGCGCGAACTGTCAGGGTCGTTCTTTCGGCGGCCCGACTATAACTAGTATTTGTGAAATTCTGTGCGAACGATAGCTCACAGTGCAACTGTAGAAAGACACGCGTTGTAGTCTCAATTTAGTTGTTTGTGTGAACTCAGCTTAAGGGCGGATCCACACATTGGACCCAACGTTGGCGCCAACAGTGTTGGTCCAATGTGTGGATCGGTGAAATAGCGTTGGAACCAACGTTGGCGCCAACGTTGGTACGGCTCCGTTGCTTGTCGGTATTTCGACCAAACATCAAAGGACGTTGGGCCAATATGGGTACGTCGTCCACACATTGGCGTCAACGTTTCATTCTGTCTTTGTCGTCTGCTCATCTCAAAACTGTTACTTTCTTCGTTCATTCTTCGTCGCCGTTTTAAAGTTTCGAAATCTCTTTGTAAATATTACAAGTGTATCAGAAAGTGATTCATTTGTGAAAGAATCCTCAAAAAACGAAATGCCACAGCAAAACTTGGCGCGAACTGTGAAATTAAAAACTTTCTAGACTTTCGACACACTCCATAACTGAATTTAATTTTTAAAGTTAACAGTGCAGTACTTAATATTTCCTGTCAAGTTTTAAATATCGTTTTGCAAACTTCAAGCACTACTAGTGATACCAATTACATGGTTATTTAAAAAGGGAAGTGTAGGCTTCTAATATTGTCTCCTTTAGCAAGAAATCGAATCGTAATACCAAAAGAATAGCATCCTTCCTAAACATATCTTACTTTTTTTTTATTTTCAATCATTTAAAGTAGTAGGTCTAACTTTTTATAATGTGTATCGTTTAATGGAAGCATATTTTTAAAAATTAATGATTTCGTACCGTAATTAATGTTCGGTAGGAAGTGATACAACACCCCATCATCTTTACGTATGTTTCCCACTTTGATTTACAATGACAAAATGTAATTATTCACACTCAAAAGCGTTAATGCATTGGCCGCGATTTGTGCGTCAGATATGTTTTCGTTGGCTCTCGACGAATTCAACTGAATATTGGCTCCAATGTGTGGACGCTGTCTCAAAAATATTGGCTAATGTTGGTGCCAGCGTTGGTACCAATGTGTGGACGCGGGGTAACGCCTACAGTCTTGGCATGAAGATCTTTGGATGTTTGTAAGAATGTCTTTGATTTTGTTTTGTATGTAACGTCACTAACGTGTATTCGTAGTTAGTTTGTAAATATACAGAAATGAGTGCAGATACAGAAGAATCAAATTCTTCGGATGCGATCATTTTTAAACGTAAACGTAGAAAACCTTTAAGAAAACGTAATGACGATGAAGTGGAATCTAACGAAAGTGAGGACGAGGACGATATAAGGTAATCACTTATGACATTTCTCAGATAGCCATTTCAGCATAACCGTTTGTAACAGGTGTTTTAATCCAATAGAAAAAAATTAGAAGAAATGAAGACACTCCAAAAACTTCGACACAGGCAAAATGGTGTCAGCCTGGTCAGTTTAGCTCTTGGAAAGAAGGTTACATTAGAAGAAGAGACCTCGGTGGTATGTTACTGTTACCCATCATGTTCCTCGCAGTATTTTTAATACTAAAGACATTTTTATTAAGTAAATGATTTATATATCAAATCAGGAATCATGTAACATTTTTATATTATGTCATTAGAGTAGCCCATATTAAAATAAATGTTCAAAAATTTGCATATGTGTACTTTTTTGAGGTTAGAACAACTAATTGCTTGTGTCCGTGAATTAATCTTCCCGGCATTTACAGAAGTTATTTGGGAAAATGTAAAGTAGGGTGGTTACACAAGCCAAGCCAGATCAAGTCAGTGTCTTAAAAACATGGCTTGCTTGGAAACTATATGTCAATATAGACTGCAAGCCTGGCAGTCACAGCAGAGCGTACTATCCAGTGACATTTTATACAAGAGGCTCATGTGTTAGTTGTTTCGTACAGCGACTTTGTTAATCTTTTTGTTGGAGAGTTGTGACTTTCGTTTGTTTGCCATTAAGAACATGCCACCAAATACTTCAACACGCCGCAAACAACTCAAAGACAGCTTTGTCACTGTATCATTTAACACAACACACTATCATCATAGATCAAAGCTGACTTGGCCCAATATTTGCGGCATAGCTTATGTTTGGTTATATAAGAGTTCATCATAGGTCAGGATTGGTTTAACAACTTGATGTTACTCATCTGCAGAAGGCCTTTTCTTGAACTATTTCTCACAGCAAGTCATACAAACTTGAATGTGGAAAGATGAAATTTATTTGATGGAGGGACCAATATATTTCATATGCCTTCCGCCTTGTTTTTCTATCCTTTGCCATATAGCACCTTATTTCAATCTTCAGTTGGCAAAAATTGTAAAGCTTCAGACAAATTTAATATTTGCTTTTGCACTTGCTGACATTTAGATCTCACAACACCATAGTGAAGTAGCTTCACTATTGGATACAAGCAATACCTGGCTACTCTATGAACCAAGTGCAGGTTTTGATTTGTATTAACTTATATATATATATATATAATAGAGGAAAAATTCCTAACAGGAAAAATATACGTAAGAAATAGATGAAGTACACTTACCAGGCGTAGGGGCACAGGCAGGAGCCTGTGCCCCTACGCCTGGTAAGTGTACTTCATCTTGGACCAAATGACTCTGTTGAAATTACTGTGAAGGCAACAGCACAAGACCACCACTTACGGATTGAGAAAGAAGTTTCTTCTTTTGGGCAGATGACAAGAACCAAAGGAGTAAGAGCATTGTTATTTCTCTCCTGTTTGGTTCTTAAACCAACTTCCTTCTTCAGTTTTGCATTCACTGTTGTTGTTGTGGTCTTCAGTCCGGAGACTGGTTTGATGCAGCTCTCCACAATACCCTATCCTGAGCAAGCCTCTTCATCTCCACATAAGAGCGACAACCTACATCTGTCTGAATCTGCTTACTGTATCCATCTCTTGGTCTTCCTCTGCGATTTTTTTCCCCATACACTTCCCTCCAACACTAAATTCACAATTCCTTGATGTTTAAGAATGTGTCCTACCAATCTGTCCCTTCTTTTAGTCAACGTATGCCAGAAATTCTCTTTCTCCCCAATTCTGTTCAGTACCTCCTCATTAGTTACGCGATCCACCCACCTAATCTTCAGCATTCTTCTGTAGCACCATATTTCAAAAGCCTCAATCCTCTTCCTGTCCGCACTGTTTATCGTCCATGTTTCACTCCCATACAAGGCAACACTCCATACAAATGCCTTCAGAATGGGCTTCCTTAGGCTTAAATCAATATTCGATGTTAACAAATTTCTCTTTTTCAAGAATGCTTTTCTACCCATTGCCATTCTGCATTTTATATCCTCTGTACTGCGACCATCATTTGTTATTTTACTGCCCAAGTAACAAAACTCATCTACCTCCTTTATTGCTTCGTTACCCATTCTAATTCCTTCAGCATCACCTGATTTTCTTACACTGCACTCCATTACCCTAGTTTTGCTCTTGTTAACGTTCATCTTATATGCACCTTTCAGCACACTGTCCATTCTGTTCAATTGTTCTTCCAGGTCCTTTGTTGTATCTGACAGAATTACTATTTCGTCGGCAAAACGCTATGTTTTTAATTCTTCCCCCTGAACTTTAATTCCTTCACCAAATTTCTCCTTGCTTTCCTTTATAGCTTGCTCAATGTACAAATTGAACAACAATGGAGAAAGACTACAACCCTGTCGTACTCCCTTTCCAACCACTGCAGCCCTTTCATGCCCTTCAACTCTGACAACCGCTGTCTGGTTTTTGTACAAGTTGTAAATAACCTTACGTTCCCTATATTTTACTCCTTCTTGCTTCAGAACTTGAAAGAGTTTATTCCAATCAACATTGTCAAAAGCCTTCTCCAAATCTACAAAAGCTAGAAATGTAGGTTTGCCTTTTCTTAATCTATCTTCTAGGATAAGCCGTAAAGTGAGTATTGCCTCCCGAGTTCCTACATTTCTCCTGAACCCAAACTGATCTTCCCCGAGGTCGGCTTCTACCAGCTTTTCCATCCTTCTGTATATAATTCGTGTTAATATTTTGCAACCATGACTTATTAAACTGATGGTTCTGTAGTTTTCACACCTGTCTGCACCTGCTTTCTTAGGGGTGGGGATTATAACATTTTTCTTAAAGTCTGAGGGTACTTCCCCTGTCTCATACATCTTACACACCAGGTGAAACAGGTTTGTCATGGCTGGTTCTCCCAGAGACTTCAGTAGCTCTGAGGGAATATCATCTACTCCAGGGGCCTTGTTTCGACTTAGGTCTTTCAGGGCTCTGTCAAATTCTTCTCTCAGTACAGTATCTCCTATTTCATCTGCATCTACATCCTCTTCCCTTCCTACAATATTGTCTCGAGGTTCATTTTCTTTGTAGAGGCCCTCTATATACTCTTTCCACCTTTCAGCTTTCCCTTCTTTGCTGAGAACTGGTTTTCCATCAGTGTCCTTGATATTCTTATCTCCAAATGTTTCTTTTATTTTCCTGTAGGCTGTATCTATTTTTTCCCTATTTATACATTCTTCTACATCCTTGCATTTGACTTCTAGCCATTTCTGCTTAGCCATTTTGCACTTCCTGTCAATCTCATTTCTTAGTCGTCTGTACTCCATTTTGCCTGTTTCATTTACTGCCTTTTTATATTTTCTCCTTTCATCGATTAAATTTAGTATCTCCTGTGATACCCAAGGATTTTTTGTAGGTCTTGCCTTCCTACCTATTTTGCCCTCTGCACCTTCCCTATTTCCTCTCTCAATTTTTCCCATTCGTCTTCTACTGTTTTATTTCCCCCTGTTTCTGTCAATTGTTGCCTAAAGCTCCCTCTGAAATTCTTAAGAACCTCAGGTTCCTTCAATTTATCCAGGTCCCATCTCCTTTTTTTCCTACCTTTTTATAGTTTCTTTAGTTTCAGCCTACAGTTCATGACTAACAAGTTATGGTCAGAGTCTATATCTGCCCTTGTACAACCTGGTTCTGAAATCTATGTCTTATCATTATAAAATCTATCTGGTATCTTCCGGTGTCTCCTGGTCTCTTCCACGTATACAACCTTCTTTTGTGATTCTTGAACCACGTGTTTGTTATAACTAAATTATGTTCTGTGCAAAATTCTACCAGGCGGCTTCCTCTTTCATTCCTTTTGCCCAGACCATATTCACCTACTATCCTGCCTTCCCTTCCTTGTCCTACTACCGAATTCCAATCTCCCATAACAATTAAGTTTTCCTCTCCCTTAATTGTCTGAATAATTTCCTTTAGCTCCTCATATATTTCTTAGATTTCCTCATCATCGGCAGAGCTAGTTGGCATATAAACCTGTACTACTGTTGTTGGTGTTGGCTTCGTATCTATCTTGACAATGATAATGCAATCACTGTGCAGATCATAGTAGTTTACCCGCATTTCTATTTTCTTATTTACTATCAATCCTACTCCTGTGATACCCCCAATTGATTTTGTATTTATAATCCTGTACTAGCCTGACCAGAAATCCTGTTCATCCTGCCACCGAACTTCACTAATCCCCACTATATCTAACTTCAACCTAAACCTTTTTAAATTTTCTAATTTTCCTACTCGATTAAGGGATCTAACATACCACGCTCCGACCCGTAGAATGCCAGTATATTGTCTTTCCTGATGATCACATCCATTCACTATGTGTGCGTTAAATTATAGGTCTAATTATTCCACAGTGCCTTAATGTAATGATGTTGGTACTGATCCTCGACTCTTCTTACAAAACTCAGTCATATAGAATGGCCGTGAAACAATGATTGACAGTTGATATATTCTTGTATATAACCTTGTCTGGCCTGTAAGGTAGGCCTAATTATCGTTGGAAAGACATCATTTCATTGCCAACTGTCAGTGCTGTGTAAGTAAATTTTAACAAAGAATTCCATTGATAAAAATATTAAGTACACAGGATAGTGAGTCACTACAAGATGTTGGCTGTTACAAATTTATTGCACAGTAAAGCAAACTATTTTGATGACATTCTGTTTGCCAGTATCTTTATGTGTTTATTCTATGTTTTAATTAACAACTTGTATTCCTACCTAAAAACTATTTGTTACACAGTCTATAGGTTTACCATCAGTGTTGTACACTACAGAATTGCTTGCCGTCTTCATACTGAAGTGCATGCTTTTTTTATGTTAATTATTAGTTTATTACATACTGCCCAGTTATAAAAATCAATATTCATAGAATATATGACATCAACTGCGATTGGGCAAAGCTGAAAATGTGTACCCAGCCGGGATTCGAACCCGGGTCTCCTGCTTTCTAGGCAGTTGCGCTGACCCCTACACCACTGGGGACACAGTGATCACCACACCTGCAAGGACTACCCATGCACGCCTCCCGTCAGATACAAATTCCCAGCTTCGCCCTGCCCATAGTACTCAAACTCGTAGTTATAACTAATTCCCGTAAGAGTAAGGGCTTATAACTACGAGTTTGAGTACTATGGGCAGGGCGAAGCTGGGAATTTAGTAGCTGAAGATTGACTGGGGAAAAGGAATGAAAGAGGAGATCACCTGGTACAGTTTTGTGCAGAACACGATTTATTCACCACAAACAGTTTAGTCATCATGAAAGAAGGTTATATACCTGGAAGAGACAAGGAGACACTGGGAGGTACCTGATTGACTGTATAATGGTAAGGCAAAGGTTTAGAAACCAGATTTTAAACTATAAGACATATCCAGGGCCATACATAGACTCTACCCATAACTTACTGGTTAGGAAATGTAGATTAAAACTGAAGAGACTGCAAAAAGGTAGAAAACTAAGGATATGGAACGTGCATAAATTGAAGGAACCAGAGGTGGTTGACAGTTTCAGAGGGAGCATTAGGCAAGGATTGGGTGAAATGGAGGAAAGTAATACTGTAAAAGATGAATGGGTAGCTCCGAGAGACAGAGTAGTGATGGCCCCAGAGGGTCATATAGGCACAAGAACATGGCCTAATAGAAATCCCTGGATAATGCAGCATATACTGAACTTAATTGATGAAAGGAGAAAATGTGAAAATCCCCAAGTGAAGCAGCCAAAAGGGAGTACAGACGTCTGAAAAATGAAGTTGGAGAGGCTTGAGGAGAAATGCAAGACAATAGAAGAATTTATAACTAGGGGAAAGATAGATACCACCTACAGGAAAATAAAAGAGACATTTGGAGACAAGAAAAGCAGCATTATGAATATCAAGAACTCAGATAGAAAACCAGCTCTAAGGAAAGCTGAAAGGTGGAAAGAATATATAGAAATCCTGTACAAAGAAATAAATTAGAAGGCAGTATTCTAGATATGGAAGATGAAGATGAGATAGGAGATACTATACTGCAAGATGAATTTGACGGATCACTACAAGGTTTGGGTAGAAATAAGGCCCCTGGAGTAGATAATGATCCGTTTGAACAGCTGTTATAGTTAGGAGAGCCAGTCATGAAGAAATTGTTCCACCTGCTATGCAAGACGTATGAAACGGTGGAAATACCCTCGGACTTCAAGAAGAATCTAGTGACTCCAATATGTAAGAAAGCAAGTGCAGACAAATGTGAAAATTACAGAACTATCAGTTATGTTTGCAATCAAGTTTGCAAAATACTAACACGAATTATTTAAAGATGGATGAAAAAATAGGTGGAATTGGATCTTGAGGAATATCAGTTTGGATTTAGGAGAAATGTAGCAACAAGGGAGGCAATACTCCCATTACGCCTTAACCTTAGATGATAGATTAAGGAAAGGAAAACCTACATTTTTAGCATTTGTGGATCCGGAGAAAGTTTTTGACAATGTAGCTGGAATAAACTTTTTCAGATTGTGAAGGTATCAGGGGTTAAATTTTAGGGAGCTAAGATCTATATTCAACTTGTACAAAAACTAGACAGCAATTATTAGAGTCAAAGGATATGAAAGAGTCACAGTGGTTGGGAAGGGAGTAAGACAGGGTTGTAGCCTTTCCCCAATGTTGTTCAATTTGTGCACTGAGCAAGCTGTGGAGGAATCCAAGGATAAATTTGGAGAGGGAATTAAATGGAATGGACAGTATCTTGAAAAGAAGATATATAAGATGGACATCAACAAGAGTAAAATGAGGGTAATGCAATGTAGTGTCAGAAAATCAGGTCACTGAAGGAATTAAATTAGGTAATGAGACAATAAAAGTAGTAGATACAGTTTGCTATTTGTGTAGTAAGATAACTTCTGATGGCTGAAGTAAAGAAGATATAAAATGCAGAATGGCTGTGGGAAGAAAATTTGTTGAAATTCAATATTAATTTAAATGTTGGGAAGTCGTTTCTGAAAGC
Organism: Locusta migratoria; assembly: GCA_026315105.1. NCBI lineage: Eukaryota > Metazoa > Arthropoda > Insecta > Orthoptera > Acrididae > Locusta > Locusta migratoria. The sequence goes on from CM048744.1 coordinate 515,801,423, forward strand.
ATTTGTCTGGAGTGTAGCATTGTATGGGAGTGAGACATGGACGATAAGGAGTACAGATAAAAAATAATAGTAGCTTTTGAAACTTGCTGCTACAGAAAGATGAAGATAAAATGGATAGATCACGTAACTAATGAGGAGGTGCTCAACAGAATTGGGAAGAAAAGGAGTTTCTGGCATACCCTGACTAAGAGAAGGGATAGGCTGGTGAGACTCATTCTGAGAGGTCAAGGAATCATCAACTTAGCATTAAAAGGAAGTGTGTGGGGGTAATAATTGTAGAGGGAGACCGAGGTACGAATACAGTAAGCAGATTCAAAAGGATGTAGGTTGCCATACCTATTCTCAGGAGAGCTGCATAAAACCAGTCTGGTGACTGAAGACCACAATAAAAACAATCATAACCAGAACATTTCATAAGAAAATACTTTTATTGCTATGAAGAATGTGGCAGTGTTTCTGTTATCAGCAAAGAGAATTTTCTTTGTTTTGCATAACCATTAAAAGTCATTGATAGATTGATATATTAAGTACAAAATTGGACCAATACTTTGAGGGATATATTAAGTACATAATTAGACCAATACTTTGAGGGATAAACACTCAATTTTCAATGTTTCTTGTCTGATTAAAGATTTTTTTTAATTTATGGTAAAATCAGGTTATGGCCAATCCTACACCTTATTATACACTATAGATCAGACTGTCATGACAACCAGTTTTTCTGCTTTCACAGTCATTGGCTTTGCCAACTCACAACCAAACTGTTGCTGTTCAACCTAACATACACTTTTGGCTATGGTATAGATCAGAATGTCACCATGTATATTTCAATACAAATGACTTATATTTCCCAGCTACCATCTGGCTACAGTACATAGAAGCAAAAGCATTGCCAAGTGTTGCATTATACCACACATGAGAGCAGTTTGCTGATGTAGCCTGGCTTAGACTTTAGCAAAATTTATCAAGATATGTGTGTGATGATATGTGGACCCGGTTGTCAAAATAAGACTGCAATCACACATTTGCTACAACTCTTACTCCTTCTTCTTCCAGTTTGTTTTCTAATATTTCATACTTAATGATGCCAACATCCTTTGCAACTCTAAGACTATGCCTTCTGTAGTGTCCTTTCCAAGAGATGCAATAACCACACCTGTAACAGATGATGTACTTCTCCCAGTTCAGAAACCAAACTGTGCTTTATTAACCTTAAACCCAAGGTCTGTATGTTTAATTCATTTTCAGTTATCTCTATTTCATTATGTACCTATTTTTCTGGTGAATCCATATGACACCTCACATTATAAAAGGAGTGGTACATTTGGAAAATTAAAATGTTGTGATTATTCATGTAACTTATTGTTCTATCCATTATGATTTAATAAATAATTTTGGATACTGTAAACAATAGTGAAACTTACCTGTAGTTTCCAGTACTATCAAGGCCATTTGTAGGATGCCTTTCCACCTGTTGTCTTAGACGTGTGACATCAGATTGTTGTTGTGACACAACCATTTTGCAATAATTCTGAGTTATCTGTGTTTACAAATACTGTGTGTAGGCATGTGGTAGAAGTTAAATGGTTCACGGTCATGTTTGGTTGCTTGTCTTAAAGTTGCTTTCTGCCGTGTCGGCATTACTACACATGTTAGCAATGTGATGTTTCTGATTTAGTTTGCCTTTCTACAATTTCAGGGGGTTTATTTTCTTGCTTTTGTTAGGATGATGTTCATGAATAAATTTAACTCTCTCTTGTTGCATGAAAAACTCAGGGAGACTATGTTGGCTACGATAAGATTTCTTCAGCTGCTTGGTGTTATAGCTGATTTTGATTGGTATTAAAGATGTCAGAAACCAATGAAACTAATGAAAATCGTGATCTGGGAGGGGGAGGGTTATGTAGTTTATTTTTTGCACTAGTGTTTTGTACGTTGAGACACACTTTTGGTAATTTTTTTACTTTTGTAGTGTAGTTTATATTGGTGTTGGTGGTAGTTGAGGATGTTTGTGTGAATTTCAGATCTTTGGAAGGAGGATTTTTGGCATAATTGAAGACTTGGATACCATCCATCAGCTTTGACCCATGCTGACATCAACATGTCAGCCATGACATATATACTCCTAACTAATATGGTGACCAAACAATCACAAAAATTAATGTAAAACCAATAAAATGACACTGACGAGAAAAGTGCAAGAGTTGTGGGGGTTTTGGGTGGGGGCATTGTAAGTGGGAAAGAATTGACAAGTATCAAACTGGAAACACACAAAAACATAATTTCAAATCACAGACAATAAGCAAAATAAAAACAAAAAACGAATAAGAAACTATACATAGTATCTAATAGTTAAACTGATCTACAAGACACCTCAAATGGAGACAACAATGACAATTCAACCTCCCCCACCCAAGCAACAAAGTAGTAGTATCAAACACGTCAGTTCCATTCTGACAGTCTTCTTCACCACAACCACGTTAGTACTTTCACATTCATTGGCTTCACCAACTCACAACCAAATTGTTGCTTCCCAGCCTAACCTACACCTCTGGCTAGGCTACAGGTCAGTCTGTCACCATAGCCAGTTTTTCACTTTTCACATTCATTGGCTTTTCCAACTCACAACCAAATTGTTGCCTCCCAACCTAACCTACACATCTGGTTATGCTACAGATCAGTCTGTCACCACAACCAATTTCTTGGTTTTCAAACTTGTTGGCTTTGCCAAAATCAATAATCACACCACACCAGCAATATGGTATCTTGCTAATGTACACACACTATGGAAATGTCACTGAAAATCTTCCTTTACAGTGATCTGAACCTCCTCAAATGTGTAGTGTAGTATCAATAGAGACTACACTGCAAGAAGTCAACAAATTTAAAAAACCTTACCTCAAATATGTCCCAGCACACACGACAGAAAACAACTTTAAGAGAAGGAACCACACAAATACAAAAAAAAAAGGGGGGGGTCACACCATACAACACAACAAGCTGTCATGGCTCAAGGACGTGTGGTATCCCAGTCTTCAATTGACCCGTATTTTTCCATAGTGTTTGTAGGTTGGTAACATACCATATTACATGTAGGAGATGTGGTGCAGTGTAGTGTGATTATTGCTTTTGGCAAAGCCTACGAATGTGAAAGTAGTGACATACTGATCTGTAGCATAAACTGAGGTCTATGTTAGGTTCGGAGGTAACAGTTTGGTCGTGAGAATACAAAAGTGGTTCTGGTGAAGAAGATTGTTAGAATGGAACATTTGAAATGATTGATTTGTTCGGTACCATTTCTTTGTTGTTTGTTGCTTGGGGGGAGGGAAGGTTTAATTGGTATTGCTGTCTTCATTTGAGTTGTATTATAGCTCAGTTGAATTATTCGATTCCTTTTAGTTTTTGGTTGTTTCAGTTTTTATTTTGTGTATTTTATGTGTTTTTTGAATTATATTTTTGTGTGTTTTCGGATGACTGTTTGTTGATTTTTACCACTTAGAATGTCCCCGCCCAAAAATCCCACATAACCACTAGTGTCATTTTATTGGTTTACCTTAATTTTTGTAGTTTTATATGCACACTTGTCTATGTTTGTCGTGATTGATTGTGTTGCTATATTGTCTATGGGTATATATGTCATTGTTGCATTTGATGATATCGTATGTCAAAGCAGATGGGTGGAATGTGATCGTAAAAAATTCCTATTATTCCCATTATTTTTCTGAAGTAAGAACACAATGTGTGTGCGTTAGGGTCTCGGATAATAATTAAAAACGAAAGGCCCATTTATTATGTGTATTAATGTGACTTGTATGCTTTCTATGTACAGCTTTAGGAGAAAGACAAGACCCTCACCTGTGCCTGCTGACTTTTTAATTCTTATTTTATGTATTGTCTTCCTTATGCCTACCTCTGGTATGGGAAACAGTATCTCCGTGCTTGCCATGTAAGTCATTGTGGGTACTAGATGTGGCTTAGAGAATGTGTGTGTGTGTGTGTGTGTGTGTGTGTGTGTGTCATATGTAGGCAGGACAAGCATCTGAACATTACCATATTTGGAAGCATGTTAAAGGCCATTGCAGAGTTAGTGTGTACATTTTTTTTAGCTTGTCCTCAATATAGTAGCATACTAGTTCAAATTTATTTTATGTCTTATCTATCATATTATCAGTAAATTGTGATTTTATAAATTGAACAGTAGCCTCCTGTATTCTTTCTTATACTGTTGATGATAATCTAGGAATTGTGGATTAGACTCACTGCTATCCACCAATTTTCTTTAGCTGTTGTTGTTGTTGTTGACTATTAGGAGTTAAGTACAAGGACATCTTTTATTTCCAGACAGATCCTTTTAGAGTGAAGACTGGTGGAATGGTGGACATGCAAGCCCTGAAAAGTGGTAAAGTGAAACGTGTAGATGATGCGTATGACACAGGAATTGGCACACAGTTCTCAGCAGAGACAAATAAAAGGGATGAAGATGAAGAAATGTAAGTTGATGAGAACTAATTGAGTTAAGGTTTTATATGAATGTGGGAGAGTGAATGGTACACTTCATGATTGATTGTCACAGGTTGTTACCTTTTCTTTGCTATAGGGATGTAAAAGTTCATGATTGTGGGTGCCATAATGACAGATAAAGCAGTTCTAAGTCCATTGTGAACATACAAGTCCCCCTGCAAAGAGAACTCACTTTCCAAAGTGAGTGTAGATGGTTAGCTTAAACACAAAACTTGGGTGTAATAACTGGACTGCATGAAGAGAAGAAATGGTTAAAGTGCAGTTTTCGTGTCAGCTACCATTGCTTATGTTGGTAGTAGGTCAATAAATGAAGGGAGGTAAAGGTAGCCAGTCACAAATGGTGTTCAAACAGCCAATAAGAATAGTTTTGTAAACAATTCAGTGTTATGGACATAATTATTTTTTACTATTAATATGTTGCGAAGTTGCTACCAGATCATGAATAAAAGAAGTCCATCAAGCAACCAGTCACTACATGGGTGTAACAGGTTTACATAATGGAAATTAAGGGCATTCATTCAGCAGTAACTTTTGTTGTCATTAAATAAATGGGATACCTGATTCACAGCAGCTGGGTAACAAGCCTGCACATCCTGAGGACTTCTGCACTTGCATTCTGTGTATCAGTCACTCCAATGTGGAAAGCCTCAGTGCATCCTAAGCAGGTTGATATTGGAAGGATAATCTCAGGATGCTAGAAGCCTAGGCAATTTCTTAACTCAACCTATTGTTGAAATAGCCCTACTCAATGTGCGGAGGACCATTGCTGCAAACAGTGAGACAAAACAGCAAGCTAATGACCACTGACATCCTCTATATGCTCATCAGACAGCAAGAACTCTCCTCAAATTGTGCAAGTTTCCTTGCTACACTCTGCCACTGGAGGGAGCACCAGAGACAATGTTTTAACAAATGGATTAGCTCACTGCCTATGGACCTGTCACCTGTCCCACTACAAATCTACCAAATCCTGTATGTATGACCCTCGGCTGCTTAACAGTGGGTGCCCCTCGATTCAAGACCAACCTGCAGTGAACACAGACACGTCTTGTGAATATGGAGCTGGACAAGATCCTTGCCACCTACTTACATGCTCTCTCCTGGATAAACCATGCACAAAACAAGATGTTTATAAAAAATGTAAGGCTATCAGGCCTGCTGTGTTTTGGAAATGCTGACTGGATATGGAAATGAATGGATTAATTAATTGGAAGACTGTTTCCAGCCAAAGCTACTACCCCTCAGGGGCTCAGCATTAATTTGCTGAGTACGGGCTTGGCGAACCCGGGGTCCTGAGCTGAGGACTGGTAAGCGCCGCTAGTCCTCTAGACACCGTAACCTCTAGGCACGCTTCAGCGACCACCGCGTGGCGCGGCGGTGGAACGTTGTGTGTACTGGGGAATGGGGATCTTGGCTTGACCGCCCGGTTCGCGAGGATGGTACAAACCTCTATAAAAAACCCTTCAATCCCAAGGTGTGCTACGTGCTGATGGGATGCATGGCTGTTGAAGAGGAACAGTCGCTAGCGAGCAACCTCTGGGGATTCTGCCGCACCTCAGTTGTATAAGGCTTACCTAGGCACGCGGGGCTCTGTCTAGGTGGACATGTACTTCCCTAGCTGCTCGTGGGACCGACATGAGCACTTCCAATTTGTCCCTAGAACCTTCCAGTGGGATGGGTGTACCACTGGGGGGTACCAACACCCAATCCAAAAAGAGGGCTAGGATATCCAGTCCTCCTGATTCGGGGAGTAAGAAAAAGTATTTTGGGAATAGTAACAGAACACAGGCTGTTGTACAGAATGTGTTTATTGTTGTGAAACGAAAGGACGGCTCGTTTGAGGGAGTGTCTCCCTTCTATATTCAAAAAGGCCTTGAGGGAATTGCTGGCAGTTTAAAATCTGTGAAACATTTGCGGAATGGGACATTACTGATCGAAACATCGAGTTCCCAGCAGGCAACCAACCTGCAGCAGGCGAAATTCTTGGGTGAATATGCCATAGAGGCGGAGTTGCATAACACCTTGAACTACAGTAAAGGCGTAGTGACCTGTAGGGATATAGTAAACATCCCTTTGGAAGAATTGAAATCTGAGTGGGCACAGGAGGGTATTTTGGATGTGCAAAATATTATGAAAAGGGTGGATGGTGAGTTGGTGAAATCGGACTCATTCATCCTTACCTTCAATAATCCCCAACTTCCAGATACTGTCAAAGCAGGTTTTCTTCGTTTGAAAGTTCGACCTTACGTCCCCAACCCAATGCGCTGCTTCAAATGCCAGCGCTTTGGGCATACCACCCTGGGGTGCAAAGGTGAGGCCACCTGTGGCAAATGTGGCAAGGTGGCACATGACGGAGCAGAGTGTACACCACCTGCCACGTGTGTCAACTGCTCTGGGGATCACCCTGTCTGGAGTCGTAATTGTAAAGTCTTCCTTGAGGAAAAAAAGGTGCAGGAAATAAAGACCACGAAGCGCATCTCGTATGCTGAGGCCAAGAAAATCTTCCAGGCCATGCAACCACCAGCTTTTGCCGCTTCTTTCGCTTCTGTTGTCCAGAAGCCGATTGTCAAGTGTGATGCTGTTACGCAAACTGAGTCTGTCTGTGTTGGTACTAGCACCTGCACTTGCCAGTGCACCTGCCAGGCGGCTGCTGCAGTCGTAGACGATTCCAGTCAGGTTGGTCCCCAAACATCGGAAAAAGGAACTGATCCGCCTCCTGTGGAGATGATGGCCCCCCCCAGTAGTAGAGGTTGTGCAGAAATCCACCACAGCCACTACCTCTGCAACAGGCTCCCATCCGAAACCACCTAAGGCTAAAAAAGCAGTTGAAAAGTATCTGTCACAGGATAAAGTAGAAGTTACTTTGTTTGAGCCTGTCCATGTACGTGTAACAGATGCTCCATCTGACTCTCTGTCCGAGCCAATGGACCTTGATGTGCGTTTGGGGCAGCCAAACCGCCCCAAGTCGGACCCTCTACCCCATAGCGTCTCGCCGCCTCGGCGGAGAGAGAAAGTGAGGGTGAAACCTCCGTAAGCGATGGCTCCCATACTACAATGGAATATGCAGGGCTTTAGGACCCATGTGGAGGAACTTCGTCTCTTATCTCAGGGTCGACCTCTGTGTATGTGTCTCCAGGAGACAAATTTTAAGCCTTCAGACTCCCCTGAGATACGTGGTTACACGCTATGTAGGAAGGATGACGTAACTGGGGCGAGAGCTAGGGGTGGAGTGGCTATTTTTGTTTGTACAGCCTACCACTCCGAGCCCCTCTCCCTCACCACAAGCCTCCAAGCAGTCGCAGTATCTGTATATGTGCGTCATCGACTGACTGTTTGCTCCCTCTATCTGCCCCCTCATGATACGCTTAATGAAGAGGACCTCAAGGACCTTCTTACTCAACTTCCCCAGCCTTTTCTTCTGTGTGGAGACTTTAATGCACATAATGTGCTTTGGGGCTCTGTCACTACTTGCCCCAGGGGTAGGGCCATTGAGCGGCTCCTCTTGTCGTCGAACGCACATTTACTTAACACCGGTCAACCAACACACCTTTGTACTACGACAGGGTCATTATCTGCCATAGACCTCACTCTTTGCTCTCCGTCCCTTGCCCACACTATACAATGGGACGTGGTCGATGATCTCCATGGCAGCGATCACTTTCCAATCTCCATTTCCCAACCGTATGGAATCGAACCTGAAGGACACCCGCCACGATGGATACTCAGTAGAGCGGATTGGGCACTTTACAGCCAACTTGCCCGCTTTGAACATCGTGACAATGTCACAGAATGGGTGCACCATATTACTGCCGTGATGCACTCCGCCGCTGATGCATCCATTCCACAGTCTTCGGGACGTCGAAAACGGCAGCCAGTCCCTTGGTGGAATGACGAATGCCGATCTGCCCTCAGGACCAGGCGGGCGGCTCTGCGTCGGTTCAAGTGTCGTCCGACTTCAGAGAACCTCGCTGCTTTCCGGGTTGCAAGGGCCAAGTGTCGTCAGGTTATTAGAGAGAGCAAACGGAGGTCATGGCAGCAGTTCCTGAGTTCCATTAACCGTTCTACAACCAGCACGAAAGTATGGGAGACCATCAGGAGGATTTCTGGAAGAGGAGGAAGGTGCCCCATAGCTGCTGTGATGTGTAACGGAACTTTACAAACACGACCAGCAGACATTGCCCAAGCCATGGCTACTTATTTCGCTTCCGTTACTGCCACTGCTAGTCAGGATCCAGAATTCCGGCGCCGCAGAGCGGCTGCTGAGAGGGGCCCCATGGACTTCAGGTCCGCGATTACGGAGGAGTACAACCGCCCCTTCTCCCTGTGGGAATTAGATTCTGCATTGTGTGTAGCACTTCACCTGGTCACGATGGGATCCACTATGCTATGTTACGGCACCTTACAGATCGCAACAAAGTTATCCTCCTTAACCTTTTTAATGCCATTTGGATGTCAGGACACTTTCCCGACTTGTGGAGAGAGGCTATTTTAATTCCCCTTTTAAAACCCGGTAAAGATTCCACATGCCCCAGCAGTTACCGTAGTGTTGCCCTCACTAGCTGCATTGGAAAGACCCTGGAGCGGATGGTCAACCGCCGCCTTGTCTGGATGTTGGAATCCAGGCAGCTTCTTAGTCGCTTCCAGTGTGGGTTCAGGCGATATCGTTCCACCTTCGATAACCTGGCCTCTCTGGAGGCGGCAATACAACAGGCTTTCCTGCGCCGTCATCACCTTCTGGGTGTATTTTTTGATATAGAGAAGGCCTACGACACTACTTGGAGGCATCTTATACTTAGGCAGCTTCACGAATGGGGATTTCGCGGTTGCCTTCCAATTTTTATCCGGTCATTCCTTTCTCCACGTTTTTTTAGATACCGAGTCGGTGGCGTGCTCTCTGACCGCTTTGAGCAGGAAAACGGTGTCCCTCAGGGTAGTGTTTTAAGTGTGACGTTGTTTGCTATAGCCATTAACAGTATTACGTGTGTTGTGAAAAGTCCTGTCCAGTGTTCACTATTTGTTGATGACTTCTCTGTCTTCTGTTCTTCTTCCAGTCTTGCAACGACAACTCGTCAGTTGCAGCTCACTCTCCGGCGGCTCGACGAATGGGCACAGAAGACCGGTTTCAAATTTTCAACAGAGAAGTCGGTGTGTGTTTGTTTTAACCGTTCTCGTTCTATTTTTAACTTACCTGAACTGCGGATGAGGGACACCGTTCTGAATTTTAAAGACACTGTGCGTTTTCTGGGTGTGACATTTGACTCTAAACTTACCTGGTTGCCACATCTTACAGATTTGAAGAGACGGTGCCTGAAGGCACTAAGTATTTTAAAGTGTCTTAGCCACACTTCATGGGGAGCCGACAGAACTTGTCTGCTACGATTTTATAGAGCATTTGTGCGTTCTCGCCTAGACTACGGGTGCACCGTGTATGGGTCAGCAAGACCCTCTTATTTAAAGATGCTGGACGTGGTGCATCATGAGGGGATTCAGCTCGCAACTGTGGCATTCCGCACGAGTCCCATACCAAGTATCTTCGCCGAGGCTGGTGAGCCACCACTTCACATGCGGCGGCAGTTTCTCGTGGCACGCCAGGCATATACGACTTTGTCCTCGCCAAATACACCAGCCCATCCGGTCGTTGCCCACCCTCCTGCGGAACGGCTGTTTCGTAACAGGCTACGGGCAACGAGGCCTTTTGGGATACGTTCTCAAGATTGTCTTTTAGATATGGATGTGTCTGGTTTTAATGTTTTACAGCGAGGTTGGAGTAAACGTCCACCGTGGCTCCTCCAGCGGCCGAGACTACTTTTAGAGTTGACACATTTTCAGAAGCATTCTACTTCCGATTTTATATTTCAATCTCTGTTCTCTCAAATTTTAGATCAGCATCGTGATTTTACCGTGGTGTACACAGATGGGTCCAAACAGGGGGACTCGATAGGCTGTTCCATAGTGTTCCCCAACACCACTATCAGGATTCGCCTCCCTCCTGCATACTCAGTTTTCTCAGCAGAACTCCATGCGATCCTGTGGGCGCTGGAACAAATGCAGCGGGTTCATGGCACGAAGTTTCTCCTGTGCTCTGATTCTCTCAGTGCGCTGCAATCAATACGAAATTTGTATCCAGCTGAGAAGATAGTGCAGCTCATTCATGACAGAATGTCCACTCTCCAGCAGCGGGGGAAGCAAGTGACATTCTGTTGGGTGCCAGGACATGTCGGTATTAGTGGTAACGAAATGGCTGATCGGGCTGCCAAGGAGGCTTGCGACAGTTCTGGTATTACTCATTGTGCTGTTCCCCTGCCGGACATCCTCTCTGTGGTGCGCCGGAAGTCCCTTCGTTTGTGGGAGGAGACGTGGCAGGCAGTGACGAACAATAAACTGCGGTTGATTAAGCCCACTGTCCGACCGTGGCGAACATCCTGTCATTCATTGAGGCAGCATGAGGTGGCCTTGACACGTCTCCGAATCGGGCATTGTCCTTTGACACATGGGTATTTACTCCGTCAGGAGGACCCTCCGATTTGCGATGCTTGTGGTGTGCAAGTCACTGTACGCCACATTTTACTGGAATGTATTTCCTACCGTGCTGCTAGGGCAGCGGTGGCTCTTTGTGGTCCCCTGCCCTCTGTTTTAGCTGATGACGAGGCGAGTGTGACGAAAGTATTCAATTTCTGTGAACTTTCCAGACTCTGGCCTAAGCTTTTAGGCTGGAGGTTTTAGGACGTTAACGAATGGTTCGCCCACCACTCCTCTGGCATGGCATTTTGAGTATGTCTGTAAACCTTAGACGCTCACCAACTGTTCCTACCTTGCCATGTTTGGTTGGGTCTTTGTTTCGTTCCCCTTATCGTTTGGCTACTTTGGCTACTTTCTCTTCTGTTCCCTATTTGTCTTCATTTCATTTTAATCAGGTCACACGTGTCGCACGGGCGCTAAAGACCTAGTTGTCGTGCGCCCATAACATCCTATCCATCCATCCACATCATCCAAAGCTACTACATAAGCCTGGATAAAAGGAAATTGATATATGCATGTAGTGATTAGTTCTTGACATACTTCTCTCTCTCTCTAAGATCCCAGTGATTTCTTGTCTCACAAAATTGTAATCTGTAGTTTTTTCCTACATAACTTCTAAAATTTGGTCATTCATCATTCTCCTTGTTCAATAAAATGCTTCTTTCAAATTAAGTTATACTGTAGTTTGTCAAAAACATGAATATGTCAAGACATCTTGTTATGTTGTCATGTAGGATTGCCAGACATGTCCTCATGTTTAGACCTTGGCAAATGATCTGGAGATTTGTAGCAAAATATGAAAATGTCGTCTTTTTATTTTAGCTATACAACTCAATAGTACAGATATGTACCTTTCTAAATTCTCACAATCACAAGCTCTACGTGATTTTCTAATTTCTCTCCAATAATGTGATACTTTTCTAAACTACTCATTTTCCCAATTCTTCCAAGCTCATATGCGATTTCAGAGCAAATTAAAGAAACGGTGTAGAAATTATCATGCAATCTGTGCTGTGAGAAAGCCATTATAATTGCAACAATGTATGTTAAATCGGCTTGTAATAATTTCAAATTTTGTAAATATTGTATGAATCTAAAAATGTCCTCTTGGGAATATATTTTCTAGTTTCCAATTTTCTGTTGAGTGTCGAAAGTCATACCTACATATAGAATGGAGGCATTTTGTATCATTGTGGTTTAGTGCTTTTTGTGGAAGATAGAGGACTGCTTTTAAATTTTGTTAAAGATTTACTGCTAATATTAAAATCTTGAATATATATTTATTATCAGTTCATTATTAGCCAGCATTTGGCTGTATAAACCAACATCAGACAACTTAATAGTGAGCAGATGGTCCACCCAAAATCAGTAAGAGTATAGTTAATGCAGAGGCAGTTTTCCAAAGACATGTGAATTTTATAATTATATTGATACCAGAAAACACAAATAGAAACTAGATACAAGCATCTTATACTTCATTATATTCAAATATTAAAATTGCTTGATTATATGAGTTACATTGTTGATTAGTACCAAATTTTGCCAAGATCACTATTTTATTGTCTGGATGACTAGTTTAGTTTGGTAATACACAGTTACCATCATCAGATCATCTGTAGAAGAGGTGAATGTTTACAATGTAATTTTAACATAATTAAAACATGTGACAGAATTACAGATATTTTTAAAAATACAGTATCTGTTTCAGACACATTTTTGACAATTAGTGAAAGCACTTGTATTTTCTCATTAAGGATGACCACAGAAAGATCGTCATAGGCCGCCACATTAATGCAGCTAGTGGTGCATAGAATCCAGTTCAACATCACAACCACTGAAAACAAATGTTTACATGGTACACATGGGCTAATTCGCCACCAGGTAGCCCCATGGCATCAAGGCAAAGATATGACTACTAGTAAATAGAACACTGTATACAAATTGTAATACCTATATGAGTCCTGAAACTTTGCAACCTAATTACACCAGTCACATTAAAATGCATTGTGTGTTAAAATAATACAATAAAATCATATAACAGAATTAAGAGATACAATGTGAATTTTTAGTTCGTGCCTTTTTCTTTTTTCATGTCAACATGGGTACCTTCAGGATAAGCAACGTAATTTATTTGGTGCAACCAATAAATAAATATATTAGGATATGGAAGGTTTACATGAGTCTTATTTATATTCAAAGTTTATGACCAGTGACATGGAATCCAACAGTATAATTTCCGATTAAAAGCATACAATTTATAAAATATGTTTAAAAGCATTCGATTTTGTAAAATATTTTAAAAAACAATGTAAACAAGAATTAAACATAATAGATCTATGAATTAAAAATGAACGTACTTTTTGTGGTCATCTTAGCATAGTTATTGCACTCAGTTAACTTACAATGCAGGGTAACATAGAATAAAATAATGTTGTAGATGATGTAAGCTTGAGCCGATAATCAGCAGGTTGCTGCTTATGCATAATGCATTTTAATATGACTGATGTAAATTGACAATGTGCCACTATGTAATTAGGTTGCAAAGTTTTAAAACTCATATAGGTATTAAAATTTTTATATGGTGTTTTATGTACTACTAGTCATATCTTACACCCTTTATCTTTGCCTTAATGCCATGGTGCTACCTGGTGGCAAATTAGCCCATATATATATACACCATGTAAACATACATTTTCAGTTATGGTTGTAATGAGCTGGAATCTATACATACAAGCACCACTAGCTGCATTAATGTGGCAGCCGAGGATAATCTATCTTTTTGTGGCCGTCCTTAATGTGAAAATAAAAGTGCTTTCGCTAATTGTCAAAAATGTTGTGTCTGTAATCTGTAATTCTCTCATGTGTTTTAATTATGTTAAAATTACATTGTAAACAATCACCTATCCTACGGATTATCCAATGATGGTAACAGTGTATTACTGAAACTAGTCATCCAGATAATAAAATAGCGATCTTGGCAACATTTGGTACTAATTACTCTTAAAACTGGATAAAATTAATATATTGTTCAGGTGATTTATGATACATTCATAATATAAATCCCAGAGAAGCTTTTCAATAAATTACTGTACATTACTTTAGGTATATTAATTAAAACGCAAGGAAGTTACGAGATAAAATTTGTTGTTTTGGTGAAAAGTGTGTTCTATGGATAGAATGGAAAATGTTTTGAAGGATAAAAAAGATGGGGCCAATGTCCCTTGATGTTCAGTCCTTTATTTTCCAACCAACCAAAGCATATGTCAAGCTGTGATAGGCACATAAATAAGAAACTCACACACAAAAAACTTTACCTTTTGGTCATTGGTCTTTGTCACAAAAAAGTACACCATTCACACACACACACACAAACACAAACACAAATAAACACACAAAACCATGCATTCACGATGCATTGGCTGGAGATGACAGTTGTATTACTGTGAAGTGTGAATGGTGTCTTTCTTCTGATGAAGACTAATAGTCTAAAGCTGAAGTTTTGGGGTATATGAGTGTCTTTTTTTTTATGTGCCTGTTGCTACTCAATGTCCATCTTAGTGTTGAGTTGCTAACTATTCTCATTATATTGTTGGACAACTGAAATAAAAAAATAATAATAAAAACCCTCTAGAAATGCGTTGAGTTCTCTGTGGGTCTGAGCATACCATTTTAGATTCCTGGTCTGTCAGTTGGCAGACCTCAGCTTAACAAAACAGTAGTTTCACCTCACATTTCTTCCTGTTGTTTCTGACAGTAGCTCGCACCACCTCCCTCACCACTTAGAATATGTTTATGAGATTGTTAGTTAACTTTTCAAACTATTAATTTGGATTTCTTAAACAACTATGTTTACCAGACATCTTGTGTTAGGTGCAAATGGTTTACTTTAAGGTGACAAATAAAGCCAATTATTCTATCGACTGCCATAACTTCTTTCTTATGAGACATTGTAAAAAGTCGGTGATAGCAGTGATTACAATTTTTCATTGATCAATAATTTGTAATTATACCTTAATTTTGTCCAATACATTAATGCTCTTTGGTAGTGTAGACAGTAGACAATATATGTAGATGGGTGGTGTCAGCTCTGTTAAGGCAGCTAGTCACTTGCCGAGTTGAGTTTAGGACGTGCCATGATGTGAGCTATTGTCAGCCCAGCAGCACAGCAGAACCGACCATGTGAGCGAGGATATTATGGGCTAGTAGCACTTTGAAATGACAAACGATAAGCTGCACCTGAGTACATCACCATGGCCTACCTCCTCGCAGCCACACAGGTAGGGTGAGGTACTCCTTACTCTTTTTTCTATCCAGATCATAGTATGCTAGACTTTCATTTTCAAACCCAAAGGCGGTAGCTCATTTGGCAGCAGATTTGCCCTCTGTCTAACTGATGACCAAACAAATGCAGCACGACTTTGAAGGTTTTCAGAGCTGTTCGCTAACATTTTAGGGTGAAGCTTTTAATGTTTTGGTTAAGGTGCCTAGCTAATCTGTTTATTATTATTATTATTAGTAGTAGTAGTAGTAGTAGTAGTATTTATTTATTTATTTTAGTTGTCAGTCAACCAAGATTCCTGTGCATCTTTTTTTTCATCTCTACTTCTCTTTTTTAGTTATACTTACTAGTTTTAGAGCATTTGAACCCTTTTTATGTTCTCTTTCATCATGGGAGTTAATGAAAATTGTGCAGGTAATCATGGGTGAAATTGGAGAATAATGAGTATGATTTTATGTCACATTGCCTTTAACTCTTTTCTAGGATTTTCTCATTCTTAATCAGCAGTAAGAAATTTGGAATTCAAAACCAAACATAATTTAGATAGCTGATGTGACCTAACTGTAGTATTGTAGGGTCACAACTGTTGACATGCATACTGAAGCAAACATTGGTTGAAGAAACAAGAGAAGATTGCCTTGATTGCTTCGGCAGTTGTTACTTTTGTTGTTCCCAAGTGTAGTATGATTTTATGTTCATACCCCCACTGCACTATTAGTTTTAACATTTTATTTTCCTATAATTTCCTCTCTCATTTTATCAAATTTGTAATGTGTTTTATCCACTGCCAATACATATGTTGTAATAATTATTATTTGTTATGACCTAATGTCTAGACTATGGGTAGGCAACTAGTGATCCACAGGCTGGATCCAGTCTTTGATTGGTTTTAATCCGGCCTGCGGAAGAAAGAGAGAGCTTTTGTAAAATGTAAGTAAGTAAACAAACAAATTAAAACATGCACAAATAAAAATAAACATGTGAAATGGGGAAGCCAAAAGGCGAATGTAAACTTCAAAACTTTCAACCGTAATTTGTTGGTGTGACATGTTGGGAAACAGATACCATTCATATCAGTGCATTACTCCAAAAGACGATGACCCTCAATATTAAGTAAGTATGTGAATCTGGCCCATGCAGTGTGAAAGGTTGCCCAAGCCTAATCTAGACACTGCTATATCTCTTGAAGCTTTCCCAACGAACACTTGACATGTTGAGTAAGCGGGTTTACTGCCAGATGTTTGTATCGCTCTAGCACAATATTTCGGCCGCATAACTCGCTGCCTTCTTCAGGTGCTACCCAAGACGGATAGCTTCAGGTAGCACCTGAAGAAGGCAGCGAGTTACGCAGCCGAAATATTGTGCAAGAGCGACACAAACATCTGACAGTAAACCCCTTTACTAGACACTGATAATTGAAAACTAAATAAAAATGAATCAACTCCATTATTGCACCTTTTAAAATCAGTTTCAGTACCTTAACAGTAAATTATTTACATTACTTCAGCAACACTCTTACATTGCAGTTGGTCTTCTGATAAATGATAGGAATTTTGTATTTTCTAGGATGAAATATATTGAAGAACAGTTATCTAAGAGGAAAGGGAAAGTAAAAACAGAAGAAGGAGGTGGAGAATCTTCAGATCAGAAGTATTGCTCTCCAGAAGAATCTGCACTGCTAGCCGTGCCAGAACACCTCCGGGCCTCATCAACACATCGATCAGAAGAAATGCTTTCTAATCAAATGCTAAGTGGCATTCCTGAAGTGGACTTGGGGATTGAGTGAGTAGAAAGTAAATCATCATTATACTATTATAGAAACATTTTAGTGTATGTCTATTAGTTTTCCATATTTATGAACAACTTTTAAGCAGTGTCACATTTCACTCATATAAACTTTTCAATTTAAAAAATCTGTAACTGAAATACACTTTATGCGCTGTTGTAACATTACTTATTTTTTCCCCTTATTTCTCGGTGCTAAATTTTTTAATTCACGTTTTCAGCTTCTTGAAGTACTGTATACGTAGTGTACTTCTTTTGGCATACTACTTATTATGAAGTTAGCTGTAGTCTTATTTGGAATGTGACTGGTTTTCCAAATGAACACTTATTATTGGCCCAAATTTCTTCATATTCATTTGTGAATAGACTGCTTTTGCATTAGCCAAAAGACAGAGTGACAACATAGTCACAAAATATTTGGCACTCGCGCACTGCAAGTTTCTATATATATACTTGTGAGCAATATACTCCCAAGCTGTGGCGTAGCTATCACAGGGCTAGGCGGGGCAGTGCCCCGGGGCCCCCGAGCTCAAGGGGCCCCTTAACCTACATGAGCGACGTTCCAAAAAAGTTACCGTAGCACTTTCATGTCCGCCAATTACATCGGTTAATCGAAGTTCAACTGAAGTTGAATGAAGGTTTTCCGACTTTGAACTTTTTGAACCCTGACCAACAAACCTCAAATGCACGAAGTGAAATCCAAAAATTATTCGCACTCCAGAATATAAACATAACAAGGTCCTTTGCTTGTCTGCTAAGACGTGGACTCTGCCATCGTCAACGTATTGTCGGTTGAAGTCGGAGTTGCCGTGCCTGCCAATCTTTGCGAAATAACAGTGAATGCTGCTGAATGACTAGCACAGTGTGACAGTAGACAGTGTGACTACATTTGAATATGTATTATTACAGAACGGTATTATTATGGTAACTCAACTGTTTGTGTAGTGAATTCCTCTAGGGTGTGCTCCATAATCATAGATCCCAAGTGCTGTAACCAACTGCACTCTGAAATTTGTGCAAGAAGAAGAGAAAATATGGTTACTTTTCCACAATAGTATTCTGCATTCAAGACACTACCCTGAACCCCACTAACACTATAATAAGCGAAGATGTCAACTTAGTTATTTTACTTATTACTTTTTCCTGGCCAGACATTAATATATACTTCATGAAGCCTTGAAGGGGCACGGCTCTATCCAAAGTATTCCATCAAACAAAATCCGGCAACTTTCTTTTCTGAAACCATCCTACACGAATATTTCCCCTTTCCTTTTTTGATTGGGCTATCAACGAAATTAGGCTGATCGGTACGGAGCAGTGACCTAACAGCGAGGAGTTTAGCGACAGTAAGATATCGGTACTGACAACAGTCCGCCTGCTGTCACCGCGGACTTAACTGTTCCCGGTTTGCTTCGCGGCAGGGGGCCATGTTTTCATAGTTAAGTAATACGTATTCATTGTATATTTCTTACTAGCTTATGCCTGCGACTACATTCACCCAGTATGGAGCAATTTCGGAAACTATCCCACGAGGTCGTTTATCTTTATGTCCTACCCACGTCCTAATCTATCCCTCTGCAAAATTTCATTCAGATCTGCCCAAGTAACTTTTGCGTGAAAGCATAACAAACAAACCAACTTTCACAGTTATAATTATATTTCAGAGTACAATTAAATATTCTCTGCTGCGTGACACCTAATTATTTACTTAATAGTATTTAGGTTTGCCTTATTATGTCTTCCAGTAGGCAGTAAGGAACTTACGATGTAGTTTTGCATGGTTTTAGTTTAAAGAGGGCCCCATTGTCATTTTTGCCCCGGGGCCCTTGGTGATGTACCTACGCCACTGCTCCCAAGAAGATCATAAACCACTCCACTTGAGCATTCAGAGAGTCATACTTCTGATGACTGTGTACTTGTTAGCTTCCCTAGACAAAATGCTGGCATCTTACAAAACATTATTTTACAGTTTATATTACAAAATGTAGGTTATTATTTCCTGCATTGCTGAATAGTGCTGGCACTTTATATTACAAAATGTAGGTTATTATTTCCTGCATTGCTGAATAGTGCTGGCACTTAATGCAGTGTCCTTAAAGAAGTTTTCTAAATTAAAGGGCACAAAGGATTCATATATTTATATCAGTAAGAAAATTTACCAAGGCTTAATTTTAACTATGAAGTATGTAGAAGTGGCTTTAAAATTAACAAAGTAGAGAGTAAAAGTGTTTACTCTTTCCTTTTTCTCTCCGATTATTGATTTTGGATATTACGACACTTTCTCGAACCTCTGGTTATAGTCTGTTTTCAGCCATTCTCCGCATCCCCCTCCATTACCCCAATGACAGCCAATAATGTTCATCCTGTAGGAGCATGGCTGGCAGCAAGTTACGCAATGTTTCTCCCACAGGCACACCTGTTGGCACTCGGCTGTACCTCCTCCCCTCCACGCTTCCTCTAGCACTCCGCCTCTATGCACGGAAGCACCTTCTTATATGATGCCAGCTGTAGCTGCCAAAACTATTTCAGTTTTATAATATACCAAATTAATTTGCATTACTTTCTAGTTTCATTGCCTCCAAACTTGTACTTTTCACCACTGCTGACCAGAATTTACCTTTGGCTCTTTCTGTCCAAAACACTTTTATTCATTTTTACCCGTCCAATGTTGTCACACTTTGCTTATTTGTTTTATGCAATAATTGTGTAATTTGGAACTAAAATTTCTCAATGTCTCTCACTTCAGCTTTATCATCTGCTATCTGGTTCTTATTATCAAAAAGTATTTTGTTTTGTCTGTTATGATCCTCCTGTTTGTGTTTAATCTCCCTGTTTCCTTTTCCTAGTTCCATTGGTTATTGTTGTTTTTACTTCCCAGTGTGTTTTTCTCTTTCTTGTCGTGCCTCTTTGCCTGAAACATTTTCTTCAGTAATAACTTAATTAGCAAATATTTTAATTGTTTACATTATACACTTAAAAACATAGTAATGAAGCAGTTTTTGTGTATTCTTTCTTGCAGTGCAAAAATACGTAATATTGAAGCCACTGAAGAAGCAAAATTAAAGCTGTTGTGGGAACGCCATAGCAAGAAGGATGCTCCCTCACAGTTTGTCCCAACCAATATGGCTGTTAACTTTGTTCAGCATAACAGATGTAAGAGACAATATACTTATGGCTTCTTGTAATCTCACATAACACTCTGAAACTAGTCAAGCATCATATTTTTTACATAATTAATTTCAAGGAACCAAAAATTATTGAGTAATCTTAATTGTATGAATGTTTCAGTTAATATTGAAGATCCAGAACCACCTAGAAGAAGAGACAAGCATGTAGAAGAAAAGAAGAAAGCTGTTGTTGTGGGATTAAATCCAGAAGACAGGGGCAAACGACAAAGGGACAATGCCGAAAAGGCAACAGATGATTATCATTATGAACGATTTAAGAAACAATTTAGACGTTATTAGTGCACATTTTGAATACCTGTAGCTGATTCAATAATGTTAAACATTTTTTACACTCTAAAGTATTTATTAAGTATTGTAATACAGCCAGGCAAGAAGAAATATATTAAAACCACTATAGGAATAGGCAATGTACATCTGATGGATGTATGCACTTTCTTTTGTTAATTTGTTTTAGGGAATCTTTGTGAGCAACACTCAGTAGTAGTGAAACACATGGAACATTTCACTGAGAACCCAGCAACAAATGCAGTTATTTTACAAAATAACATTTGTTTATATAAAATAAAAATATTAATTTTAAGGGATTGAGAAGCTATGGACTTTTGTATGATTGCCATTCAGTTTTATGGTACAAAACATTTAAGAATAATTTCTGATTGTACTCACTATCTCAGTTCATCATTCAGAATCACTAATCAAACGATGAGTGTAAGTGCCTTTTGGCAGTTCAGGGGTTCATTGTTCCTACAGCTATAGGTACAATTGATGCAGTTGCAGTTTAATTCTAAATTGTGGTAACAAGCAAAAATGATGTAGCCTAAGATCAGAGATCTAGGCTTAGGGTGTAACTGTAATTTGTAAATGTACGAGCTTGGTTATATAGGTCCTCAGTGATACATGCAGAATTGAAGTATAAGTGGAAGTTGTAAAACGTAGAATGGAAGTATGTGTCATAATGCTGGTTTTTATTTATTTATGAAAAACATAATAAAGGCCACTGAACACTGTTTATCTTACCAAGATTATGTCATTAGTTACAAACTGAAATAATACAGAAGATGTACCACAGCTTATGTTATTTTGTGATATTGGAAACATTAAAACGAGAAATACATAAAACATATTTTTCAGGTGAATAAAGATAGAACTACTTGTTTTCTTCTGTCAGTTAAAAATTTACTCATATTTCTATATTTTTAAAAGGATGCATAGGCATTGCAGCTGCTAGTATAAATTACATCAATTTGGCAACATGTTGAGTGGAAATGAGGGATAGACAAAACTCTTCACAAGCCAGGTGGTTGGCACTTGGACCTAAGAGTAACTTCCAAACAGCATTGATATATACCAAGATCCTTTTAAAATGATGCAACACAAAGGTGATATGCCACTTTTAGCAGAAACTGTCACTGGCAAATAGATAAGTTTGTTAAAAATTGAAACATAATGTTGTATCTGGTATCACAACACAGTAGTAAGCAATCACTTATTACAGCAGTAATGCACTGAGAGATGTCTTGTAGTCAACATCTAAACACGCACTGCTCAGCACTATTTATGTAGTACCCTAGTCTGTGATGGGCTCCAGTGATGGTGACAGTCTTCCACAGTGTTCCCTCATTGTAAAAAATTTTCAAATGTTTGTGAACCTGTTGGACCAAACTGTTATGGTCAGCATCCCTAGACTTACAAAATACTTAAACTAACTTTCACTGAAGACCACACACACACACACACACACACACACACACACACACAATGGAGAACTCGAACCTTCAATGGCGAGCAACAATGCACTCCGCGTTTAGATGCCTTAGAGTGGCTCGGCCACGGCACTCTCTTGGCCAATGCCTGGCATATGGAAATGGCTTGTGACATACGTGCGCATTATCACATTCCTCTCCTCTTGGAGGGAAAATCTTTGACATGTGAGACATCCATGGAGTCATCCTCCTCTGGACTCCGAATGAAATGACCGGCAGAAACAGAAGCATAACACCTGTAGTACTTGTGGCTGTGCAGCATTGCCATCCCCCTTCCTATGTTAAACCTTATGGAAGGACTGTGCCTTGGTGTCCACTTCCATGTCAGACCAAGGGCCTGTTGATGGTGTCCCTATTAAAGGCCGAATAGAGGGCAGTGTCAGTTCTGGTATGGGCAGAGGCTGTGTCCATAGCAATGTAGTACCAGCAGAGGGGTGTCTAGCTCTGCCACAGACAACTGTTGCCCACTTCCAGATAGTAGCAGGAAACCATCTACAGCTTACACCTTGCTGAGTGTCACCAGATGGTGTGGTTCTGTCGATGGGTTTGTGTAGTCTCCCATGCAGAATCACAGCACAGATACAGTAGCCACGACATCTGGAGTTGACAGCAGGGATCCATTTTGTGTGACAGCCAAACCATGAGCCCAGACATCAATCCTTGGTCATGATAATGTTGAAGGTCCCTCAGCCTGCTGGAAAAGTTGGAGCAGCCTCCAAGGTAGACAGCCATGGAATAATTCTACTGCACTCTTTTCACTGAAGGGATTGGAGCAATAAGAAGTGAGTAACTGATTGAGGCTAATGTCAAGAGCGATCTTGCCATGTACTTTTTCAATTGCATTTTGAAATCACCATGAACCTTTCGGCCTCACCATTGGAGTGTGGTTGGAATGGAGGGGTGAAGACATGGTGGATGCCCCTGCCACTGCAAAAGGAATCAAACACTAGGGACACAAATTGAGGTCCTTTGTCAAAAATCAATGTTATGCAAAAGTCTTTCATAGCAAAAATTTGTGACAGATCTACAATGGTGGAAGTGGCCAAAGTCAGTATTCAATGAAAAACATAGGTCAACTGATAGTGAGCATCCATGACCAGCAACCAGTATGTGAAGTCTGGATAGATTGTCCCTGGCCACGGGGACAATGTTGCACACGGGAGATCTGCTGTTGTGCACAGAGAGAAAACAGGCAGTTACCAGGTGAGGGTTGTTGCCATCCAGATGTGGCCAAAAGACATGCCAGTGGACCAATGCCTTAGTATGTGACATCCCCAGCCCCCAATAATCAGCAAGGAGCAATTGGAGGACCTCAGTATGGAGAACCAATGGTACAATAACCTATTGATCTGCACAGAGTATATCAAGAAGCAGGATGCCATCTACTATTGAAAAACAGTGCCAAGAGCTCTAGTAGTTAAAGAGGGGTCAGATGTCCATGATGGTGGTGCCTCTGGTCCAAATCTGCATGCTTTGATGTTGTGCGAAAGTGTATCTCATAATTATAATGTGAGAGGAAAAGTGCCCAACAACATGGAGGCAATGGGCTTCTTTGTTCCTCATTGAAGCAGAGGCTTTGAAGAGAGGAAATAAATGGTTTGTGATGAAATGGAACTTTTAGACCATACATGAAGACAGGAGACTTTTTCAAAGCATAAACAATGGTGAGTGCCTCCTTTTTCAATCTCTGAATATTGAGTTTAAGTTGGAGTGATAATCTTCAACATGAAGGCAATTAGTCACTCTGATCTGTCTGGGTATTTGTGAAGTAACACTGCCCCAAGTCCATGCCGAGAAGCGTCTTTCACTAAAATGAAGTGTTGACCCGGTTGATAGGTCACAAGACAGGATGTAGATTGTTACTTCTCTTTCAGCTTGGAAAACACTGTTTTACCATACCTGAGACCAATGAAATGGTGTGCCTATACGAAGTAGGGTGTGTAGTGGTTTTTCAATGGATGACACACCCTGCAAAACCTTATGATAGTTCACTAACTTCTCTCTCAAAAAACCTTGGAAATCCTTGACTCAGGTAGGTTGTAGGAGAGAGAATGTGGAGACATGCTGACAGAGCAGTTTGCTACCCTCATCAGAAATGTAAAAACCTAGGGAAGTGATAAAAGGCTAAAAAAAAAAATAGGCACTTCACAAAATTGCGCTTTAGCCCCCACTGCTTGTAATGTGAAAAAAGAAAAGTGCACATAAGTTGAGGAGGTGGTGTTCAGTGGACGGACACCTCAATATAATCTTGATAATTGACACAACCAGCCATTGACATCATGAGTTGTGTGAGAAGCTTGAAAGATCGCTGGTAATGGCAGCTGATCAGGGGAGGCTGGACCACCTCACTTTTCTGTAGTAGTAGATGTGGTTCCAATATTTTTTTCTATAAACCTTCAAGTACTTTTGTCAGTGAGTTCGAAAGACAAGCCTGTATTATTTATTGTAAACTGTCAGCACTGTACACAGCAAGTCAAGCTGCACAGAGGTATGAAGTGCATGGCGATTGCTGTGTGCCAGGTTGGCTCTGCGAGGGAGGAGGCAAATGGAGGCCAGCTTACACACTAGCTTCCTGTAAACACTTGGTTGCTATAGTATCCACTACGTCACAGGGGATGGGGGTATAGGGTGAGCACTGTGCTAGGTCCGGTTAACGATGGCTTTAGATTACAGCTCCTCGTGTATGCAGGTGGGGCAATGTACAATACCAATGATGCTTCAGCCAATAGCGTCATTCCACTTCTGTTGCTCATGTTGCAGAGTCTACTTTGAGTGTGTAGCAGTGCTTTTTCTTCTCCAGTCTATGAGTGTTAGCAGTTATTTCTGTGCAAAGTATTTGTTGTGGTTGATGGATCAGAAACATGCTTAATGATGCAGAACTAAGGATCAGGCACTTAAAATGTGATTTGCAGAGTATCAGATGTAGATGTACAGTATTCTGAGTGTGTGCTTCTTCAGAATAGTGTGAAGAGAGAACTCGTGGGCATATGGTGCTCACCCCACATTAACAGTAGTCAAATGAAAACGTGAGGCATCTGCTGTGGTACTGAGAAGTGTACAGCACATGTTGAGCGAAGCTAATCTATATATAAAAGGCTTGTGTGTGTACGTGCTGACAGACTTTTCTCCATGACCACATACTGCCACCCACTCGTGGTTGTGGTGGTAGATAGTCCTTGGTCTAATGATGTTAGTAAGGGAGTTTGGTCGCGGTGCATGGCAGTGGGTGAGTGTGACGAGCAAAAATTCGCAAAATATGCAATACATACTCTTTGGAAAAGCTATATACTCTGTGACTTACGAACTTTGCGAGTCAAAATCTGTTTACTCTTTCAATTGTCAGACAATGCGGTCCTTTCAGACTTTAATAACGACGAGGAATATCAAATACGCATTTTTAAAAAATAGATCACATGTTTCCGTCAACCACACGTTACCGACTATGAACAGAGACACAAAACAAAGATAAAAATCCAAATAGACTCAAAGATAAAAATACTCATGGAACATTGATCACTGCCGTGGAAGCGTGGTGGAAACACAGACATACATTAATATAGCCGCGACACTCTCTGCTGTGAAAGGTGTTATTGTTTGACAGCTAGATCAAGAAAAACTATGCAACGTAGTCCTACTCATATCCTGGCGGTCTTCTGTGATAATGTTGGCAACAGATGTTGAATAACGAGAATCATGTGACATCGTTATAAGCCAATCGCATGACACGCAAATATTTTGTCGTGAAAGCTAGCATACAGCAGGAACAGCAGTATTTATCTACACTCTATGTGGTTCGGTCATCTTTGCAACGATTTTATATCGTGTTATTGATGTTGCCAACATAAAAACACGAAGCTGCCAGGATAGAAAGTAAAATTTTACCGAATCAGATTCATCTATTGTTGTCACATCTCATCATGACCAGCACTTTCACGCGAAACTCTTTTGTATAGAATCTCATGATTCACACAGTCTTACAATTCATTCCAAATTCCTATTCAAGAAGATATTTGTGAAAACTGTTACAAATCAATATTCACACTTATCCAACATCATTTTCAGAAATGTAATTTGCCAGCCGCTTTTGGCGCTGCTGTTGCAATGTGTACCTTTATGAACACAACCTATCATTGAATTTACATTGTTCCGAAGCACGGACTTAAATTAATTTCCATCTTAGTATGAAAAACTTTATGAACATTAATCGTTTTTGACAATGACTTCTACTTAAATTTGACATCTTGGCTAGGAGAACTGAGTTTATTGACAGAGAGATCCAACAAGGATTGTGTTTTTGCTGACCTACGTCCGGAAACCAAAGAACTATGATATACACAGGACCTTCTTTAACAACCGTTGCGAAGCATGGGCATATAAGCTAGTGCTTCTATTAAAACAACATAGTCAACATCTTTTTAATCACCATGGAAATGATGCACTTGTAAGACAAATGTAGGAGATCTGTACTATCTTTCTAAGATGGATAATGAATATAGGCTAAAGCATAGAATTAAAATGTTCATCAGAGCCAGGATTGTGTGCTTTCTTAACCTACATTCATCATCACTGACAAATCCACACTAGATCTGTAATGATCAAAATTGCCCTAAGGCGAATGGAAGGACTGTGAGGGTACCAAAACTAAAATTAGTTGCCATCTTAAAAAAAAAGTTTATTAAGTGATCATGAAGCACATTATACAATTTAAATTTTTAAGAAAATTAATCAGTTTAAAACTTAGAACTAGATAAGCAATGGGTGAAGCCCGTACCTTAATCTTTAAGAAGATTAATAAAGTGTGTGTGTGTAATAGATCAATGGTGCCTTCTTGATCATAATTGTACAGTCTCATGCCAACTGGGTATTTTGCCTTTTTTTAATGAGAAGGCACAGGCTTCACCATTCCTTGTTAAATTTTAAGTTGGGTTTCACCTTGAGTTCAATTTTATTTGCTTAATCTACTAAGGTTTTAAGTAGACTTCGCCCAATGATCAGTTTTATTTCATGGTTGATTTACAAAAGAAATTATCTGAAGCTGTTGTTGTTTTACTAATCTTCTTAAAGATTAAGGTACGGGCTTCATCTGTTGCTTGTTGAGTTCTAAGTTTTAAACTGATTTATTTTCTTAAAAATTAAATTGTGTAAATGTGTCTCATGATCATTTAATAAACTTTTTTTAAAGATGGCAACTGCATAACAATGATTAAAGCCTAAATCAGGTTAGTGATGCTAACCGTTAAACACTAGAGTAAATCAGCTGCATGAAATAGTAGCCAGGGGGTGGAGACAACATTAAACAAACAAATTTAATTAAAACTGACAAATACACACACTCTTCAAGGCAGTAATCAAAGAGAGACGGAAAGAAGACTGCCCACAAATATTTTGACGACCAAGGCAGATAACTGATGCAATGGGTACATAAGCCATAAAAATACTCTGATTACACTTTATTAATTAAAACAACAAGGCACTCATGGATAATACAACATGCCAAGAAACAATTAACAATGCCAAAATGGAACGACAAGGAATATTCTGGAAGGAATATACAGTTCATGAGCAAGGTACAAACCTACGCAATTTATTATTCCACAACTGTGTGAATACCAACACCATTCAACATACAATGTCGTTCTATGAGCAGCCTAAGGCCCAGAGCACTACTGTATTAGTCCAATAAACAGCCTAAACATTTAGCAAAGTAAAGAAATCATTCTGGCAGAGCAGGCTGCTTGCTCCACTGCCTCGGCCCCCGGTCCTCACTAGTCTTGGCAGCCCACATGCAGATTGACTCCACAACTAAACTGCCCTTTCTATCCCAAGAGACACACTTATGAGTGTGTGTGCACAAAGGAATTCATGTCGCTCAGACGTACCCACTGAAAGAGACCAGGGCGCAGTTGGTGATGGGAAACGGAAAGATAATCAACAGTATGGCTAGACACTTCCTGGTGCCAAAATAATAACAGAATGTACTGTACAACATGTCATAGGAAAAAAGAAGACAAGCCGCGGCAGATTGGCCGAGAACATTGAGTCACCATGCTCCGATGCGTGAGGCTGTTCGACGTCAGAGGTTCAAATCCTCCCTCAGGTATAGTTGTTTGTGCTGACTTAAGTATAAGTTAGTTTATAAGTAGTTGAGTAATAATATGTAGATAGGGAACAACTCACCATAAAGACGAACATTGAGCTTCCGACAGACACAAATAAAAGACATGCACACACAATTTTAAATTTTCAGCCATTGCCTTCCTCAGACAGAGAACACTCGTCCACAAAATCACTCAGGCACACTCATCCACACACATCAGCCAACTTTGGCTGTCCAACACAGTCTGTGTTGGGCAGCCAAAGTTGGCTGATGTGTGTGGATGAGTGTGCCTGAGTGATTTTGTAGATGAGTGTCCTCTGTCTGAGGAAGGCCACGGCTGAAAATTTAGAATTGTGTGTCTTTTATTTGTGTCTGTCGGTGGCTCAATGTTCATCTTTACGGTGAGTTGTTCCCTATCTACATATTGCCGCGAGAGACCACGAACACCGACTGCCGGCGTGGCGCAGGGGATAGCGTCACGGACTGCGGTGCAGAAGGTCCCCGGTTCAATCCCGCCCACCGGCAAAAATTTATTTCTTTGCAATTAACAATTCCAGAAAGTTCTACATCTTTCTTATGTTCACTTGTAAAATCTACTTGTTTCTTATGTTAACTGTTCTAATTTCTGGTAAATTCTGTCTGTTTATAAATAGCAGAGCACTCTGCCTGAGAGGCAGTCAGTGCTGCGTGTATGTTGAGTTCATAATAAACGTGCTTTCAGTATAAGTGCTGTGTTTAGTTGCCTTCGAAGTCAAGCCTGCTTCCATTTCAACGCGACAATATTATTATTAACATTCCTTATGGAATCTTCCACTGTTGTTTTATAAGTATGTAGCAACTATCGACTCTCAAAGTGATATGTTTCTAGTCCAAGAAGCTCTTTGAACTATGCGGAACTGTTTTAGCTGTGGAGATATTGTGTTCATTCTGTTCTGTTCGGTCTAGCGTGTACCATCTGGTGTTAAGTAGCAAGTAATAAAATCATATTAACTACATTTTAGTGTGTTATTTCAGCACTACCTCACCATATATCGTAGGAATAACGACATTGGTGACCCCGAAAAGTTTTCGTCTGATTTGCGAGTGCTAAAAGCGCTTTGTTTGTGACTGTGCAACAAACAATGTTTCAACCGCCGTTCATTCCGCCAAACTATCAGTGTTTCAAAATAGAAAACAAACAAGTACCGACATCTACGTCACAGATAACTTGCCAAAGTGAACTTCGGTATTCACTCAATCCTAACCTATGTGGTTCTGAGTTAACCTCGACAGTTCCTGCGTGGTCGACGCAGCACGTAAATCAGCCGCCACTCTACCGCTACACAGCATCCCAGTTGGAAACATGTCAGCACGGCCATCACATGCTGCTTCCACGCATCTGCTACACCAACACATCGCACCTGCACAACATACGCAACCTACGCAGTATTCCATGGATGGCATGCAAATTCACAGGTACCATGTAGCTGCGCAGAGCCACGACCCGCCTTGGTTCCTGCTCGCCACCCACATATTTCCTCGGCGGCGACGCCCGTCTCAGCCACATCGGTTACAACCATGACTGCTGCATTTCCGCATTCGTTGTTACTGGCTTCCACGTGCCTACCGCCCGCTCACTCTGCAGCACCGGTCGTAACTGCCGTGCCGGTCTACAACGTTTCATCTACTTCCGCACCGCGTTATTCCGAGTGGCAAACGCTGGCCCTGTGTATTCCATCACAAACAGCACCTGCTGCGAATGTAGTGGAAGGCCCACAGTACTCATATGTGCCTGCACCACTCCCGGCTGGGGCCACAGAAACTGTACCCACCCATGCTGTGCAAATGAACTCGTACATAAGTCTGAATTCCAGCATAATGCAATCGTGTGGTTTTGCCAACCAACATAGCAAGTCACAGCCTCCTGGTGCTTACAATCTGATTTGGCACCACTTGCCACCACTACAGCCCCCATGTTTCAGAGTAGTGTGTTTGCTGCACTGGTCAGATCGCAGCATGTAGCTCCTAGCAGGCTACCTAAGCTACCAGCTCTACAATCTAACAACCCCAAAATGGGGTTTTCGTTAGTGGACAAAATGTTGGACGCTCACGGCATCCTTGACGATGAAGCTCGATTCGTGTGTCTTACCAGTCACCTGCGTGATGAACATACGGACCTGATAAGTGACCTGCTGCTATTGCCTCCTGCTAAGCATTGCATTGTTGACCACCTATCCCGTCCTCCTTCTGAGGTGACGCATCGTATCATCTATGAAGAACATTTGGGAGACCTTACGCCATCACAAATGTGGCGTTGCCTCTGGGCCCTAGTATACACGGACTTCCTACCAAACACTGCACTGTGGACAATATGGTTCCTCAAACTAACACCTGAGTTACACCTGCAACTACTGTCTTGAGTGAAAGAACCAATCGACACACGGCTGTACATTGCTGACTGTCCCTATAGTGTGCTCAAACATCAGCATCCGTGGTCCCCTGCCGCCAGCATGCATGCAGCAGATGCCATTCTCACGCACAGCATCCGCAAGACAGGTGATACGCTGCCAGCACAAGTGCAGGCTCCACACCCATTACTGCATGGCTGCCCAGCTGCACTAATCGCTCCTACACTGCCACCCCGAAGGTCTACAGACACGGCTGAGCGAACTCCTGAAAACAAAGCTGCTTTGCCGCCGAACCATGCCCCTGCGCCGAACGCTGCCGCTAATTACTGCTGATTCCATGTGACCTTTGGCAATGCAGCCCGCAACTGCAAACCACCGTGAGTGTACCCAAACGTTTACGGCGGGACCGTCTAGGCGCCACCTCTCACCAGGATGCCCCACGGCGGCAACCATCATCTCGCCCAACGCCTGCTGCACTCACACAGTCTTCACGACTCTTCATCGAGGACATCAACACTGGACTTCACCTGCTAGTCGACACTGGAGCAGACATTAGTATTTTCTCTCCTGCCCATTCCCCTAACATTGATTCTTTGTGTGTGCCCCCACTCATAGCTGCAAACAATACCCCCATTACAGTGTTAGTTTCTTCACACCTCCTACTCAGATTTGCCCCCAATCAGGTTTTCCCTTGGACATTCTACATTGCGGAAATTGCTGCACCTATGCTGGGCCTCAACTTCCTTCTTCCTTATGCCCTCTCCCCCAACCTCCGAGCTGACTGCCTCACTCACAACTCCGGTTCCAGTGTTCCAAGTGTGACACAGCCTACCCCATCACAGCCTGAGGTTTCCACGGACCAACCCAACCCAGTACTACCAGAGGGTATTCCAACTGTAACATAACTTGATCGCATGAACATTTTACTATGGAGGCCTTACATACACAGTACACTGACTTACGTGACCGGATTGAAAAGGTCCATGACCAGCTGCTGCAGATACAACAACTACTGCAGCAACCCAACACAGACCCTCACACAGCCACGGTTACGCCCCCTCAGCCGACACACTGCCCGGCAGCTTCGGCCTCTCTCATGGCTCTGCCAGCCTCTGCCCCAAACATACCCACCTCCTGTGTCCTTGTGTGCGATTTCTTATGGTACATGCCACAGAATTAACACAACTGCAGGACCACCAGTATGGCATAAGGTGCAACGCCTAAATGCACAGAAACTTTGCTGTGCCAAAGACATTATAAAGGACCTCCTGAATTCCAATGTTATTCGCCAGTCTGACAGCAACTGGTCATCCCCCATCCATCTGGTGCCCAAATAAGATGGCACTCTCAGACTCTGCACCATAATTGACAATTACCCAATACCGCACATTCAGGATTTTACGCAAATGTTGTATGGTTCTCAAGTCTTCTCTGTGCTTGACTGCAGCAAGTCATACCACCAAATCCCCATGTTTCCTAATGATATACCAAAGACAGCCATCATAACTCCGTTCGGTCTCTTTGAATGTTGTTCCATGCCTTATGGTCTCAAAAATGCTGCACAAACATGGCGACGTTTTATAGATTCAATACTTTTTGACCTTCCCTTCGCCTAGGTAAAAAAAAAGGTAAAGCAGTCAACAATCCGAAGATTGGTTTGAACACCACAGTGCTTTACTAGGCATGGTCCTGTTTGGAGGTGGTATGCCGTTGCCTTCCTCCGACCTTCGAACTGACTTACCCAGCCAGTTATAGGGGGACCTACAGTTTAACGTGGGTTCCGAACCATGGTGCTACTCGGTATTTTTCACATGAGCAATACTGCCAGAGGTGAAAGAAGTGGAAAGTGACAGATATAAATCCTAGGACCTGGTGGGTATCGAACCAGCGAACTTTGGATTTGTAGGCTGGCACTCTACCACTGTGCAACCGAGGCACTCCCTTCGTCTACTCATGCTTCGCTTACACATACTTAAATGATATACTCATTTTTTCTCCCTCACCTGAGGACCATGCACACCATCTGTCAAAAGTACTTGCAGTCCTCGCTGCTAACTGAGTGGAAATCAACCACGAGAAGTCACAGCTCAGCACCCCTGAAGTCACATTCTTAGGCCACACAGTCACTGCCGAGGATGTCCGCCCTATATCCTCAAGAGTCAAACTCATTCTTAGCCTACCACACCCAGAGGACTTTGCCTAGCTCCGCCACTTCCTCGGCATAGTGAACCTTTACAGGCGTCACCTCCCCCATGCCCCATCTACTCAGATTCCCTTGACAGACGCCCTGAAAGGCAAGGAAACCAAAAGCAAATTGAAGCTCATTTGGACACCGAAGAAGGCAGATTCTTTCAAAAACCTTAAAACTGCCCTCTCCAAAGCTGTCACGCTTGCTCACCCAGACCCTGATGCACCTATTTCTATTACCGCAGATGCGAGTGATACTGCAATTGGCGCGGTCCTCCAACAACACATTGGCGAGACTCCCCTACCCCTCCGTTTTTGTTTTTTTTTTTCTAAAAAGTTGATGGCCACTACGGTCTGGGGTTCGAATCCCCCCTCTGGCATGGATATTTGTGCCGTCCTAGTTCATAAGTAGTTTGTAAGTTTAGGGACTGATGACCCCTTAGTTAAGTCCCATAAGCTTTACAAACATTTGAACATTTGGAACTTTAGGCACATGGATCTTATATGCCAATATTCAACGGACGTGTGATACATCAGAGGTGCAGACAATGTAGTTGCCGACTACTTGTCTCATGTCAACATCAAATCAAATGTTCAAATGTTTGTTAAGCTTATGGGACTTAACTACGAGGTCATCAGTCCCTAAACTTACAAACTACTTATGTACTACCTACGAACTAGGACGGCACAAATATCCATGCCCGAGGGGGGATTCGAACCCCTGACCGTAGTGGCCGTGCTGACCATGACTGGAGCGCCTCAGTCACCTCGGCCACCGCGGCCGGCTGTCAACATCATATTTACACCACTAAACCTCATTAACCTGGCCCGGCAACAATCCGAAGACCCACCTATTCTTGCATTACTACAAGAAAACACCTCGTCACTACAACTGGAGCAGCGCATGTTCACTGACACCACAGACCCAGTCTGGTGCGATATATCCACCGGTAGTCCTCGACCACTGGTACCCGAGTCACTTCGTCGCACTGTCTTCGATGCATTACACAGCCTGGCCCACCCGGGTGTCAAAGCCTCCACAGAGTTGCTTACCGAACGTTATGTTTGGCCCGGAGTTAAACATGATTGCAGGTTATGGGCACGCGCCTGTATACTGTGTCAGAGAGCTAAAGTCAGCCGCCATGCTATTCCCCCACCAGGCACATTCGACATACCCAAAGGTCGTGTACGACACGCCCACATTGACGTTGTCGGCCCCCTCCCCCCTTCCCGAGGGTTCAGATACATCCTATCCACCACTGACCCTGGCCGCAAGGTGGGTTGAAGCAGTTCCCCTGGAAGACATTTTGGCTGAGTCTGTCTCCCGGGCCTTCATAACAACATGGGTTTCTCGGTTCGGCTGTCCTACCTCACTGACAACTGATCAGGGTCGTCAGTTTGAATCGCAGCCGTTCTCCTCCCTCTGTGAATATTGTGGCGTTGCAAAATTCCATACAACCGCCTACCATCCCCAATGAACTTGTAGAACACTGGCACAGGACATTAAAAGCTGCACTGATGTGCCACAGTGGTCTGATGCCCTTCCCTGGGTGTTGTTGGGCCTCCGTTCCATGTACAATGACGACTTGCAGGCCTCCCTTGCCGAAATGCTCTAGGGGAGCCCCTGGCCTTACCAGCTGAGTTTGTTGAAAACACACCACTACCGAGCTCTTCTGAGCTCCCAGGACTTGTTGATTGCGTCAGACTACCCCAAAGTGTAGTGTCTGTGAACCTTCTGTGGACAAGTGCTATAGTGATTACCATGGTGTTCCCCCCCCCTCCCCACTGAACCTGCACGAGACCTGAAAAACCACCGTGCTCTGCACTACAAGGGGGGGGGGGGGGGGGGGGGGGTGGCGGCTCTGTAGCGACTATTGACTCTCAAAGTGACATTATTTAGTCCAAGAAGCTCTTTGAACCATGTGGAACTGTTTTGGCTGCGGCCATATTGTGTTCATTCTGTTA
This sequence comes from Locusta migratoria, assembly GCA_026315105.1. Lineage (NCBI taxonomy): Eukaryota > Metazoa > Arthropoda > Insecta > Orthoptera > Acrididae > Locusta > Locusta migratoria. Next base: position 515,836,114 of record CM048744.1, read on the forward strand.
TGTTCGGTCTAGCGTGTATCATCTTGTGTTAAGTAGCAAGTAATAAAATCATATTAACTACATTTTAGTGTGTTATTTCAGCACTACCTCACCGTATATCGTAGGAATAACCACAAATAGTTTGTAAGTTTAGGGACTGATGACCCCGCAGTTTAGTCCCATAAGCTTAACAAACATTTGAACATGTGAAATAAGACAATCTGTGAGCCTGATAAAAACAAGCAGTTCACAGTTTAACTGGTCATCTGTGTTTGTGACTGCAACTCTTCTCATTGCCAACGGCGGGATCGTCACATTGTCAATGGCAAATAACTTCCCAGAAAATTCTGTATTACTTGTACCCGTCGGAGCGACTTCCTCAATTTGCAACTCAGATCTTCCACAGTCAATGATAGCTTGGGTTGCATGAAGGAAGTCGCATCCGAGGATGACATTATGACTACATTCTGTTAAAACGACAAATTCAAACGGCTGGATCCTATTGTTGATGGTTATTCTTGCAGCACCAGTTCCTGCTGGCTGGACGTACCTACCATTTGCGAAATTCAGCACAGTTGCTCCCATATCACAGAACATTCTCATGTTTAGTGTGTGGCTGTAATTATCCGACAATATAGAGAAAGAAGCTCCTGAATCAACAAGTGCCCGAACAGGTTGACCGTCGATTATGACGTCGATAAGATTTCCCAACATCTTAGCGACTGTCGTCCATGGAGGATTTTCATCCGCGGTGGCCTCACCTCCGTAGATGGTCGCCTCGCTTAGTTTTCCTGGGCGTGGCGGCTAGGGGAGCGGCTGGTACCTCTGTACGGCAACGGTGAACGGAGGCGGCGCGTCGGGGAGCGACCTCGTCCATGGTAAGGCGATGGGCTTCTTTTTATAGGTCGCCTGAACTCTTTAGCAGGTGACTCCCTGGGATAGAACTGCTCTGACGGCTGACGTCCTGCGGCAAAATACTCGTTGAATACTCGCCTTCTCTCTCTGCAGTAGCGTCCGATAATGTCCAAGGTGCTCACAGTGGAAACACAGTGGTGTGTTGTCTTCTGTCCTCCAGGCGCCAGTTCTTCTGCGGGGCATTATAGTTGCCAGGGGAGTTGGTTGTAGCCACGTCGGCCGGTTCATGGGGTGCAGTTTGGCGGCTGCAGCGTAAGTCATAGCAGGGAGACATCATTTTCATGTCGGGTGCGATTGGCACAGCAAGCAGGAGCTAATGTCTGAAATACCTCTTCCTCAGCGGCATCAGCTCCCTCGTGACTTACAGGGCTTACATCTTTGGCCATTATTTGATGCTCGCTCGGTGTAATAATTCTGACTGCCATAAACTGTTGTAATTCTTCTCTCGCAATTAGTCGTATGAGGGAAGTGAAGTAATGCTGGACTTCCACAACGGCCATAAGGACTTCATTGGGAAGTCTGTCATACTTCTTTCGTCCAACCCTCCTTTGTTGCATCTCTTCAATACGCTGGCACCACTTGATGAACTCTTCCGTCATAGCGACGTCTTTTTCAGACGGGCTTGGTACATGTCTTCTGCTATACCCTTTATCAGGTGCGTGATTTTGTCGGCCTCAGTCATATTCGGATTGACTATGTTACACAGGGCCAAAACATTCTGTAAGTATGACTGTGTCGTTGGGCCCGGTTCTCAGTTGTTCTTCCGCCGAGCGGATTTGTCACTGGCGGTCACCAAACGTCTTCTTGAGTTCCGTCTGGAACGTTTCCCAGTCATTCAGCTTCTCTTCGTTGCTTTCGAATCATTGCTGGGCTGTTCCGTCCAGGTAGAAATAAACGTTGGCCAAGCACATTGTTTGATCACACCTGTTGTACTTGGCGACTTGGTCACACCCTTTTAGCCATTTGTTGGGGTCCTATCCAGCGTCTCCAGAGAACACCAACGGGTGTCTGATGTGCAGCTGGCTTACCGCTGGTTTCGTGTCCATGGTTCTTCTGATGATACAGACCTTCGGTAGGATGTACTCGGTATATCCCTTGTATTCCGGTTCTAGTCCGTGTAAGCAACGGCTTTCACGTTGCCTAATCGGAGTCAAAGTGATGCAGCTGTTGCACGGGATATGCGGCGAGTGCACCAAACAATGTCGCATTCAAATGGAAGCAGGCTTGACTTCAAAGGTAGTGTTGTCAACTGAACACAGCACTTATTCCGAAAGCAGGTTTATTGTGAACTTAACATACACGCAGCACTGACTGCCTCTCGGGCAGAGTTCGCTCTGCTATTTATACACAGACAGCATGTACCAGAAATTAGAAGAATAGTTGACATGAGAAACAAGTTGAAATTACAAGTAAACATAAGAAACACGTAGAACATTTTGAAAATGATAATTTCAAAGAAATAAATTTTTGCCGGTGGACGGGATTGAACCGGCGACCCTCAGCACTTTTGGACACATTCTCCGAAAACTGTCTTGAGCAGTTAAACAGGCAACCCACGTGCAATGGAAATATTATAGACCTTATAGCCACAAACAGGCCTGACCTTATTAACGATGTCTGTGTAGACAGGAATTAGTGATCATGATATCGTCATAGCATCGATGGTGACCAAAGTTCATAGACCAATCAAGAAGGCTAGGAGCGTGTTTTTGTTGGGAAGAGCCGATAAGCAAATGTTACGATCCTAATCATTGTTCCTAGACAGGGTACTTTCCTAGTTAATACTTTTCCGAGTGTCCTATATTTAAAAATTGAAAAGTGACTTGAAATAGTGCCATTGGTAGTTTTTTTTAACTTAGTGTCATTTATATAATGTACATCTGGCTTCTGTTCCGAGAGAACAGACGTCACTTCTGAACCTGCAGTTGTTATTATTTAATATTCACAGAATATATGACATCAACTGCGATTGGGCAAAGCTGAAAATGTGTACCCAGCCGGGATTCGAACCCGGGTCTTCTGCTTTCTAGGCAGTTGCGCTGACCCCTACACCACTGGGGATACAGTGATCACCGCACCTGCAAGGACTACCTAGGGACGCCTCCCGTCAGATACAAATTCCCAGCTTCGCCCTGCCCACAGTACTCAAACTCGTAGTTATGAAATTAAATCCCATAAGAGTAAGGGCTTTAAACTTGCCCGGTGCGGTGATCACTGTGTCCCCAGTGGTGTAGGGGTCGGCGCAACTGCCTAGAAAGCAGGAGACCTGGGTTCGAATCCCGGCTGGGTACACATTTTCAGCTTTGCCCAATCGCAGTTGATGTCATATATTCTGTGAATATTAAATTTATATAATGTATTATGAATTTTTGATCATTTTACAAAGTGTGGCTAGAAAGTGTACAGCAGCCAGTTGCCATTTCTTCTTATTATTATAGTATTGACACAGTTTGTTTTAGCTGTTGATTACAGATAATTGCAGAAATAATAAGCGTTTAGCTAATTTTCAATAGTTACACATACAAAGTTTCTTGCTAGCAAAAATTATACTGCTGGCACTAGTATTTATTATAAACCATTCATTGCAATGAATCCATTACTGTAACTCATGACTAGAGCCATTCAACAAGGTAAGGTGTGTGTGTAAATTGTTTTTGATACTGATAAACTGTTTTGTGAACAACAGTGACATTATGTACAAAAGTTAATGCTCTCCCCTAAAGTGTACATATTATCTGTGAGAATTTCTAGTTGCCTTTGGTCAATCACCCTTAACAATCATTCAGTTCAGTTGCAAAGAAAATGTTATTTGAAAAGATAAATTTCAGATACCTGATCTTAAAGATTGCAACAATAGGACAAAATCTTGTTTCTCTTATCTTGGTGCACAAAGTTTTTAGATTACCACCTTTGTCAAGCAATTCACAACAATCGAAATTTATTATTTTTCCATAGTTCACTGAAAGAATAGTTTGTATTACAACTTTCATACTTAATCAGACCACAATTCTTGAATCCATAGTGTCCTTTATAAGTGAATGTTGTTTATTTATAAATCTTTTTAACCAATTAATTGCTATAGCAGTGAACTAGCTTTTGTGTGATTGGTGAGTTACTTAACTGTCCATTTTGTAAATTCCATGTACTTCAGTACCAGGTGTAGGCTTAAAATGAGAGCTTATTACAGTTATTTACAGATATTTGCGGACGGCCTTTTTCTTTAATAACTGCAGTTATTCACTTTAGTTTACATCGTGCATGGTGACATTAATTCTGCATATCCTTTACCTGTCAAAATTCAAAATCTTTGGAAAGGCAGTCACATAAACGATTCCTTATCCATTAGTGCACATAAAAAAACCCTGTAAAAGGGTGTAACATTAGCAGTTGCGTTTCGTAGTTTGGTGAGAGGATTCAGACTTGTTCTGTAATTTCTTGCAGACTGCAAGTCGTAATTGTGGGTGTCATATTCTGAAATGTTCACATTTGTCTGCACTTTATTTCATTGGAAGTGGAATTATAATATTCTTCTTGAAGTCGGAGGGTATTCCCCCTGTCTCGTACATCTTGCATACCAGGTGGAACAATTTTTTCATGAGCGGCACTCCTAACGATATCAACAGTTCATATGCAATATCTCCAGGGGCCTTATTTTGACTGAAATCCTTCAATGCTCTGTCAAATTCTTCTCGCAGTATCATATCTCCTATCTCACCTTCCTCCTCTTCGTTTTCCATTTCTAGAACACTACCTTCAAGTTTATTTCCTTTGTATAGGCCCTCCATATATTCCTTCCACAGTTTAGCTTTCCCGTCTTAGTGTAGTACTGGTTTTTCGTCTGACTTCTTGATATTCATACAGCTGATTTTCTTGTCTCAATGGTAAGGCTTCAGGCGGAGGAAGTGAACAATGTCTCTTTGTTTATATCGTTTTGAAGACGGCTCATAATCCTCGACTTCGTATATTATGTTTGATAGGCGGCGTATATCACGATATGGACCAAAGTATCACTTCAGTAACTTTTCTGATAGCCCAGCTTTCCGTACAGGCGTAAAAATCCATAGCAGGTCGGTGCTTGTCGTTATACCGCTGGATGGTCCTTCTCCAGCACAGACATATATTCCTGTGTTCTCCAGGGTGTCCAATGTCCGCCTTGCTTTTTCAACGTTGGTGATGAGCTGTTTCCTATAGCATCCCGCGTATCGTCTCGTTGAAACAGGAACAGCATATCGATTCTCATCTCAGCTTCACGACCATGCAGTACTGAAAACGGCGTGAAGCCTTTGGTGTCTTGTCTTGCTGTATTACAAGTAAATGTCACAACTGGGATTATTTTATCACAATCCTTCTGCTCAGTATCGACGTACATCGACGCATATCTGCCAACATGCTGTTAAAACGTTCTGTAAGACCATTTCTCCGAGGATGGTAGGGAGTTGTTATTCCGTGGACAATGTCGCAATGCGACAGTACCTCTGATACTCGTTTTGACTGGAATACTTTTCCACGATCAGGTATCATTACATGTGGTGCACTATGCTTCAAAATAATGTCTTCTACTAGGAATTTAGCGATCTCTGGAGATTCTCCAGTCGGTACAGGTTTGGTGACAGCGTAGCGGGTGAGATAGTCTGTGCAAACTATAATCCATCGGTTACTGGTTGTCGACTTCGGGAAACTGCCTAAAAGGTAATTTACAATCCGGTGGAATGGGGCTGCTGCAGGTGGAATTGGTACCAAATGTTCTGGAGGTAACTGCGGAACATGCTTCCATCGCTGGCACTCCTGACAGTGACTCACATACCTGCGTCTGATTCTGTCTAGAGTATTCACGAATTCCAGATGATGGGATTTGGAGCATCGTGGATATAGTTGAGAATAGCTGGTCGGAGATGAGACGGAAAGACCAGTTGTCATTTGGAGCCCAGTGGATCATAGGTGCGGTTGTACAATGTCCCATTTACAAGTTGAAACTCTCCTTTGGTCGGTTCTCCTTTCTCCAAGGCCTCTATGGCTCTGTAATAATGCTGGATCTTCGCTATGTTCAACGTCAATGTCACCTAATTCAGTGAGGGCGCAAATTTCACCCATGCTGCTGTGTTCCACCAATGGATTCCTCGAAAGGCAGTCGGCATCCTTGTGTTTGCGCCCGTTTTTTAATACCACTGTGGCATCATACTCTTGGAGTTTTAGTGCCCATGTTGCTAGTCGACCTAATGGATCTTTCAATCTAGTCAGCCAATATAAAGAATGGTGATCTGCCACGACAGTGAATGGTTAGCCAAATAAATACAGCCAGAACTTGCTGATAGCCCAGATAACTGAGAGACATTCTTTCTTGCTTGTAGAGTAGTTTACCTCTGACTTTCAGAGTACTCTTGATACATAATGTATCACGTTTTCAGCATCTTCTTGAATTTGTAAGAGCACTGCAATCGTATAAGGCTAGAACTGGTGCGGAAGTTAGAGCCGCCTTAAGTGCCTGGAAAGCTCTTTCTTTCGTCTCGTCCCAGTAGAACTTAGTGTCTCCCTGCAGAATTCCTTGCAATGGACGTGTCTTGTTACAAAAACCTTTTATGAAACTCCGGTAGTGTGAGCACAGTCGAAGAAAACTTCTCACTGATGACCTCCGCAGTTAAGTTCCATAAGCTTTACAAACATTTGAACATTTTTTCCTCTGCTTTACCTCCCACTCTCAGATGAGTGTACCATGACTAAAATATTTTAAATTATCCACTTTCTCTAAGCATGAAAACAAAAACAACCCCTGGTATACCTCATTCTGTTCATACAAATTATCCTTACATGCTACCACAGATGAAAAAACATGTATTCACCTAATCTAAACCCCCAAGTCAGTGTGTGTTATAAGTGTTCTGTTGAATAAGAAATGTGTAATGTGTGAAGTGTAAATAACTATGTAACTTGTAAATGCATGTGTGTGTAAATGTAAGTATTCACGTACTAGATGTCCAGAGAAATCTACTCAGGAGTATACACTGAGGGATAAACTGGATCTCAAGAAACAGTAATGACTGGATGGAACACCAAAGTTCAGGCAGCTTCATCAATAAATCGTTTTTGTAAGGCTGAGAATACTATGTTTCCATAACTTCTAGGAAGGCTGGCTCAATGCCATTTGCGTTGTGGATAGTGGAAGAAATGAAGAAAGAAAGGAAAAAAGAGAACCAGATATTCAGAGCCGAAGAAGAAAAGATTAATGACACCAAAGAGGGAAACATTTCCCACCCCTCACCCCAGGAAACCGCGTTCCTATCATACTTCATTGTGATGTCAAATGGCAAAAGATGGGTCGCAAGTTGGTCGTGGCTTCACTATAGAACGACTTGTCACAACGTCATGACTCAGAACCCCCGTAAACTGGCTCTGAATATCCCCTATTGCGTAATCCACCGCCTGTGCATCTTAGCCAGAAATAACAGTTGCTAATGATGAGTATCTACAAATGCGTGTGTCTGTGCAGTGTGCGTGTATGTTAGTATGTATTTATGTGTAACTGTATGTGTGTATGGGGGGAAAAATACATCCGTTATATCAAAAGCTTATAAATCTGCCCTCAGTTCATATCCATCGGTATAAATACGTAGAAATTATCTCCCTAGAAAACTTATATATGTGTGTTCTCCCACCCCCGACGTATCAAAACATAGAAATTCACCCTCAGTTCATAGCAATCAATGCAAAATTCGTACAAAAAATCTCCTACAAAGCTTACATCTATGTAGAAAAAAAACCATTATATTACTTTACCTCAGAAGAAAATTCCATCTTCTCTCGTGAATATTATTCGTTTTATTTATTCATGAGTAAGTATACATTGTATATCACGACAAATTTTTACCAATAATACTGAGTATAAATCAGAGTCACCAAACTATGTTTATGCATACGAACTTCTTTTGTCACACAATTGGAGATGATATTTAATATGGATCTCATCACCTGTCATAAACATTTGTTCTTACTATCTTTGACTGCCATAACAACAACTATCATGTCACAAACAGGTATGTATAATAGAAGGATACTTTAATAAAGGATGAAAGAATCGTAAAAGAAAAGAAGAATCTCTCCTACAGAAAACGAAAAAAAGAAGTCCAAGGGCAAATAACTGGTTCCCGATGTGGGTCACTCCACCTGATTAACGAAGAGCGTTAATCTACCTTAGGGTTATAATTAGTCTTCGGATCCTGTAAATATACTGCCTTAGAATGTGGAATACTTGTCACCTGGTATGGGCCACCTCACCTATGAAAAAACTTGCTTGATTGTTTCTTTACCCCAGAACTAAGCTGAAAAATTTTAATGAATACAATGTCACAAATCTTTACCTCCAGTTCCATTGGTTTCTCTTTATGTGATCGCAATATGCAACTAGCTGCTTCCTGTAAGGATGATATTACCTATTCTAGCATCTGTATCTCATTTTTACGTTATACAGTGGGCAGGAGAAAAATTTTAATAATGGCTCACCAATGAACTTTTTGTTTAAAATCTTTATCGGTGTTAATCCTACAGATAAATGCGGTAGCTGGTTCAATATAGTTAGTCTGGAACTCTGGGATAAGACTTGCCTGTGTCGTGTGTGTGGTTTTTTTTTTTTTTTTTTTTTTTTTTTTTTTTTTTTTTTTTTTTTTTTTAACAATATGACCTATACAAACGTGATATTTCATTCATCACTCATTCAGATGGATTAGATTGAGGATTGTACTTTGAAATTGCTACATGTAGTATACCATGCCATCCTAAAAATTCTTTGAAATCATTACTACTAAACTGTGGCCCATTATCTGTTTACACCCTTTGAGGAATGCCAACATCCTCAAATTATTCCTTTAAATAATTGATTATACTCTTAGAAGTTGGTTTCTTTGTAGGAAAGTTGGTTTCTTTGTAGGATATAATATTACATATTTCGACCAACACTCGATCGCCACAAAAAATATGGTCATCAGCACCCTTTCCCGTTGGTAGGGGCCCATACAGGTTACAAGATGTTTTGTTAAGCGAATGCGAGTGGTTTGATTCAGAGCTGATTCCCTTTCCAGACACTGATGCTATTCAGTCCTACTGGCACTTGTCTCAACATATAGCAAGGGAGTGAATACGACTGTCTGGTGGCCAGTGAGGTCTGAGGGACCTGCTATTCCTTTAGTTTACATAAAAAATATCTACAAAAAAATTTTCTGTGCCTCTCCAAAAGGAATGATAAGGGAGCGTGAAATGAATTGCAGCAATTAAAAAGAACAATTACAATTTATTACAAATAGGATAAAAAAGAAGTGAACAAATTGGGCGTATTATACTACTTTGACAAGAATCTGAACAACATAAAATTGTGGGGACGCCACCTCTTTCTGACCCAGTGGTCATAAATTAATGCATAAAAAAACAATAATATAAAAAGGTAGAAGACTTTGTGACATTGCTGATGATGTCTTGGCAAGGCAGGGTCTTGGGGAGTGTACGAGTTTAATCAGTTGTCTGGCCAGAAGGGGCCTTCACAATCAGATCAGATAATGGAGGTGCATTAAAGTATGTGAAACAGAAGAAAAAACAACCACCAACGGAATTTACAGTGCCCTTGCTGCCAATGTACGTTACCATCCGGTGCCGAAGACGTTGCACTGCAGACGGATGAGCAGGTGACGAGCTGAAAGCCCGAAAATGTGGAGGAAAGTCGCGAACGCCGCAGATGGCGAACTATTGCAGATATGATCCAGAAGCCAGTTGCCTTTTATTACAGCCTGTGTCGATTTTCCTCAGGGCTACTATCAGGTAGATTATGGCATTTGGACGACACAGATCATAATGTCCTTGCTCACCGCGGAGTGTGCAGCAAGTAAACCAAAATCCAGCTGCCGACACAGTAGTGACTCTGATTTATTCTCCACTCAGATGACAAATACACGAAATCGGATTGAAAAATCAGCTTTCCCATGAACTTGATGAAAAAACGTGATTCTAAATCTGGGTAAGTGTTAGCTTAGCGCAAACTACGATGTAATTGGTAGTTTAGACCAGTATGTGCGCCCACCTCGTAATGAAGACCGAAAGAGCTTCGGAAAAGTTCCAAAACACCTTCGAAATCCGCATCAAAAACAGCACCACATACAAGTCTAAAACGACAAGCAAGGAGAGCGCCCAGTTAGACACGTCTGTACTGTGCGGCTCCTGTCCGAAGATTCCCTAATCTCTCTCCTAGTTCTTGCGCCCAGAAAAATGACCGACACCCGCGTGGGCAACCTCTGCCAATCCCAGACTTCGAAAATTGCCAATAGCTTTGAACGTTCGCTCCCTCCACAAGAGTTGCGGAGGGATACCACGTCCAAAGCTATCTCCGCCAATGACACAGAGCGAGGGAAGGCGCCAAACGTTGTTTTGCGTTCGCACGGTACAGGTCAGCCACCTTCGAAAAAAATACGCAACTGCCTCCTCGGTCAGCGCGGTAACGTCAGACATCGTCGCGCCCCGGTTCATTGCCTCCCCAGGTGTCTGTCTAGTCCTTCTCCGAAACTCTCTATGGCCTGTGGCTCGCTGCCACTGGTGAGGAGACATCGTTTCTGCTGTATCTGCAGCGCAATACGGGCACCAACTGAACCGTATCTCAATAAATAATTCCACCTGAAAATGCCTCCTTTAATGCACCTTATCACTATGACAAGGGTGGTACTAAGCAGTGGCTTGTAGTACATCTACATCTACATGGGATACCTTGTCAATCACATTTAAATGCCTGACAGAGGGTAGGTAGTAAATCTGAGGTCGCTATTGGAGGTGTCGAGGTTACATGAACGGGATCTTGGAATTATGGGCACCTTTCATTACCCCTCACCTCTCAGAAATTTTCACTACGGGAGGAGAGTCGTGTAACGGTCACAGAGCATGATACCAAGAGAGGGGAAATTGACTGTCAGCATGTGGAAGCAGTTGTGGGTGTAAGGGATGTCTTGCTTTGCTGATGGCCACTTACTCGCCCACAGATGTCACTGTGCACTAAGAAAGCAATTCACAATTCGTCCCTATTTTTACTCGAAGGTTCACTTTTTTATTTGACCTCGGTACACTTCCCACAGATACCTCGATGTATTGAACAATTAAAATGACTTTTAGGCGCACGGCACCGATCCATACTGATTTCTGACATTACAAGGATTTCACATAGTCAGACAGTGTCACTCACTCGACAAACAACATGACTAGACACTATGGGGACAGACGTGTGTCTTTGTAAGCTTAAAAACTAACATGTCTTGAAATTTTGTGTATGGCTGTCTGGATGTGGAGTAGGGAGATGGATCACAAGGGCGGTGTCATCGGAACATCACAAAGGCGCCATATGCGTGTAAGAAGGAGTAACACAATGATCACATTAACACTAAAAGGCAAGAGTAACAAAAAATAGCGTGGCAAGTTTTGTGCTAAGTATGTGTTATTTGATACAACGTTCTAGACCTAAGATGTGTGTGACAACTTATAAAAAGTAAATAAATTACAGTAAACGTGTTGGTCTCTTGCATAACACAAAAAAGGTTAGTAAGTAAATATCAGCAGTAACAAAAGTAGAAGAATGAACTTATACTACTGATGCCCTGACTATGAGTGACACATATCTTCTAAATATACAGTGTGTTTCACTAAGTGTGTTTGCCTCTGTAACTTATAAAATAATAGTTGACGGGAAATTGTAATGCGGTAGGTCCACACAAGAAATGTTACGCTTTCTGTGGAGCTATGAACATAGTTTATTGTATCATTTACCAAAGAGTTACACGACAAAGATATAATTTTTTAAATGGAACAATAGTTTTTTCTATCGTGTATTGGATTCGTTTAAACCAGCTGCGTCCAAATCAATTTAAACTACATTCCTATCATTGTTAGTTTGGGAGTTACAACCCTTAAAAGTTTAGGGGGCGGAGGCTACGACAGCGTAGCTGACTGGCTGGTGGTCATGAGACAGTGGGCCGTGCCCCAGGCGATAGCCACTCGGCCAGTCAGCTACACTATCGCAGCCTCCGCCCCCGGAAGGGTTGTAGCTCCCAAACTAACAGTAATAGGAATGTAGTTTAAATTGATTTGGACGCAGCTGGTTTAAACGAATCCAATACACGATAGAAAAAACTATTGTTCCATTTTAAAAATTATATCTTTGTGGTGTAACTCTTTGGTAAATGATACAATAAACTACGTTCATAGCTCCGCAGAAAGTGTAACATTTCTTGTGTTGACCTACCGCATTAAAATTTCCCGTCACCTATTATTTTATAAGTTACAGAGGCAAACACACTTAGTGAAACACCCTGTATATAGACAAAGTTAATGAGGCAATACGAAATAAAATAAAATTAAATTAAATTTTAAGTAGACCACTTTTAATCGTCTATGAGCGTTCAGGTGGACCATTGATTTCTAACTACAGAACAAAAAATTACAAACATAAGAAATAAAAAACGTAAAGAAATGTGTCCCTGAAAAAAAAGAGAGTACCTGACACTGGGGAAGGTCATGTTATTTGTGCACTCTGCAGGAGGGAGAGTGACACACAGTTCTCGCCACACTTTGTGGGTGTTGGGGTACTTTTCTCATTGGTTTTGTGGCACTGAGAGCAAGGTTTATTTTCTTTATGTAATAGTTGTGGGTGGTTATGGAGGTTGGCTTGGGAGGGACACTGCGTTTGTGGAGTCATTGGACGTCTTCTGCTTGAGGGTGTTCAGGTGGACACCTGCCATCTTCTCACGGGCAGCTTCCACCCGCCTGCTGGTGCAGTGGCCAGCGTGCGCGGCCTCTCTGGCGCCGTCAGCGGCGGCTCTGCCCCCGCCCCTCTGCTGTGGGGCGCGTGTGCAGCTATGGGCGTGGTGGCGCACGTGGCGCGACCTGGGGCCCTATCAAGTTTTGTGGTCGAATTATGGCACTGGACGCCATGATTACAACATACACATAAACAAACAGACGACAATTTGTTGCATGCACGAATACTGGTCACGCACTTTTTTTGTGGCCCCTCTGTGATCGGCAGAAGTCGACTGAGTTCGTGTGTCTACGGATTGTTTATGCTCTCTACCAACCTTACCTCGTAACAGCATTGTACACCATAGACATCGTCAATGTATTGTTGATTTGTGCTTGGCATTGATTATTGTCTTCCAGTTTGTTATTTGCTAAAATAAGTCCACATACTTCGACGACTTCTTTTAGAAAAAGGAAGGCTATGAATGTGGTATGAAGAATGTTAATTCCAATCGTTAATCAGTAACGACAATAGACGCAGCAACCGTTGCTACACCCGCTTAGTAAGTCCCTTTAAAATATTGATATTTCGTAGATATGCGTTCCCGTTTTCTGTTACTCAATCATTAAAGTGATACTTAATTTCGTGTTTCTATCTGTGACGCTTTAACCTTTAACCTTTTAAAACCTGTAAGCTATAGTCCGTAAGCTGGCAGCACTGGGACAAAGAGGCGGGGCTTGTTCTAACAGCCAATGCGCTACGACCTGAATGCAAGCTTTCAGCTACCAACATTCTCCGCTCAGGGGCCACGTTTAAGTGCGTGATCTGTATGAATTTTGTTGCAACTCGTTTCACTTGCAGATGATGTTAGGTTCCCACCTAATCACAAACTCGCAAATTGCTGCTTATTCGGAAATAAACTACGAACCTTTTGGGCGTGTATTACTGTATATGGTGACGTTACATGATGTGTAAAAAGAAAGTAAATCGCGATCATATTAGTATGTTGACCATGGAATAGGTTTTACTCTTCTGTAACGACTTGTTTCCGTGCACTGATGCAGTAAATTTTCGATATGTGCTTAATTATGGAACTTGACAACCTGTTTTGTGAAACTAAATGTACGATGAAGTGACGATGCATGGCCTCCTGGTAGTTATACTAATTATTATAACAGAACAACTGCATTACATTACTAAAGGCTAACATTCAAATGAAAACAATGTAAATCTGTTGTGATAATCAATTAAAAAATGTTTATTATTATTATTATGTTTTTTTTTAAAGTACTGTGCTACTGTCTGTTATGTTTTGTCCACTTTGCAGTTGTCTATGCTTTCGCATAATAGTTCTTTGCAAAGAGTAAATGCATATACAGACTTTTTGTAGATTTACTGCTCTTTGTCTCTTGCCTAATGGTTGTGTGCCTCTTGAGTTAAAGATAACTGTACCAGTTTTTCTTGTTAATAAAACTTGTCATTATCCTTTTGTGAGAATCAGTGGTATTATATTTAGCCTTTCAACAGTTTATGGGCCCAGTAATCACTGAGTGACAAGTTTTGAACTGACAAAAGTAAAACTGAATAGTGGGTGCTTTATTGTAGTATTAAACTTGTGTGAGCAAAAGTTTTAAGGTTATTTCTGTTGTATTAAAATGATGGAAAACGAAATTTCTAGAATTACAAAACTCAAAGGCATTGAAAATTGGTCTGCCTGGAAATTTCAAGTTTGTGTTACTTTAAGTGCTATGGGAGCTTGGGACATTGTCACAGGTGAAGTAATTAAACCAGAGTGTAATGACAACATGAATACTGAAGCAAGGCTGAAGTATGAAAAAGATCTTGTAAGATGGAATAAGTTGGACAATGCAGCTCAGAAAGTTATTGGAACGTCAATTGAAGACAAGCCATTGCTACATATCATTAACTGTGAATCGTCAGCTGCTATGTGGATCAAATTACTTTCAGTTTATGAACAGAAAAACAGTGTAACCATACATTTACTCCAGCAGCAATGGTATAACCTAAAAAAGGATATTTCAAATGATATGGCTACATATATTTCACAATTAGAAGACCTGGTACATCGGTTAAGGAATCAAGGTGAAAATATTTCAGATTCTATGGTGATCACAAAACTGTTAATGACACTACCAAAAAGTTATAACCATTTTCTGAGTGCATGGGAATCAACACATCCGGATCAACAGACATTAGCAAATTTGACATCAAGATTATTGATGGAGGAAAAACGCCTTAATCTTCAGGAAGACGTGAGGGGGAAGCATTTGCAGCAGGTACACAAGGAAGAAGTAATCATTTTAAGAATAATCCCTGTCCTACAAATAAAAATTCAAGAAAACAAGGTAAGTGCTTCAAATGTAATAAACCTGGTCATTGGGCTAAAGATTGCAAAACCATTTGTTTCAAGTGTAATAAACCCGGTCATTGTGCAAAATAATGCAGAAGTACTGTATCAAAGCATCAAGGTCAGAATCAGTGTGAACTAAGAGGGGATGCTTTGATAAGCAAAATTTTAGCAGCCAATCATGTAAATAAAAATGCATGGTTTTTAGATTCTGGTGCTACTGATCACATGTGTAATGAAATTGAATGGTTTGTAAATTACAGTCCATTTGAGAGTGAAGTCCAAATCTGTATTGGTGATGGTAGTTATATTACTTCACATGGGAAAGGCGACATAAACATTCTAGCCTTTGATGGTAAAAGGTGGAATGAAAAGTATTTGTCAAATGTTTTATATGTGCCAGATATTCGGTTTAATTTATTTTCACTTGGAGCAGCATTAGACAAGGGCATACAATTTAAATCTGACAAGGCAACATGCAGACTTTTCAAGGGAGAGAAAGTTGTTGCAGTGGGAGTTCGTGAAGAAAGGTTGTATAGGATGAAATTTAAGATTTCACTTAGTGAAAATGACAGTGTTCAAGCAAATGTGGCTACCAAGGAAGATCTTAAAATTTGGCACAAAAGACTTGCTCATCAAAATTATCCCCATGTGAAAAAGTTTCTGAAAGATAGGCAGATTCAATTTAAGGAAGAAGATAAAAGTTTGTGTGAAGATTGTGTCGGTTGGGAAAATTCATAAATTACCTTTCCACAAAAGTGATTCAAAGTCAAAAAGGGCAGGTGAACTGATTCACTGTGATTTGTGTGGCCCTATGCAAGTTGATTCTATTGGTGGTTCAAGGTACTTTCTTTTGTTAAAAGATGATTATTCACATTGGAGAACTGTGTATTATCTAAGACATAAATCTGAAGTTGTGGAACACTTGGAATCTTTCATAAAAACTACTGAAAAACAAATTGAAAATGGCATTAAAGTGATCAGAACTGATAATGGACTAGAATTCATTAACCATGAAGTGCGAAAAATAATGCAGAATTATGGGATAACACATCAAAAATCAGTAACTTATTGTCCTCAACAGAATGGTGCAGCCGAACGTGAGAACAGAACTTTGGTGGAGACTGCAAGAACAATGATTCATGCAAGTGGGCTGCCAATACGACTGTGGGCTGAAGCCATTAATACAGCAACTTATATTTTGAATAGAACAGGTACAAGCAGTGTCAATGGCAAATCACCTCACAAAATGTGGAATGGATTGGATTATGATGTGACCAAACTCAGGATATTTGGAGAGATGGTTTATACACACATTTCAAAGGAGAGACGGCAGAAATGGGATTCCAAAGGTGAAAAAGGTTTTCTAGTTGACTACGATACAGAAGTAAAGGGGTATCGTGTTTGGTTTTCTCATAAAGATCAAGTTAAAATATATCGTGACATTGTTTTCATGGGCAAATTATATAAGGACTGTCAATCAGAGAAAACTTTCAATACTGAATGTGTACCTTTCCTAATATCTGAGACAACTGATGATAAGCAGACTACTCAAGAGGAAACCCTGAATCAAACAGGAGAAGAAATTAGAATATTTGAAGAAGAATCAAATACTGAAGCCAACTGTAGATCTTCTATGCAAAATGACAATCAAGAGGTCATCAAATCTGAGAATAAAATTAGAAGCAGCCAACGAGACAGGTCAAAAATCAAAAAGCCTGTCAGATACGCCAACTATACTACTGTAAATTCTACCTGCATAACGAAGTGCTATGAACCCATCTCATATCAAGATGCAATGGAATGTGACAATGCAGAAAATTGGAAACAGGCTATGCAAGAAGAAATGTATTCTCTTAATCTTAATGAAACTTGGATCTTGACTGAGCCCCCAGAAAACCAAGAAATACTTGACAATAGGTGGGTGTTCAAAGTGAAGAGGAGAACTGATGGAACTGTGGATAGATTTAAAGCTCGACTTGTTGCTAGAGGATTTCGACAGAAATTAGGCATGAACTATACTGAAACCTTTAGTCCAGTGGTTAGATTTGATTCCATAAGAATAATCTTGTCTATTGCAGCATCCAAAGCAATGCATATGAGGCAGTTTGATGTGAAAACTGCATTTTTATACAGTGAAATAGATACTGAAATATATATGAAACAGCCAGAAGGGTTTGAGGATGGTACCAAAAAGGTATGCAAGCTGAAGAAAAGTATCTATGGGCTTAAACAAGCTTCTAGACTATGGAATAAACGATTCACCAGTGTGTTGAACAAATTTGGACTGACAGAAACAAGTGCAGACCTCTGTGTTTTTGTCAATAATAAGGGTGAATTCTTGACCATTCTAGCCATTCACGTTGATGACGGACTAATCATATCAGAATCTATGGAAGTAATTAATTTACTAATGAGTGATTTGGAACAAGAATTTGAGATAACAACCAGCAGTGTTAATCATTATCTCGGTTTGCAGATAGAGCAGTTCAAGGATGGCTCCATCTTCTTAAACCAAGAGGCATATGCAAGAGCTGTACTGGAACGGTACAACATGGAAAATACCAATGCTGTAGCTATTCCTGCTGATCGTGGACAAATGTACTCTGAGATGGGGAATGACTAAAAATTAACAATGCTCCATACCGTCAGGCTGTTGGAAGTTTACTATATTTGTCTGTGGCAACCAGACCTGACATCACTTTTTCAGTACATAATGCTAGTCAGCATCTTGAAAAACCAGAAAAGATGCACTGGAATGCTGTGAAGAGAATCTTAAAGTACCTAAAGGGAACTATTTCTTATGGCTTGTATTATCCAAGGAATGAGGATACTTGTTTGTCTGTTTTTTGTGATTCAGATTATGCAGGAGATGTTCTTACTCGAAGATCGACCACAGGTTTTGTTGTTAAGTTTGGTGAAGCTACTATAGCTTGGAGCTCTCAGAGGCAAAAAGTGGTGGCATTATCAACAACTGAAGCAGAATATTTAGCTTCTTGTCAGGCTGTAAAAGAAATTGTATGGATACAGTCAATTTTACAAAATATTATTAATCAGAAAGAAATTACTACCACCTTGTATATGGACTGTCAAAGTGCCATCCGGTTGATCAAGAACCCTGAGTATCACAAACGAACAAAACACATAGACGTGAAGTATCATTTCATACGAGAAAAATTTAAGTTGGGAATCTTCAACCTTGAACATGTAAGCTCTACAGATCAGCAAGCAGATATTCTTACCAAACCACTCACTAGAAGCAATTTTGAAAAAATAAGACAGCTACTTTATGTTGGTGAAGCTAAAGTTCTTGCTGACAGAAGACTACAGAAGTGTTAAACATTTGTTAATTGAAGTGGGAGTGTTGTGATAATCAATTAAAAAATGTTTATTATTATTATTATGTTTTTTTTTTTAAAGTACTGTGCTACTGTCTGTTATGTTTTGTCCACTTTGCAGTTGTCTATGCTTTCGCATAATAGTTCTTTGCAAAGAGTAAATGCATATACAGACTTTTTGTAGATTTACTGCTCTTTGTCTCTTGCCTAATGGTTGTGTGCCTCTTGAGTTAAAGAAAACTGTACCAGTTTTTCTTGTTAATAAAACTTGTCATTATCCTTTTGTGAGAATCAGTGGTATTATATTTAGCCTTTCAACAAAATCCTTTATAAGTAGAAATTGCATTTGGAAAAGGTTTCATATACGTAGCCATAATTTCTCAGTACTTAATTACGACATACCTTACCTTAAAATACGCGTTTTGCAAATGTCTTTCAAGCGCCGTTACATTTAGGCTGCCAGCTTTTGTGATATTGAAGTATGAATAAAAAATCCACCAAATACGGCACATTTGCTTCCGATCGCCTGAATTGGAGGCTGCGCAACGCGATGTTCATTTTTTGTAGACCACTTGATTATGTGGCTACCGAATCACAGCACAAAGAAGAGTATCGTCGTCGGCCAATGGTAACCAAACCGCACCGCCGCACAACATGCAAATAAGAATTTTTGACGTTGGAAATTAAATATGCGGTAATGTTTTTATATACGAAACCGCACAATGGTTACAGGATGTGAAAATTAACGTCTTAACATGAATTTTCAATTATTTCATTTTCGAAATCCCTTGATTACACTTACACATGGTTGTATGACTGTGTTGTGTGCCTGTGTGATTGCGTGAGTATTCTATTTTCTGGAGAAGGCCATGGCCATGGCCGATAGCTGAAAGTGTTGTATGTGTGTGTCTTTTGTATGTGCCTGTCGCAGCTCGTCGCCACGTCTTTGCGGTGAGTTGTAAACTGTCCTTACTATGTAATTAAAATCATATTAACATTGAGAAACAAAGATGTAGGAACAGGTATATAAATCATGAAGGGGCAACTGGTGTCGAGTTGCTGAAGCGTAATGGGTTTTGTGGTGGGTTACCAAGCAAGAAGTTCTGTGTTCAAATCTAGTTCCAAATTTTTTTTTTTTAGTCTTATCGTTTGTAACACATTGTAGGAGCTATTTATCCACAACACTTTGTGGGATTTTCTTATTCACATAACAGTATTGTGTTATTCAGTACTCTTATGTGCTGTCTCACGAGTTAGTAACATCGATTTGGTGATATATGTGTGACTGAAGGTAACTGAGGGTAACTAAGATCCTAACAGGATAAATTTAATTTCTGTTACAAGTGTGTACAAACTACTCAGAACAACGTTGTCTGCTGACATCCCTACATCCATACTGCATGAACGTTTTAGATCTTTGCCTAATGCCAACAGGTAATATCTCTAGGAAAGATTTTTTAGCTTGGGCACAGAACAGGGAGGGAAAGCTGGGGACGGCGCCTTTGATCTCTATGTTACCAAGCGCTGCGGTGGACGCCATATTGAAAAGCAGTAAATGCGAAACTATAGGCACTTAGTACTTTGGCTGGAAATGGACTTTTTACAAACTGCAGCTGAGCTCACCAACGAAAGGAAATGGCTTTTCATTATGCTCTCCTCTATTTTGCGCCCTGTTCTTGCACCTAATTGTAATCCAACGAAAAAAAAGTAAGCCTAAATTTTAATACAACTACGAAAATGTACGATGGAATCAATGATAGTTTTATTTGGTGTTTATCTATAGAAAAATTCCAAGTAACGCTAAGTTATGTTTGGGAAATTAGTTATAAACAAGAAAGTGTCTTTACAACTGCCAGGTTTTATTTGACACAAATAAATTTGCACAAAATATTGAGTCAGACTGAGCAGTAGAACTTGATTACACAGAACTAATGATGTCTGGACATATATAAAACTGTTAAATTACACACAAATGAAGGACAGTTTGCGGAAACATAAAACTGCATAACGAACTTACTCTGTACTTTTTCATATGGTGGCACACATTGTTTCAGTTATAGCAAAGGAAAAAGTGTTCATTTTCCTCTTAGTCTTCCTTGTCAATATGCATTCACTAGAACATTACACACCATTTGTACCTCACAGAGGTATTACCTTTCAGTGGGTGGTAATGAATTTTGCTTTACGTATTTATTCTGAATTAACACGACAAAACATATGTTATATGCATCAGATTTACCAGTATGTCAGACTTAGCCTTCTTCGGGCCTCGACGTATTTCACTGGTCCTTTCCTTAGGTGATTTCCTTTTTAGTGATACTGACTTTGGTGGATTCGGTATATTGAACAATGTTGGAATAGCATCGGGTTTTAATCGGTTTTTCAAAAAGTTAGCAACACGATTTCTTCAAAGAGCACACTAGATATTCTGTAGTTTTTATTGACGTATTTTGCATCCTTTTTTAGCAAATCAGCTCTCCTTGAATTCACAGTCAATTTCTTAGCACTGAAAATAAATATTGCCTTTAAAACATACCTATATGTTATATTTTACTTATGGCAGTGGTGTAGTTGTGTTTTAATGTTGGAAAAGTTGTTTTTGCTTTAGGAATATAATTAATTTACTGATCGGAGAAGGGCAAATAGAAGAATCTGTTAACCATAGAGCAGGAACAGCATAAAATAATTATTCCTCTTCTTTTTTGTTTGAGTACCATATCCTAAGAGCATTCGTTGCCAACATTAGCACACTACGCCTCCAATGCCATAAGTAAAATTTTATCTGCCTAAGCAGCGTAGAACAAGGGGATTTAATTTTACTTATGGCAGTGGAGGAGTAATGTTTTAATGTTGGCAACGTTCGTTTTACGAGGACCACTACTTTACCGACCTGAGAAAGGTAGATACAAGAAACTACCAACCTAAAAGCAAGAACAGCAAGATTATTCCGCTTATTCCATTTGTCTGAATATCCTTATAAGGGGAGGTCAGCAATCGGGACCCGCCGATTTCGCCCAAGTCACGTGTGTAGAAGGAAGTGAATCTCAACACAAGGAGCCTGAAATATTTCGCCTGGA
The DNA here is from genome assembly GCA_026315105.1 of Locusta migratoria. Classification (NCBI taxonomy): domain Eukaryota; kingdom Metazoa; phylum Arthropoda; class Insecta; order Orthoptera; family Acrididae; genus Locusta; species Locusta migratoria. The sequence goes on from CM048744.1 coordinate 515,857,543, forward strand.
GGGCCTTAGGAAAGGAGGAAACCCTCTCGAAAATTTTTCCTATAGCACTGTACATGTTGTTATTCAGCACTCTGTTCGTGAATTAAAGGAATTGCGTAAAAAAAAATAAAAAATAAAAAATAAAATAAAAAAAAAGCAAAGGAAGCTCCTGGGATTGAACAGATCGCTAAATAAGATGTACAGTACTATTTGAAAAGCTTTCGAGAGCATTTTCTCCTTTCGTAAGGCCCACTCAGGCGAAATATTTCAGGCACGTTATATGGAGACCAATCTCCTTCTACACACGCAATTTTGGCGAAATCGCCGGGTCCCGATTGCCGACCTCCCCTTGTAAGACGATCAACGGTCGTTGACAACATTAGCACAGTAGGCCTCCATTGCCGTTATTAAAATTTTACCGTTTGCATAAGATTATATGAAGGTGAGTAGGTAGGTGAGCCTTAAAAATTCCTGAAATATCTCCACTATGTGGGCAACAGGAAAAAGGAACGCACGCGCAAAATGTTGGAGTTCCGCTACTTACGCACTATTCTTTGTCTTTCATTTTATATTATTTCCTGCGACGTTAAACTTATATAATATAAATATACGTCAACATTTCGATGCTGTTGAACTGCTACAGCAACAGCAACAGCGAGAGTTATCGTCAAGAGAAGAAGCAAGGCTACGTTTAATAATTATGCACACATTGCTCTCATTCGAAACTGATAACATTTAACTTTTACTACTGTACACATACAGCAACGTTCACTTAGCGTTCAACATGTTTTGGGAAGCTGAAGAAGCTTATATCCTTATTTGTATTCGAATTATTGTGGCAATTAGGTGCTGAACACCATCGGCCGCCTTTTCTTTTATTGCTGCTCATAATAAAAACGGAACAGCTGCAACTACTGACACACAGTTCTTTCTTTTCACTGCACCAAATACTTGTTTACTTTTATGCGATTCAGGCAGTTATAATACACAATTAACAAACAAAGAAGGTGCATTACCACGCCACAGAGTAGGGAGTGACCACGCATTTACTTCTTTTCAAGATGGCCGATTCCGCGCATGCGCACTAAATTTTGGACGACAGACTGCAGCGGGAGTTTCCTTTCTGTGTACTCCTTATTCTGTGGCTTGGGATATAAGCGCACGTGTATTTAGGAGCTGTCGGCACACAGGACGTGGCAGTTAACGTTAACGTGCACGGAAACGGCAAATACGACGCTATGAGAGACAGCTTCGTCGGCACACAGGACGAGCTGCTTAACGTGATTTTGGCTTTCAGAGCTCTCTAGCGACAGTTTTCAGCGCGCAATCGTCGTCTACTACAGTTCATCTGGAGCGCGAAGCACACACATCGAAGAGTGTGTTTAAAATGGATCCTACTGCATTAGCTCTTTTGGCGTTATTAGCTATTGTCGAAGATGAGAGGTGAAAATCCGCAGAAGATTATGGGTACTGGAGTGGATTTATTTAGCGGCGAAATCATGGCAGGAGAACCATTCATGACGATAACCGACATTCATATTTCAATGCGAATGAAATGTGGCATCGAAACAACATGAAATAAGTAACTATACAAATATAAATGTAAGCAAAAAGAAAAAAAAGTATAAGAATATTACGAGACTACCGCGGGAATTAAGAGGTTTTGGGCAGGGAAAAATCTAAATAAAAAAATTAAAATAGCACTTACTAAAAAGCAAAAAAAAGATTTTCGTCGCACTTTTTGGAAGCTTTTTTTTTCTCTACATAAACAGACTCCATTCCCTCGGTTTAATTGGTCAACAAAAGAACATCGGAAAAAGTAGCATCACTTTTACACTTCGCTAGTCTCTCGCGACGTATTTCACCAACTTTCGTAATTGTACTTCATTATTACGAAGAAAGCTCTCCTGACATCATATTCAAGAACATCAATAAACGAGCTGTTTTCAGGGTGATTTTGTGTTCTACATTGTCTGAAAGTGCTATTTACATACAGTGAAACGTTATCATTGCATGTTTTTTCGATGTTTCATCTGTATTTCAATATTGCTATTTCTATTGTTTTTCTATTTATTATATAAGAAGTGTTCTTCCATCGTGGCTTCAATTACACCACACATTTGTTAGCCCACGCAGTAGTCATGTTGCTAGAAGTAAGCAATAAATCGATCTGCAGCAGGAAAGGTCGGAAAATGACGTAGACAGTATTCTTGCTTCCTATTGGTCTGACTTAACGTGGCACGTTACCGAAATATCGCAGATCTCATCTTGCGTTTCACGGGAGAAAACGGCTCCTCAACGGGAAAAAGCAGGACGTGACGTCAGAAATCTCGGAGAGCGGCCCATTAACGTTAGCTATCCCGTTCCGTGCGCAGACGGCTTTTTATTAAATAAAAACTAGACTGCTCACTGGCGCTAGTGTCGCGTCCACAGATTGAACGTAACAGAAGCCGCCATTTGCAGGGAAACAGTGCATAAACATTGCTCGTTCGTGTGATTCTAATAATTGTAACAGTAAGAATGATAGCAAAGCCGAAGTCGGGAACAGTGTTACATTTCACAGATCAGTCATTACTTGTAAACCATATAGTATTTTCATGGAGATATAATAAATCATGAGCTTTTGTTTTTGTTTAGGTTTCCTCTAAAAATGATTCTCTAGAACTGATAAAAGTACTTTGTTGCATGTCAAGTACTTGTATTTTATTTGCATATAAATTACTAAAAACACCAACACGATTTATGTACTAAGTTGAGCTGAATGAAGAACTAGGTGTATAAAAGGTATTTAAATTGTTTGTTGGATTGGTGTTTTAAGGGGACAAAACTGAGAAGGTCGTTTAGGCCCCCAGATAATAAGTGCGGAAATACTGAAAAATTCGCCCAGAGTTAAACTGCAACAGGATGAAAACCCCACTCAATCAATAAAATATCAACAAATACGACAAGAGACAACATGGCAGGAGACAACCCAAAAGGAGACAATTACATTGAAACACCAAACAAGTGTGGAAATGGAACGACAAAGCCGAAGTTCGTGGTTGACTGACCATGAAATTAAAGTAGGAAGGGTCAGCCACGGGGCAACATAAGGAAACCTTCAAGCGAAGGACATACTGACAAGAGAAACGAATACAATGGGCTTAAGCAAAGCTTCATATAGAGTTGTGAGAACCGCTGTTGCGAATAAAACTTAAAACAGAGTCAGCCATTATGGCATCGTTACGTAAAACTTCAGATAAAATTGCAGGAAAACGAAAACCCCGCCGCAGGGCGGCTAAAGGATGGCAGTCCATCAAAATGTGGGTCACCGTCAAGGAAGAGCCACAACGGCAAACTCGGCGGGTCCTCACCGCGCAGGAAATGGCCATGGGTCAGCCAAGTGTGGCCAATGTGGAGCTGGCACAGGACTACCGAGTCCTGGCAAGAGGCCTGCATGGAGGAGTGCCACACAGCCGTAGTCTCCTTCATTGCCCTGGGTTTGTTGGGATGGGTCATGCTACGCCACTGAGCGGTCCAAAGCTCACGTACTCTATGGTGCAACACACACTAAAAATCAGAAGCCGGGAGGCCAGTCTCTAATACAGATGCATGGACAGCCTGTATGGCGAGCTTATCAGCTCGTTTGTTGTTCGGGATGCCGATGTGACCAGGACATCAAATGAAGACCACAGAACGTCCTGACTGATCATGAGCAAAAAGTGTCTTATGGATAGCCTTCACCAAAGGCGAACGTGAGTAACATTGATCCAGAGTGCGAAAACTGCTCATTGAGTCACTGCAGAGAAGAAAAGACCCGCCTGAGCAGGAACGCATATGCTCAAGAGCACAGAGAATGGTCACCAGCTCTGCAGTGTAAACACTGCAGCCATCTGTCAGAGACCGCTGCTTGGCGTGATTGCCATGGACATAGGCAAAGCCAACATGACCACGAACCAACAAATGGTCTGTATAGACTATGTCGTATCCAGTGTACTCTGCAACAACAGCAAAGAACTGAAGGCTAAGTGCCTCTGGAGGAACTGAGTCTTTGGGTCTATTAGCCAAGTCCAGCCTAGCGCATGGCCTCGGCACACACCATGGTGTGTATCCTTACGGGCTCAATACAAAGATGGGACAGGGAAAGACTCTGGTTCCAACATAAGGGACTGGACACGGAAGGCGATCGTGTGAATGGAACAGGGTCGCCGTTGTTGAGGACGGACGACCATGTGAGAGAAAAGCAAACGTTGGTTCGGGTGGTCTGTTAATCTATGGACATGAGCAGCATAGGCCGTGAGCAATTGCTGGTGGCGAATCCGCAGAGGTGGGACCCCGGCCTCTACAAGTAAATTGTTCACGGGACTGGTGCGGAAGGCACCTGTCGCGATGCGAACACCACAGTGGTGAATGGGGTCCAGCAAGTGCAATGCTGAGGGGGATGTGGAGCCATAGGCAAGGCATCCAAAATCGAGACGGGACTGCACCAGAGTTTGGTATATCCGCAACAGTGTGGACCGATCAGCACCCCAGGTCATATGGCCCAGATGGCGGAGAACATTCAGATGGCGCCAGCACTTCTGTTTCAGCTGACGAATGTGGGAGAGCCAAGTCAGTTGAGGCCTCTACTCTAGTACCCAGCACAGCTGCCGGCTCACCATATGTTCCAGGAGTTTGCAAAGAACGTTGGTGAGGCTGATGGGTCGGTAGCTGTCCAAATCACATGGGTTTTTACCTGGCTTAAGCACTGGCACGATGATACTTTCTCGCCACTGTGATGGAAAGACACCATCGTTCCAGATGTGATTGAACATGGATAAGATGTTTCGTGTAGACTGCACTGACAGGCGTTTCAGCATCTGGTTATGAATGCGATCTGGCCTGTGGCTGGTATCGGGATTGTGTGCAAGGGCACCGAGGAATTCCCATTCACTGAATGGAGCGTTATAGGCTTCCATTCGGCGGGTCAAGAAGGACAGTCGCTTCCGTTCTTCCCGCTCTTTCATGGTACAGAAGGATGGCAGATAATTCACAGATGCAGAACTCCGAGCATATGCTCCGTACAAACTACTCCATTCATAGAAAACCCTGGCACACCTGAAACACTCTGGTACCCATAGAGGCGTCTGATTTTCTCCCAGACCTGGGATGAAGAGGTACATGTGCCAATAGTGGACACGTACCGTTCCCAACCCTCCTGCTTACGACGCCTAATTAAAAGACGTGCTCGTGTACGGAGCCGCTTGAACGCAATGAGGTTCTCCAAGGACGGGTGTCTCTTACGGCGCTGGAGTGCACGCCTGCGATCCCTAATAGCCTCAGCGATCTCTGGCGACTACCAGGGCACCGTTCTCCACCGAGGGGATCCAGAAGAGCTAGGGACCGTACATTCAACTGCATAAATAATGGCTGCGATTAGACTTTCAGTCACCTCATCTATGGTGACATCCGTTAAAGAGCCAATCTTTGCAGCGGTAGCAAACTCGTTCCAATCAGCCTTATAAAGGGTCCATCTTGGGAAACGTCCAGGGGACTGAGGCCATGGTAGTGAAAGGAATATTGGTAAGTGGTCACTACCACACAAGTCATCATGCACTCTCCAGTGGACAGACGGTAAAAGGACAGGACTACTTACCGACAGATCAATGGCAGAGTAAGTGCCATGAGCCACACTAAAGTGTGTGGCAACACCGGTATTTAAAATGCAGAGGTCAATCTGAGATAATAAAGTCTTAACATCTCTGCCATGGCCAGTAATCGTAGTACCCCCCCCCCCCACACACAGGGAGTTGTGGGCGTTAAAATCACCCAAATGTAAGAAAGGTGAGGGGAGCTGAGAAATCAGCACTGCCAAAATATGTTCGGGTACTATGCCGTCTGGGGGCAGGTATACACTGCAAATGGTGAGGTCGATTGTAGTCTTCACCCTGTCTGCGACAGTTTCTGAAGGCGTTTGGAGGGTAATAGATTCACTGTAGACAGACGAAAGGACAAAAATACAGACTCCACCCGAAACCCAGTCATAAACTGTGCAATTCCGATAATATCCCCGTTAGCCTTGTAAGGCAGGGCATCGCATCAGGGGAAACCAGGTTTCCTGCAGGGCAATGCACAGTGCAGGTTAAGTGTTAAGAAGCTGCCATAACTCTGCTAAATGGGGGAAAAACCGCCACAATTCCACTGGAGAAATTGGTTATTGCTGACTGGATAGGCCATGATAGGATAAGGAAGATTAGTCCATAGGTTCACTACCTGCTGCTATCGAACATGTACCTACCGGATCCAGAACCATTGGTTCTGGAGAGTCCAGGAGGGTGAGATCCTTGGGGTTGCAAGGATCTCCAACTCGTCGTCAGAAGCGGAAGATGTGGGAAGGCGTGGCTTTAGAGCCACAGAAGGTTCCTTTTTCTTCAGCTTCTTCTTCTTTTTCTCTCGCTGTCCTTTCGGCTTTAAGGACTGAGAGGGCTTCTCAGAGACAGTATCAGGGTCCAACGTAGAATGCGGAGCTCTTTGACCAAGAGTGTGCACGTCTAACAGCCATGGGCTGGGACCTTCTGTGTCTGAGAGGGCTCAGAAGGGAACGTCCCAAGGGACCCTTTCCGAGCGATAGGAGCCGAAGTTAGTTGTTGCTTCTCCAGCTGAGTGACGGTGACCATTGTCCCCGACAGTGTGAGGGGATGTGCTCCCCCAGGAGGTGTATGGGGGGAGCACATGGTGGAGAGCCCCAAACCATCGAGGGGGCTGATGCAATTTACGGCCCTGAGGGCCCACAAAAGTTGGCACAAGCATGAGGGCTGCCGTCACCAAAGGAAAAGGTGATGACATGACAGTCGCAAATGATGTCTTTAATGCCATTGTGTGCAATTGCTCAAATTTCCTTTTGGCCTCATTATATGACAATTTGTCATATGGTCTTGTCCTCCATAATTTTCCTTTCTTTATGGAGCATCCTGCAGTTTGGCGAGCAAGGGGGGTGGTACTGTCCACAGTTCACACAAATAGGTGGAGGAGCACAAGGAGCGTCTGGATGGGATGGACGCCCACATTCTCTACAGGTGGAGCTGGAATTGCACCTGGAGGACATGTGCCCAAATTTCCAGCATTTAAAGCACCACATCAGAGGAGGAATATAAGGCTTTACGTCGCACCGGTATGTAATAACCTTCACCTTTTCGGGCCCTTTCGCCCTCAAAGGCTAGGATGAAAGCACTGGTGGCTATCTTGTTGTCCTTAGGCCCCCTATAGACGCGCCTGACAAATTGGACACCCCGTCGTTCAAGGTTGGCGCGTAATTCGTCGTCCTACTGCAGCAGCAGATCTCGATGGTAAATTGTCCCCTGAACCATATTGAGACTCTTGTGAGGGGTTATAGTCACAGGAACATCTCCAGCTTTTCACAGGCCGGTAGTGTCCGTGACGGTGCTGGGGATGCTGTTTCTATGAGGAGTGCACCGCTTCTCATCTTAAACATTCCTAAGACTTCGCCATACTTGTCTTTAAGTTATCCACGAAAAAGACTGGCTTAGTATTGCTGAATGTTTCCCCATCAGTTCTGGCACAGACAAGAAATTTAGGGGAGTATGGCTCAACCCTGTCTTTCGCCCGTCGTCCCTTCCATGGGGTAGCTAGGGAAGGGAACGATTGGGGATCATATTTTGCGGCATTGAATTCACTTCTACCATGCTTAGAGACACCGGTTATACGTCGGGCAACGTTTCGTGACCGCTTCATGATGGTCCCACGAGCAGCTAGGGATCTAAAGATCCACCCAGGCAGAGCCCCGCTTGCCTGGGTAAGCCTTATACAACTGAGGTGCGACAGGTTCCTCAGAGGTTGCTCGATTCGACTGTTCAACCTCAACAGCCATGCATCTCCTCGGCACGTAGCACACCATCAGATTGAGGGATTTTTTATAGAGGTTTGTACCGTCCTCGCGACCCGGGCGATTATGCCAAGATTCCCGGGCTCTGAAACGTGCAACATTCCACCGTCGCGCCGAACGATGGTCATTGAGGGACGCACAGAGCTTACGGTGTAGCGGACTGTTGGCGCGATACAGCCTACGGCTCTGGACCCCGGGTTCGCCAAGCCCGTACCCAGCAAATTAATGCTGAGCCTCTGAGGGATTTAAATTGTTAATCATATATATATATATATATATATATATATATATATATATATATATATATATATATATATATGATGCAGGTCGAATAATTGCTTTTAGACACTTAACATGTAGTGACTGTACTTCGTAAATGGCCAAATATTTGATCGAATGTTGCATACCCAGCCACTTAGAGAGGTACTATTTCTGTTAAAAAGTAAGTGCGAATGAAATGCTTATTTAAAGTTGTATGGGTTATTACAATTATTCATACCCAAATTCGAGGAAGTTGAAAGATATATTCTATGTAATATGGAAAGGAATGTAGACAAAACTATGCTATGCAAAAATAATCGTGCAAAACGTACAGGGTAATCGGCAAAAAGTAAATGGGGCCTGACAGAAAATTACGTGGATTAAATAATAATTGCACTCTCTGCTACTTTACAAGTGTCATGGAATCATCTTATGCAAATATCGCGATGCAGAATCGCTCCACCTTCTCAGAAAAGAGCCTTACATCCTTAAACTTCGTGTCTCTAAGTAGACGTATTTCGGAAATTGGGAAACTTCATTCATTTAAGAATACTTTTAAACAGACTGCACTACTCAGTAATTTTTTAAAACAAACATGTGTTTATTTTGTGCTTCATTTTGCCCCTAATGCATTTCATTCAGTTGCAATCACAGCCCCAGTACTAGGATTCATCCCTGCAAATGGCGGCGGTCAGCTGCTTCGGAGACAGTTGCTTCACTTCTCCACTACGGCGTTGTAGGGGCTTGGTATTTGGCTCAAGGAGGTATTTTAACCTCCTTTAGTATGGCCGGGTTTTCACAGGCATGAATATCTTACACATGCATTCACTCACTACCATACCCTATACAAATATAAGCGTTACCACACGCCGATGTAGGAAACGCTATACACACAACTTTCAAGATGGTCCCTAGTGAAATTTTTCGTGCGGGAGCTATACAGCATTTAGCTGTAGAGTTGATGAAGAAAAATACAGATGCGCTACTACTGAATATAGAAGTAGGAATTTCGTAGGAAGTGTTTGAGGGCAGTAAAATAAATTGTGAATCAGCTTTTAGTAATGGCAGTGTCAGTGTAATGTGCTAATGTTATCGATGACCTCAGACATTGCCTTTTGAAAACTGCCACAGTTAGAATTAGGGGGGAAAATGATTCGTTTTGACCATGAAATAAATAATGAATGCTGTTCCTGCTCTATGGTGTGCAGGGTCTCGCATTTACCCATTTTTCATCAGTAAATTACACCCATGCCGGCCGCGGTGGCCGAGAAGACTAAGGCGCTCCAGTCACGGTCTGCACGGCCACTACGGTCGGGGGTTCGAATCCCCCCTCGGGCATGGATATTTGTGCCGTCCTAGTTCGTAAGTAGTTCATAAGTAATTTGTAAGTTTAGGGACTGATGACTCCGTAGTTAAGTCCCATAGACTTCACAAACATTTGAACACCCATAAAGTGAACATTTCGCTGTCAAAAAAGCCCAGTGTCACCACTACTTGAAATTTAATCCATTTTTGGAAACCTTTTGAGCCATATTTCTGATACTATACAAAAGTTAAAACACATATGTGAGATACTATGCCAGCTCGTATTAATTTATAAGGTCATCTGTCTACTGGAGAGACTGCAGTACTTACATTCTGAAGAACACTGTTTTTACCCTATGTTATTTACAATTAACAGAAGATACATCAGAAAATAAGGTTTATAGCGGCACTACCTGCAGCACTATTAAATGTAAAGTAAGGTTCTGTCTCAATAGTTCATCTTTTAAGATTTAATCCAAGTTCTGATAGGTAACAAGAGCCGAAAATACCCATCCACAACTTAATTTTGTAAGCAATCTTGGATCTGCTCTACAGAATAGTCTTTACACAGTGTTAATGCCGATTTGAACCCTATTAGATTCACATACGTTTTTCAGGATGATCGAAGTACGCCTAAATTTAAATCTCCAAAGCCACATAAACTTTCATTTCATCAAAATGTTTACAGTCAATGATGAATTATTATTTGGCCTATACCGAAACAGAATATACTCCTACAATATTAACTGTTATGCAGTACTATGGACTTCAGCAAGTTATCACTGTTTCAATGTTTTCAAATTTGTTTCATCACATCAAACGATGGTGTATTACTCTATGTATAAATTTTTATAATGAGTAGCTCAATTCTAAATTGATATTCACATCACACTGTTTATGAACATTTTGTCAGTTTATGAAGTATTCATTTACTTACCTAAAGATAAAAGCCATTATTTTGGAGTGACACAAACTCTTCAAGTATACAAACAAACATTAGTTTTACATCCGTGTTCCATTACGTTGGAGAAGAAAGACCAGAATGAAAGCAGATCCACCTATTGGCATTTGATGCTGAAATATGCCTAAAGTGTGTTCAGCATTTAAATGCGCAAATCGAAGTAATAAAACCGCAAGTACTGTGTGTAACAACACCAAATGTTTTGCCTTGTTTGATTTCAGTCTGTCTATACTCAAACAAAATTCCTGACTATTGACACTCAGCTGACCCAAAAGTGAAGCTTCAGACGACCTATCCTGCAATTCCCTTGAAGTACACACCATAAAAAATTGCTCAGTTTTCTACCCAGTGTTAGTGTGTTTGTGAGATATTTCTTCTTCTGTCGCTCTTGTGGTTGACGAAACTACAATTCTGAGTGTAGTTTATAAATATTTTCATTTTTTTTCATTTTTTGTTGTAAATACTTGATCGAGGATGGTAGACATGTAACTAGTGCAAAGTGTAGAAGCAGTATTGACAGCCAGATTTGCTTCACTTGTATATGTCTGTGTTCTTTGCAACAAATCTGTACTTATTTCAGCATGGCAACAGTGAAAGTTATTAATTATACGTTATTTCGACGTGGAATGCTTTTGTGGCAACTGACCTAGGTGCATTTTTGTTGCAATATTCTGTTGTCACTTTCGTCTTTCTACTGAAATTTCACGCACCAAACGAAACTTGTTTCAATATAGCAACAAGGGAAGGAATTAACGACACATTATTTCGACGTGGAATGATTTTGTTGCAGATAACCCAGGCGCATTTTTAGCTGCAGTATTTTGTTGTCACTTTCGTCTTTGTACTTAAATTCCGTCCACCAAAGTTTACAACCAAGCTCTTTAATAGCAATATTACAAGTTTGAAGACTTAATTGGTTTATTAAACTTCATGAAAGCAGTTGTTAGAACACATAAACACCAGATGTAAATTCATGGTCACGATTATTCGTCATAACAATTACGTTTCACAGTATGTTCTGCAGTTCGTTTAGACCATGTATTTGCATTATAAACATATTATTAACATTGCAATAAATAACATAGCAATGTAATAAACTTTCGCTGTTATTGTAAAGTTCGGCTAAACTGTTAATACGTCGAACTGGAACTGTAATACTGATAGGTTGGTGATATTTAATTAACGCATTTTTAAGAAATTTACTATCAACTTGTCAATTCGCAGCTTCGAGATAGTCTGACAGAATGTGATCTACATCTGTATACATAAAACGTATATACATATTATACATAAACGTGTATACATATTTAAAACGTGGAACTGTATATACATAAAATTCTTTAGTCTGTGTGGCATACCAGCTGTCAGCCGATACCCCAAATAACATGGCGGACGCCAGTTCCGTTTGCCTCAAACATGGTGGACCTATTGCCACCTGGTATTCTAACCTCCTTGATGCCAAGATAAGCAGTGTACACTAAAATTTTGCCCAGGCTACTTATACTCGTTGGCGTTTTAGTGTTTATAATACTTTCTCAATATCATAATAGAAGTATCTTCAGCAATTTATGAAATGTCAGTATAAAACTTCTTGATGAGGTTATTTCTCAGTTTACAGTAAGACACACATACTCTAAATACTGTCTTTTCTCTAATGTTTTGGTGTGTTGGGATATTTTGAGGCCACCAACTCTCTATAGCTGTATGCCTAATAACAAACACAACAGGTGGAACAGCACACACAGAAAATAAGAAACAAGTAACAGTAATGGCAGCAACACATTCAGCTACTGAAATAAGAATAACATCTGCACAATCTTTAGTAACATGTGAACTACCTTCAATGGGAACCCAACCTTCAAGAGCAAGACATGAACCTGAAGAAGTGGAAAGACCTCAAAGAGTAGAAGCAGTGTCGAGTGTTGTGGGAAGGCAGAAAGCAGTACCACCTCTCCGCCTAAATGATTTTTTAGTCACAGCCAACAAGAGGAAGAAACCTGCAAGATAAATAGTGTTGAAAATGTTATAGCTCCTCACAGGTAAGATCTTAATATGCAGGGAGTAAAGGATAAGGAACTCATTGTTAATAATTTTAGACTAAAAAATATGTTCGATATCTTTTGTCTGTGTGAACACTGGGCCACTGAGAATGAACTTAAATATGTTAAACTTGATAACTATAATTTAGCAAATAGGTACTGCAGAAAACTTTATATAAGAGGTAGTGTGGCAATTTATATTAACAAGTCACTCAGCTGCTCAGTCACTAGATTAGATCTAGATTCTTTTTGTCTGGAACGGAACTTTGAAATAGCTGGTATAGTCATAGACAATTTGAGGTTAGTTGTAATATCTTTATACCGATCACCTAAGGGTAAAATTAATGTATTTTTAGAAAAACTGAAATTCTTTATACATGAACTTAGAGAAACTAGATGGTTACATTATGATATTATGATAGGCAGATATTAAAATGCAGATTTTGATATAACAACCCAAAAACGAAGTGTTACACATCTCCAAAATCTACTAAGACAATGCAATTTACATTCACTCAATAAAAGGCCCATGAGAGAACAAGTATGTCTTGACAATATTTTTGTGAACTTTAAAACAACAGAAATATCTTGTGACGCGACAGTATTTCCGTTTTCTGATCATGATTCTGTATCTTTTAATTATACAGGTAGGTTCCCTCTGAATAAGAGTTATATAACAAAGCCTCTCCAAAAACTTGTAATCACCAGACCTGTTAAGCCCGTTTACTTGTAATAGATTGATAACCAGTTACGTTAATAGCGGCCATCTGTCATTTGAACGGCTGCACTAGTTTGATTGCGCTAGTGTCGAAGCGCGATATGTAAGCGATAAAGAAATAGGGCCACTTGTAAATTCGTTACCACTGGGTTCTCTGCACATGCACGAGCTAGTAACTGTCATCTGCAGTCACCACTCCAGTTGTTGTTGTTGTTGTTGTTGTGGTCTTCAATCCGCACACTGGTTTGATGCAGCTCTCCACGCTACCCTGTTCTGTGCAAGTACCTTCATCTGAGAATACGTTCGGCAACCTACATCCTTTTGAATCTGCTTACTGTATTCGTCCCTCGGTCTCCCTCTACGATTTTTACCCAAAAAACTTTCTTCTATGCTAAGTTGACGATTCCTTGATGCCTCAGAATGTGTCCCACCAATCTATCCCTTCTCTTAGCCAGGATATCCCAGAAACTCCTTTTCTCCCCAATTCGGTTAAGCACCTCCTCGTTTGTTACGTGATCTACCCATCTAATTTTCATCATTCGTCTGTAGCACCACATTTCGAACGCTTCTATCATCTTTTTGGCTGAACTCATTATCGTCCACGTTTCACTCCCATACAATGCTACACTCCAGACAAATGCTTTCAGAAAGGACTTCCTAACATTTAAATTAATATTGGATGTTAACAAGTTTCGCTTCTTTAGAAATGCTTTTCTTCCCATAGCCATTCTGCATTTTATATCTTCTCTACTTTGGCCATCAGAAGTTATTTTGCTACCCAAATAACAAAACTCATCTACAACTTTTATTGACTCATTACCTAATCTAATTCCTTCAGTATCTCCTGATTTTCTGATATTACATTCCATTACCTTCGTTTCATTCTTGTTAATGTTCATCTTATATCTTCCTTTCAAGACTCTGTCCATTCCATTCGATTGCTCTTCCAGATCCTTTGTAGTCTCTGACAAAATTACTATGTCGTCGGCAAACTGCAAACTTATTATTTCTTCTCCCTGAACTTTAATACCCTCTCCAAATTTCTCCCTCCATTCTTTCACTGCTTGCTCAATGTATATATTGAACAACATTGGGGAAAGGCTACAACCCTGTCTTACTCCCTTCCCAACCTCTGCATCCCTTTCTTGCCCTTTGACTCTAATAACCGCTGTCTGGTTTTTGAATAAGCTGAATATAACTCTTCACTCCCTATATTTTACCTCTGCTACCTTCAGAATTTGGAAGAGTGTATTCCAGCTGACATTGTCAAAAGCTTTCTCTAACTCTACAAATGCTAAAAATGTAGGTTTGCCTTTCCTCATCCTATCTAAGTCGTAATGTGAGTATTGCCTCCCGTGTTCCTACATATCTCCTAAATCCGAACTGATCTTCCCCGAGGTCAGATTCCACAAGTTTTTCCATTTGTCTGTAAGTAATTCGTGTTAGTATTTTGCAGCCATGACTTATTAAACTGGTAGTTCTGTAATTTTCACACTTGTCTGATCTTGATTTCTTTGGATTTGGAATTACAATATTCTTCTTGAAGTCAGATGGTATTTCCCCTGTCTCATGCATTTTGCATTACATGTGGAATAATTTTTTCATGACTGGCTCTCCTAACGATATCAGCAGTTCAGACGGAATATCATGTACTCCAGGGGCCTTGTTTCGATGCAAATCCTTCAGCGCTCTGTCAAATGCTTCTCGCAGTATCGTATCTCCTACCTCGGTTTCCTCCACTTCATCTTCCATTTCTAGAATACTACCTTCAAGTTTATTTCCTTTGTATAGGCTCTCTATATATTCCTTCCACAATTCAGCTTTCCCCTCTTTGCTTAGTACCGGTTTTCCGTCTGAGTTCTTGATATCCATACAGCTGCTTTTCTTATCTCCAAATATCTCTTTTATTTTCCTGTAGGCAGTATCTATCTTTCCCCTAGTTATACATTCTTCTACGGTTCTGCATTTGTCCTGCAGCCACTCCTGAAGAGTCAATCTGCACTTCCTCTGTCTCATTTTTCAGACGTTTGTACTCCCTTTTTCCTGTTTCACTTGCTGAATTTTTATATTTTCTCCTCTCATCAATTAAGTTCAGTATATCCTGTGTTATCCAGGGATTTCTACTAGGCCTTTTCTTTCCGCCTATATGATCCTCTGCTACCTTCACTACCCTATCTCTCAGAGCTACCCATTCTTCTTCTACTGTCTTACTTTCCCCCATTACAACCAATCCTTGCCTAATGCTCCCTCTGAAACTCTCAGTCACCTCTGGTTCCTTCAATTTGCCCAGATTCCATCTCCTAATTTTTCTGCAGTCTCTTAAGTTTTAATCTGCAGTTCATAACCAACAAGTTATGGTCAGAATCTATATCTGCCCCTGGATATGTCTTACAGTTGAAAACCTGTTTTCTAAATCTGTTCCTTCCCATTATATAGTCAATCTGGTACCTTCCAGTGCCTTCTGGTCTCTTCCACGTATACAGCCTTCTTTCATGATGATTAAACAGTGTATTGGTGATGCTGGGAATTTGTATCTGACGGGAGGCGTGCTTAGGTAGTCCTTGCAGGTGTGGTGATCACTGTGTCCTCAGTGGTGTAGGGGTCAGCGCAACTGCCTAGAAAGCAGGAGACCCGGGTTCGAATCCCGGCTGGGTACACATTTTCAGCTTTGCCCAACCACAGTTGATGTCATATATTCTGTGAATATTAAAGAATAACAACTGCAGGATCAGAAGTGACGTCTGTCATGTATATAAATATAAATGTGTTTACATTCTTCGAAGTCTCCCCTAGCCTTATACTAAAAATAGTAAAGGAGTCGAAATCATCAGACAGTGCAGATATACATGACATATCTTGCAACATCCTAAAAAGAGTAATAGACTGCATTGTGTACCCCTTAACATTTTGTATAAAAAAGTGTGTATCTGAGGGATATTTTCCAGATGAACTTAAAGTGTCTACGGTAGTCCCAGTATATAAAAAAGGAGATTGTGAGTAACCCTCAAGCTACAGGCCAATCAGCATAGTTCCAGCCTTTTCTAAAGTATTGGAATGTGTCATTTATCAACAGTTACTTGTTTACTTTGAAAATCAAGGATTAATCAGCGAATCTCAATATGGCTTTAGGAAAAACGTGTATACTGTTGATGCTATTGACTCTGTTGTCAAATACCTACATCAAGTGTTTGAGGATAAGGGCTTTGCATAAGTCATCTCTTGTGATCTAAGCAAAGCTTTTGATTATGTTGAACATACACCACTTCTAGACAAACTGGAATTCTATGGCATTAGAAATATTAGCCTTAAACTATTAAAATCGTATCTACAGAATCGTAGGCAAGTTGTTTGCATAGGCAAAGAAATGTCCAGTACAGAACAAGTCAAGGTAGGTGTCCCACAGGGATCTGTACTGGGCCCTTTCCTGTGCCTGACGATGATTAATGAACTGCCATCATTTATTAAATCCAGTACAGTTTTATATGCAGATGATACAACACTTCTTCATAGTAGAAATGATTTCAGTAGTCTTAAAACTCGTCTCACAAAGACACTTGATCAAGCATCCTTTTGGTTTAAAGCAAATGGGTTCTTACTGAATGAAACCAAAACACAGCAAATGGTTTTTACTCTAAAAGACAAGCTTCCATCGGATGATCCAAGTTATGTTAAGTTTTTGGAGTATATCTAGACGATAAATTATCTTGGGGTCAACATGTGAAATAAATTAGTGGTAAGTTGTCTAGAGTAATTTATTTGTTAAGGCGATTTATGGATTATGTACCTGAAAAATATGTCAGAATAACATATTTCTCATTCTTACAAAGTATTATAACATATGGTATTATTTTATGGGATAACTCTAGCTGTGTCCAGGACATCCTAATACTATAGAAGAAAGCTATTAGGTTAATTACTGGATCTCCACATAAGGAACACTGTAAACCCCTATTCTGTAAACTAAAGATCATGACTATCATAAACTTATACATATACTTTGTTTTAATTTATACAAGGAGGAAACTACCAGAAACAAAACTCCGGGAAAACATACATTATTACAACGCTAGAAGGAATAAATTCATCTTTACTTCATACCACAGATTGTCAAAATCGCTCAACAGCCACAAACTCGTTAGGCATAAACTATTTAATGAGCTGCCACTACATGTACAAGACTTACCCGAGCAAGCATTTAAACAAACGCTGCATGACTGGTTAGTTGCCCACCCATTCTACAATTTAGAAGAATTTCTCAACTGTAATTTAATAGGCCTATTGTAATATTTCTAACAAGCCTGTTATCTCTTTCAAATTAACAATTATGTTATTTATGTGAGGTTGTCTATTGCTGTAATGTCCTAATCACAATAAAGTTAGTATTATTATTATTATTATTATTATTATTATTATTATTATCTTTAGCGATCTTTTTCTGTTACGTTTCCTTAGATCAAGGTATAGATGCGCCTTCCGAGAATTCGAGTAGTTTAAATTTACCTCTTATTTCCTGGCTACAGCAGTACACATCTTCTTGCATATACCCATCTAAGGAATCTCTATTTGCTGTTACGATGCAAATTACTTTTATCTGATGCAGCTCAAACACCGATATTCCAGCGCCCCAGAAGACATTTAAACCCTATTGTGCAACGGACAGTGGAAATAAAAAAATACGTGAAATAATTTACCGATTTCCGACCGTCTACACTAAAACTTTTCTTTTATCTCGAAAGCACTGACCTAACAAGACCCTTTTTCGAAAACACACGACAATACAGCAACCACACTGCTAAATGCAACACTGATTTTCAGTTCTGTAGAACAAGTTCGATCCGTCCTTTACCCACAAAATTCCTACTCCAAGTTCCTTTTTTGTAATCTGTTATCATTCCACTAATCCGAAGTCGGATTTATTTTTTTAATTACAAGTAGATGTCTACCGCAAACGAAGTTGCCTAGAACGCTAACCTGTATAGAACGCGGAGTGACTACAAGTTTTTTTTTTTTTTTTTTTTTTTTTTTTTTTTTTTTTTTTTTTTTTTTTTTTTGTTACAGTACAACTGAACACATGCAACTTAATGTTCGCAAACACTTATGTCGCAACCCACGCCCGCATACATCGATCATAACCTGCTCTCTAAGGAATTGATGTGAGTAACACACAGTACAAACACGTTTGTCGTGCGTTCCGCTAAGTTCGGTCAATACAACGATGCGAGACCAACCCCCCCCCCCCTGCTTGTTTAGTGTGAAAGCAAATTGTTTAAGACGTAATCGTAGCTAGATTTCTCCGCACTATCTGTTTAAACCGGGCTTGCACATATGCAATAGCCTCCTTTAAAGCCTTTGTCTTTGCCATATAACCCAGTTTTCTTTTACCCTTCTTCTTAGGACTTGCGGAATCTACGTCTGTGGAGAATAAAGTCGTGGAAAGCTAAAATATGCATTAATATAGCTCCTTGTCGAATCTACATATAATTTACAGGTAGACAGTTGAAACCAAAACACATAATGTATAAGATTTTCTCGGTTCGAGAGAGCGGTCAATTTTCGGGTACTCTTAATACCAAAGTAATCAAATTGCAGAATTACTGATCTCTAAAAGCGTATATTAGCTGGAACCATATGGATGGGAGCGATGCACAGTACAACGACGCACTTGTAAACACCGTATCTTTTCTTTTAGGACACTTAATCTTCTTGCACAGATCCATAACCACAATACTCCATCCTGGTAATGCCATCTTCTTGACCCGGGAAAAAATAAAAGTCCTCACAATCACCTGTCTGAACGCTTTATAAAACCGATAACTTTCCTTACACCAGGGCTCGTGATTTTTGACAAATTTATTATTATTTATTTTGATTCTACAATTCGACGCCAACCACGTTAAGCAATCATTTCCATTTGTCTTATCCTCGCCCGCAACCAAGTTGCTGTTGTTCCTTCCATCTGAAAGTCATGCTCGGTTTAAAAAATCCCTTCGAAATCCTGTGTGTTGTCCAAATCCAGGAGATTGAAGCCATCTACACGAAGATCCTGCTGTAGAATAGATGGTGGCACCTCCATTATATATAAAAAAAGTTAGTTGCACTGTATAAGATGTATATCCACAGGACGTACATATTTCCCCACTGTATTCCACAAATAGTAACTTCGTCCTATCTCCAGCGTTCGCAGTATCGAACATGTCGAATTTACTAAGCAGGTGGATCCGCACACACGCACTCCATAGGCTACAACTAGCGCACTTTAAGCTGCCAAATTATAGGGGTTTTATAAAGCACGTTAATTTTCGAGGAAAGAATTATGAGCTACCACAGCAGACATATCCGCTACGTAACATAATGCACACCACCTGTAAAGTAGACAACACTAGCATACGATTAAACAGACGATGCTTCGACGAAAGATCAATGCAGATTTTTTTTTTCAACCACCAAAGTCGGTTTCTTTAGAGCGTACGTGTCGTGTATTTAGGGTATATCAACACTTTTTAATTAAATTCCGACCCATCTAGCCTACAACATTCTCTGCAAGCGCCAAACATTTCCAACACAGTAACAGAACTACACCTGCAGTCGACACTAACCTACAACAACAAACGAATCTAGCCATTCCAACTCGTTTTTTACAAAAATTTTGTCCCAACTAGCATGCTGTTAGGTCCATATACGTTTGTAACAACCCAGACAGTGCTATCCTTACAGCCGTCACTAACATAGCACCAATTCTAAGTTCCCCCGCTTAAACAAGTTACCACAGACGGTGTTATAACCGCAATCAGTAACAGACAAGATCTCCCAGACACAATGCATTTTAATAAAGTTTCCATCTCTCTCAACCCAATAACTGCATTGCGGCTGCAGGCGAGTGCGGACCTGTTGACTCATCGTAGACTCCGGTTTGGAGCGTGTACATCCTATACACGTAAACATACCTGTCTACGCTCGCTCCTGACCTGGAGAAGTTATCGGTTTAATTTTTCCTGGCCACACCAGATTCCGGGCATGGGTGTGTGTGTTTGTCCGTAGGTTAGTTGTTGTAAAGACTTATAGCTTCTCGAATAATTCTGTCCAAAGTAAGAAATTGTGACCAAAAAAGGGATAGTTATGTTCTACCGACTACAGAAGTATGAGGTAAGGACATCATTTTTACTCCATATTTTGCCTTGTGCAACGAAGTATTTTTAATTGCATCTGCATTGTGCACAATAGATTGATGAACAGACAGAATTAAGTTTGATTTAAAGAATAAAGATTAATTGAAATCTAATATAGATCCCCACAAGGCAAAATATATTTTGTATTGTAGCTTGTAACAGTGTATGGTAGTATGTAGTTTTGTTTGTGATTTTCTGAAAGTGTTTAAGTTAAGATTATGTCTGATAGGATTTTCTTGAATTTGAGTTAGTAGGAACTGTATTTTTTTTTAAATTTTGTGATAAAGATAGGGTTATGTACTGAACAGAATTTAAATTTGATAGTATGGCTAGGCGTACATGCAGGTCAGAAATGGAACCCACAAACCGAATTATGACTCGCTCACAAGACAATTAGAATGTGAGGAATGGAATAGACCAGGAATGTCATTCTGAATCAGAATTAGGTGAACATACTGAGGATAGACCGATACCCCAATCTATTGGAAATTTCAATCCACAACCAAGCACATCGCAAGGTCACGAGTTTACAACAGAATCTCCGTGAGTGCAAATTTTGAATCTGAATAACCATACCACCAACATGGTAGATCCATTTTCATTGATTTTACAAAAATTAGAAGAACAGGCTAGACAAACACAAGAACTGAATCAGCAAATAAAACTTTCACAAGAAAACAAACACAAGAATTAACTAAACAGATTCAACTTCTTCAGGGAAGAACAGACAAAAAAGCTAGATGAACACTGTAGACAAATAAATGAACAATTCAGGAAGAAAACATTAACGAACTACGAGCAGAAACTCGTAAAACTTATGAATAACTGATCACTTAATATCGGAATTTAAAAACTTACGAACAGACGTAGAAGGATTTAAAAGTTCCACAAAATGTAGAAGAATTACACTGATGTAAATAAAATTAAAGATTTCCAAAACACAGCTCAACTTACGATCGAGGAACTAAATAGTAAATTCCAGGTAAGTAAATGCTAATGAGACAATAAATAATTTCCTACTTGAAGCGTCAAAAAGAATTAACAGTAATGAACAGGACTGGCTCGGTAATCAGACTAGTGTCATAAAACAAAAAATTGAAAATGAACTGCAATCAAATTTAAACAAAATGCCAAATAATAATGAAAATAATATCAATAACTGTAATTATAATCAAACTAGCCCTTCACATGAAGCAAATATTTCGGAGTATGTTCGTCCAGAACATTCCAGCAATGGGCAAAATTTTAGTAAAGCTTTCCCGTCTGGACATGGAGAACACAACATTGCCAACCTAACATACGCACGGAACCGGATCCTCATAATTATGGAGTTCCGGAGCCCGAAGCAGAAAATAATATTTCTCAACCGTCTACTGGAAACAGAACTACGAAGTTTCATTGTGCACATTACAGCAGATGTGATTTGCCTAGAAGTCTAGTTGCATGTAATTATAGAGAGCCATGTAACCATGGATGCACAAATTTTACATGCTCCGGCAGAGATCCGAAAATATTAAAGAATCGACATTTTCAGACTTTCTCATCAGAAAAAGACGATACACATCCCATTATTTTTATTTGAAGTTTCTGAAATGAATATAGTAAACTGCAATTTATTGTGTCACACATTGTAGGGGTGGCCGCAAATCTACCGAGGAATTTGAACAATTAGTTACCAAAAGATATGTTTCAAGAAACAAAGAAGAATATTTGAGAAATGAAATATAATACCCTGAATTTTATAATCTGAAGAAAGGAACACTTCGGAAATATTTTGAAAAATATATTACTAAAACCCGCTATTGGGATAACCCATTACCTACACGTGAAGTTTTAAAGATTCTAAAAGGAAGACTTCCAATCGAACTTTGAGAAAAATTAATGTATGCACCCTACGATGATGTTGAAACTATTCTAGCACAAGTAGATGTACTGGACCAAATTGAGGACAACAAAAAGAATCTGCGTCGAAATTTGGGCTTCAGTATCTACAATAATAATAGTAACAGTAACAACAACAATAATGGAAATGAAAATAGTATGAATTACCACAATGGAAAAAGAAATGGAAACAGTGGTCAAAATTTTAGTAATCGTAATTGGCGCCAGAATTGCCAACCAAACGGGAAACATAAAAATCACAATAATAACGGAAACTGTCATCTTCTAACTCGAATATTAATAACCACAACAATAATTTCAACAACTTTCAAAACCCACGATATCAAAACTTTCAATCACAAAATAATGGACAGCAGTTTAATAACCATACCGAATCTTGAAAACGGACCTATGATGGAAACTTTCGAAACATAAATCCACCAAATCAGTACAATTGGGCAAACTGGATATGGTATAATAGTCCTCCACCAAACTGGATACCACAGACAAACAATTTACCTACAGGACCAACATTAAATGTACCTTCGAGTGGACATCATCAACAGAACACTTCACAACTGAGAAATCAACCAACGATGTCTCCTTAACACACTACAAGGGAGAACCAAAATATTAATCAGCAAGTAAGATTAATAGAAGTTATAGAAGATGAATCTAATCCGATTGCAACTAATGTGTCAAACTAGTGTCAACATGTTTCTGCCTTCCTGGACCTGTCGATAAGAATAAGGAAGGACCGGATACCATTCAGATAAATGTACTGAGATACAATGATGGCCAGAATAAACTTGATGATTTAAATGAGGAACCATCAGACATATGTAAGAGAAAGGATCCTCTTGTTCCAACTTCAATTAGTGCCAAGATTTATGATGTACCTGTGGATATAGTGATCGATACAGGATCGTCAATCTCTGCAACAAGTGAGAATTTTTATAAATTAATTTCAAAGAATGTATTTATTCCCTACTTCCCGTACAATCTTGTACAGTGACTGGAGCAGATAATAGCGTTCGCCTTGTACTAGATGCAAGATAAATAAATAAAATAATTGTTCCTGTAAGAAACTATCTGAAAAATTGGATTAACTTCTACAGAAATTTCATGGAATGTAGTTTTTATCTTTAATCGATTTAAAGTCAAGCTATTGACACATTTTATTAGATAAAGAATCAAGAAAATATACTGTTTTCACTTTTGCTGTACGATCATATCATTTTTGTGTTATGCCTTTTGGATTATCTGTGAGTGGTGGAATTTTTATTGAAGCTTTAGACACTGTATTAAAACCTGATTTTATTGACAAAGTAACTGTATATGTGGACGGCTTTCTTATTGCTACTAAGACATGGGAAGGACATTTAGAATTATTAGAAGCAGTTTTAGCACGTTTTCAAGAATATAGTGTAACACCAAATTTGCTAAAATCCAAGTTTGCCAGACAAGAATTAAGATTCTTGGGACATATTATCTCACCAACAGGTATACTACCTGATAAAGGTAAAATAAGTGCTATAAAGAATTTTCCTTATCCAAGCACAAAGAAACAATTAAAATCATTTATTGGATTAATATCATTTTTTCGAAAATATTTACCTAACAATTTAATAAATAATGATGTCTTGTTTAAATTACTCCAAAAGAATGTTCCATGGAATTGGACTAAGCAGTGTTGTTTGTATTCGATGCAATCAAGAAGGCTTTAGTGAATGCAAACATTTTGTACCATCCTTATATGACAAAGGAATTTTGTACACCTATGGATGCAAGTTTTTCAGGTCTAGTATCATTTTTGTTCCAATGGGCAGAACTAGATGGAATGCAAGAAATCAGGATTATAAGCTTTGAAAGTAGGATCTTAAGTAACACTGAATGATCTTACCACACCACAGAACTTGAAGTTCTAGCCGTGAAGTGGGCATTAGAAAAATTTAACTATTTTATTTTTGGAATAAAAGTTAAAGTCTACTGTGATCATCATGCAGTAACGTTTTTATTATCGTGCAAATTATTACATAACAGATTAGCTTGATGGGCAATGATACTGCAGAACTATGATAATCCACATAAAAGGGATGGATAATGTAATACCCAATTGTCTTTCAAGATTACCTGAAGGTCTATCTGATTATCCGAATATAGCAGAGCAGACAGGAACTTACAAAATCATGCTAATTAAACATTCTTAACATGTTCAAAAATATTGCTGCATTAAAGGATGCTGACCCACATTGGCAAGCAGTCAAACAGGAATTATAATCACAAAGATTAGCAAATGTTGATGATTATTACCTTAATAACGAGATACTGTATTATAAAGATAATTACAGAACTGGCAATCGGTGAGTTTGTTTACCAAAATCCCAACTGAATCAAATTTTTTGGTTTACACACTTTGTCTGGGGTCATTTTGGACCAAATAAAAGTGCTGAAAAAATTCTTAGACACTGTTATTATGCCAATCTGAATAAAATAGCATCTAAATTATTATGCTATTGTGTCATTTGTCAGAAAGCTAAACCAGTATCTTGCTGCAGAGAAACTTATCTACATCCAATTATTCCAAGCAAACCATTAGAATTAGTGTCTTGTAATTTGTGTGGATCTCTACCTCCTGGAAGGGGTGGAACGAAGCATATGTTGGCTATTTATGTTGTTTTTTCAAACCATATATAATAGGGTATTTGACTGTTTTCTGGAAATCGTTTCAAATTGTTAATTATGTCATATTATGGTCCGAACATGCTTTTTTACCTCGTGGATTTCATTACTTTTTAAAAAAAACGAAATGAAATTAAAATAACTTGAAAGCCCGCTAAAACGCTACATTTGAGTCACGTGATGCCTGTGACGTCATACAACACGCTGCTGCTGCTGCTCTCGTAAGATAAACAAATACCTGTATATGGTTTGGGCCGTGGCCTCGTGTTTGGGCATTAACGTTTGCATAACGACCTACAAATATTGCTTAGTTCCTCACTGTACCAATACATCTGTCAAGACTCCAGAAAAATTGTTCTTGCAAGTACCAAAAAATAAGAAGATACGCAAAAAGTAGTTGACACTGGCGCGAAGAGATCCAAATGAAATAGCGGCTACTTCATGTGTGTATTTCTGTGAGTTAGTTGACTATGTCCACTGAGTAAGGCAGCAGGTCACAGTGTGTTTCGACGAAAAATATGATGGAATATAAAAGTTTCACTAAACACAAATAAAATAACGTAAGCCTTTTCTTTTGCACAGGGCTCTACCAAGCAATTTACATATGTTTCAACTGATCAGCGATTTTTTTTTTTTTAATTAAAGCATGGTGCTTCGAATGTGGACGAGTAAACGTAAATGGATTAGTTTGTATTGTCAAAAGTAGTGACACATTCATATCAAACCAAATCTTGAATATGTAAGGAAAATACTGATATGCATGGCAGAAAGTTTACAACAATCGCAAACATTCACTCACAAAAACAACAAACCTTAAAAGCGCTGTAATTTCGGCGCTATAAATTTATTCCATCGTGTCTCGTGCGCAATGTTTACGTGAAAGTGTCATGCCTTTGGCTATGCGAAATGTGCGTTGCCAACCTACGAGCGATATGAAAACACCGCCGACGCAACCCGCTGTCCCTGTTCTAGACTATAGATATATTGTATAACTATACACAAGGCATTTTTGCTGTATTTTACAGGTTTTGATGTTTCACTTTACACCAGTATTGAAGTAGTTAAATAAAATTACTCCCTTAACTGCGAGCTTTACTGGGTTAAATTTTATTAACTATCCCAGCGGCTTCCTGTGACTATGTTGGCAACAGATGCTGAATAGCGTTAATCATGAGACGTCGCCATTAGCCAATCGCGTGACAGTGCAAATACTTTGTCGTGAAATCTTTGATTTACGAGGGCAGTTACTTTTACTGACCGGACAGATGTACATAGAAGAATCAGAGCAGGAACAGCATTATTTATTTACTTCATGGTCTGTACGATACACTAATCTAGTCATTCTATGTGGTCTGAACATCTGGACAAAATTTTTCTATCGTGTTGTTGATGTTGCCAACATAATCACTATAGGCAGCTTGGATAGAAGATAAAATTTCCTCCTTTATTGCATAATATGGTGACTTCAGATTAAGTCTGCTGACATCAACAAATAGGGTACTTTTTCCAATGGCATAAAATATCTCTCGAAATAATTACCTTTAAAATGTAGGTATGCGTTACTTACAATGCAGTATTCACGTTTCTTATTTCTGGCACGTAAAAATTTAGATTGTTTTTAAAGAATGAAGACACCATAATTGCATCAACTTTAGGGAGGTTTCCGCCGTCAGCCTTCACATAACCATCTTCCATTGTGGCATAAAAACTGTAAACGCGTTTAGATCACGATGAAACTGAACTTAAAGCTGCGAAATGGAGGAAACGCTTACAATAATACAGCTCCGACTTCTAGTTGCCGAGCTGTAGGTGTTCTATGACGTCACCAGTACTTCAGCCAATAACGGAGCGTTTTCGATCACGTGATCTAATCCTCAAATCTGATGATTTTTAAGCTTCAATTACGTAAAAATAACAGATGTTTTGTAAGAATTATGAGCGAAAATGCTGTCTGAATGTTATAATCATTCAGAATAACAACAATTCGAACCATATTTTTAACAAAGGAAAATATCCTATTGTAGCCACTAAAATCAGCAACTATTTCGGCAGTAATTAGAAATTTCAGAACGTATTTGGCTCAAGTGGGCAAACCATCAATTATAGTGTCTGATAATGCTAGTTACTTCACTAGTACGAAATGATTTCTTGCAAGAACAAAATATACAAAAAGTTCTTATATCTAAATATCACCCTGAAGCTTCGCCTGTGGAAAGGATTTTTCGTGACTTTAATCGTTTTATTAGAACTTATGCATCAAATCGCCACACCAAATGGGTGGAGTATATTAAGTTATTTGATAACCTTCACAATAATCTTCCACATTCATCTACAAAGCATACGCCAGATGAAATTGTGTTTGATGAATCTGAGGATACTTTATGATATAATAGCATTCCTAAAGTGAATAATAATGTATATGACCAACAATCTAACAATTACTGTAATGTTTTGCGTGCTTTAGAAGAAAGTGCAGCAAAACGTAAAAAGAAATTTGACAGAAATATCTCCAAGACTATAGACTATCAAACAGGTGATCTCATATTACTGAGAACGCATCCTTATTCTTCTGCCATAAAAAGGAAAATAAGAAGTGATCGTTATTGTATGAAGAACTTTATGAAATTGTTAATATACTGCATGAAAACAGCTACTGGCTAGTAAACCCTAGAACCAGGATAGCTAAGGACTATATTCTTATAAGGAGTTGAAAAAGTTTTATTAACTTGTTATTAATGTGGTACTGTATATATGTGTTATATGCTATATGACTTTCTTCTGTATATAATGTGTTATAGCCTTTAAATGATTATATGTAGGTCATAAGTGATGTTTATATATATATATATATATATATATATATATATATATATATATATATATATATATATATGTGTGTGTGTGTGTGTGTGTGTGTGTGTGTGTGTGTGTGTGTGATGATTTACAATACGTTGCAATGACTTGTAAAAGATTGCATATACAACATAAAACAAGTAAAAATAGAGTATGCTACTCAGGAATAGTCTTGTTACAATGTTGGTGGCGACATTTCATCATGGGAGAGATAGATAGCAATAGTGAAAATTTTACTTCTGTACCTGGAGTGTTATCAGAGTTGGCAATACTTTTGCATCATGCGAGATAGACAGTGCGACAATTAAATTTTATTACACGGCGCACAAAGATAGTGTCCGAAAAGTTAACCTTATAGATATATG
This sequence comes from Locusta migratoria, assembly GCA_026315105.1. Classification (NCBI taxonomy): domain Eukaryota; kingdom Metazoa; phylum Arthropoda; class Insecta; order Orthoptera; family Acrididae; genus Locusta; species Locusta migratoria. The sequence continues at coordinate 515,885,614 of CM048744.1, forward strand.
GACTGTTGAAAAAGTGTGCTTTAAGAAAATACAATGTTTTATTCTCTCACAGACGGAATAAATATGAATGGATTTAAGATTCTGAGACTTATATTGCCTTACACGACATCTGAACTGAAATTTTATCAAAACTTCGATGAGTAGTAATGTCATTTAGACTTAGATAAGAGTGTCTTTTCTATAATGTTATGATTCTATTTCAGCTTAGTGTAAGATTTTTATTCTTGTGTAATGTAAAATTTTTCTACGTACAATGTTATTTGAAGCAGTTTTCTGGTTGATAAATTATTAAATGACAGTGTTAGAATGGAGCTTCACTCCAATATAATTTACAAAGTTTTAAGATTTACAAGATTTAAGCAGTCTTCAGGTGCAGATAAATTTCTTAAAAAAACAGTATAAGATTTTATTACTGTAATTAATAAATCATTACTTAGAATTATGTTGAGTGCACAAATAACATCAGATGTAATTAGAAGGCACAGTTCAAACTTTCACAAGAAATTTGAGGCTTATTTTGTCGAGACTAATTGGGAGATTTCTGTGGGAAATTAAAGTTCAGTAATTTGCGAAATTTTTATGCATTTGCAACACAAGGCCAAAGATAGTAAAAATGTATGTCCAATTCATACTTGACCTCATTCAGATGTTAATATTTAGCAATGATTTAAATAACTAATAATAGTGATCAGTTTTGTTTATTTTATGTTTACATGTGGTGACAGATAAGACTGTGCTACAGCAGCAATCTGCAACCCGTGTGATGACTTAAATCGAAAGACTGTGAGCAACAGTGTTCGATAGTGCTTGCGTGTTGATAAAACTGTCAAATACAGCGATCAGCAAAAACTAAACGAGTACAAATTTATTTAAGTGGGCCAATTAACCACTAAATAATAAAATATACAAGCCATTATTCAGGACTTAATGCGTGAAAAAAAACTTCGAAATATTAACAGTTCATTGTGCCTGTAGTGCAGAAGTGTCGGTGCCATATCGAACTGTAACCAGTCTATTCGTACACTCGAATAGCTGCTACTCGCATCACAAAAGACTGATGATATTGAAGCAAGACGTAAAAGGACAAAGACTGTGCACTCAATGTTAAAATATTAATGAACTCAGTGACTTCTTTGCTTCCAGGAAGAATTATCATTAGAGATACTCTAATAATTTGTACAATGTTTCTTGCATGTTTGTGTGAACTTTGAGGTCTTTTGGGAGCAAGTTGGACCCTGGGGGGGCCTGTGTTCCTGTTGAAGACCGGACCATCCTCATCACATCAAGATGTCGCATCTTGATCGATCGACGAAATTATATTTCTGAGACAACAATTACACTACTTACACATAGCAGTAGGAGCATACGTCGCTCAAATTACACCACAACATCATAATAAAGGACCAAGAGTCCCATTACACACATGCAGGATGTTCTTTTTCAGCTCTAAAATTAAACTGAAATCATTTGATATGAAATTACTTTATTTTAAATGATTTCATGAAATAATGCTAAAGGATTGTGACATATGTAACTTATTAATTGTTTTTAATATTATGTACTAGATACAGATCAAAGTCGTAGAATTAAGTTAGATTTTATGAGGTCAAGATACAACAGATAAAATTTTTCTTGTAAAATCATAGGAACCAAAAAGATACTATTGTTATGTCTTGTGATGTTGTGTTATGGTCTGGATGGAGTTTGTTAACAAGTGAACAAACACCATCTGGGGGGCCTGTGTAACACCACATCGCGACCATAGCATTAGAATCATGGTATTCCGACATTTTTCATTATTACATGATTTTAATAATTTGTTAAGAGGCAGAATTTTCTCATTTTAAAATTTTTAGTAAATTCAAATTATATCAGCGTAATGCAGAGTAATAGTATCCAGGGAATACTTAGGTCAAAACATCTCATATATCAGAGATCATTTGTCAGATTGCTATTATAAATAGTACCCCCAGTTGAGTTACTCACTCTGTGTGTGCTCAGCTTTCTCTATGTGCATAGCTTTCTATGTGATTGTTAATCAATGTATAGAATCCAGAGAGATTAATACAAACAAATTTCGACGAAAATAATCACGAATTGTAGACTTATAAAGTGTGTACTGTGTAAGTGTCATGAATGTAACTATTGATTTCAGAATAAAGAATCTATGAACCTTAAAAAAGTCTTAAACAGTTATTCGAGTATTTAGTTCCCTAATATTGTCCCAGCATATTCTAAAAGTGAAGGAATATATCTAACAGTTCTGCTCAGGAGAAACGTATGGTAAAATTTTCTAAAGAATAATTCTATAAAGGAAAAGGATCAGACAAAAACAGTATCTTTGTGATGGGTGTGAAATTATCTGAACTACCGGGACTCAATGATTCAAATTTTTGTTCTTTGGTTTATTCAATATCAGCACCTGAGAAACAGAATTTCATGCTCAAACATTGGAAAAAGGTCTTTAAGTTTAAATAAAATCCTGAACCAATATTTACAGTGAAAAATTCGGCAAAGATATAAATTTTATTAACTGCGAAGAAGTACCACGTTCACCAACTTAATTTTCATATTGAGGTGAAAAATAGAATTTTGAACGTATACAGCCAATACAACTGTGAAAATCAAGATGTAATCTACAGATTAAAAGCCGCAATCTAAAGCCAAATATAAAACAAAGTCAACACAACTGTCGCCCCAATTACCAAACCAAACCATGTCGCCGCCCAGTCACAGAGCACTTCAGTAGACTATTATCTATCTTGTTCACTTTCGTTCATTGTTTAAAAAGGGCTTTACAGATATTAAAATTATAAGATTTTGTAAGTCCCTTGTTGACGTAGACTGGTTTGGCCATTGTTATGATGATAAACATTACAAGTTAAATACAGATCTGCCAGAAAGCATACTATTTGACAGGTGTTTAAAAATATTTCTGACACAATTTAATTCCAAATGAGACATGCAAAGTGACAGACAAAGGTCTGAAAACAACAATTACAAACACACCCTACCCGGAAAAACCAAGTTATGATTTTATACAATATTTATAGTAGGCTGAAATCTAGTCATGCTAAATCAGCCTATGTCACATATAGGTATGAATAAAAAAAGCCATTGTGGATTCTAAAAAATCCCATAATCTTATAAGTATTGAGAAATCCAGTAACAAGTGTAAAGCTGAATGGAACCTAATAAACATGAAGGAAATGACAAAATTAATATCTCTCCACAAAAATCCAATGATTTCTTCATTAAATCAGTTGAGGAAGTGGGAAGTGCTATAATTAAACCTGAATTTACTTCACTACAGCTTCTGTCAAAAAGTCTCTGTAGATCAATAAATGTGGGTATCTCGATTTTCTCAAAGGTCTCACTTAGTCTTGTTTTAAGAGTAGTGAAACAGTTGAAATCTTCCAACAGTGTAGACATATATGACTTGTCTTGCAATATACTGAAGAAAATAATAGATTATATAGTGCACTCCTTAACACATTGTATAAACAAGCGTATATCAGAGGGATATTTTCCTTAAATGCTTAAAGTTTCCAGGGTAGTCACAATATATAAAAATGGGATAAAGACTCTCCATCAAGTTATAGACTAATTTCGATAATACCAGCTTTTACTAAAGTTTTAAATGTATAATTTACCAACAATTGTGATATTACATTCAAAATCTTGGAATAATTAGTGGATCACAATACAGTTTCAGAAAAAAACCTTTCAACTGTGGATGCTATAGAGTATTTGAGGACAAAGGCTTTGCTTAAGTCACTTTTAGTGATCTAAGCAAAGCCTTTGACTGTGTAGAACATACAATACACCTTGAAAAACTGGACTTCTATGGTGTTAGAGGTAATAGCCTTAATCTATTGAAGTCTTATTTGCATGGCCATAAGCAAGTTGTATGTGTTGTTAAAGAATTGTCCAGAGTGGAAAAAGTGAAGGTAGGTGTCCCACAGGGATCTGTACTGGACCCTTTCCTGTTCCTAATAATGATTAATGACCTGCCTTCAAGTATTAAATCTAACACAGTACTACATGCAGATGATACAACTTTTCTGCATAGCAGTAATGACCTGATAATCCTTAAAACATATGTTGCAGAGACAGCTGCACAATTATCGTTTTGGTTCAAAGCAAATGGGTTCTTGCTTACCAAACACAAAACAAAGCAGATGGTATTTAGTTTAAAATATAAACTTCCATCAGACGATCCTAGTTATGTTAAGTTTTTGGGGGTTAACTTGGATGATAAATCATCTTGGGTCTACAAGTAAAATATATAAGCGGTAAACTGTCTAGAGTAATTTATTTGTTAAAGTGTCTTATGGATTGTGTGCCTACAAAATATGTTAGAATATCTTGTATTTCATTTTTTCAAAGCATATTATACTATGGTATTATTTTATTGGGAAACTACTGTCACATACATGACATTCTATTATTGCAGGAAAAGACTATTAGAGTAATTACAGGTTCTCTATATAAGGCACATTGTAAACCCTTATTCTCTGAACAAAAAATTATGACTGTCATAAACTTATATTTTAATCTATACAAAGAAGAAGCTACCAGAAGTAAAACGAAGATAAAATATACATTGTCATAACACAAGGAGGAATAGTTGTATCTATACTCCATGTCATAGATTATCAAAATTAATTAATAGTTTTGAAATTATGTTGCACAAATTATTCAATAAACTTCCTCAAGCTGTGCAAGACTTACCAGAGCAAGCATTCAAACAAGCTCTTTATGACTGGTGACTTGCTCATCCGTTCTATGATATAAATTTGTTTATACATTGTAGTATTATAATGTGATGTAAATAACTATGAACTATATTGTATTCATGTTAATAACTATGAACTGTACTTTATTTTAATTGTGACTTTGTCTACTGCCTTAATGGACTAATGACACTAAAATTATTATTATTATTAATCCCTTCATGCCAACTGTCTGTTAAGAGATAGTACTTTCAAAACAGCTAAACAAAGACCTACTTAGGAATGTAACACACAATTTTTACTATTAAATATTGCTTCAAGTCACAATAGATAGCAGTTACTTACAATACATAGCTGGGTGTTCGGTCTAGGATTCCCACATGTGACACATTTTCCAGGAGACGTAAACCAAATTTCGTAAACCATTTTTTGCTGTCGTGTTTATATGGTATAGCCTGAAACAATTTCCTAACCCACTTAACATGGTGGCTGAAAAAACAGCTGATTCAGCTCCTGATTTAAGTCAGCACAATCGCTATTTTGAGGTGCTCCAGTCAAGGTCTGCACGGCCACGACGGTCGCGGCTTCGAATCCCCCCTCGGGCATGGATATTTGTGTCGTCCTAGTTTGTAAGTAGTTCATAAGTAGTTTGTAAGTTTAGGGATTTACAAACATTTTTAATCGCTATTTTTCGTTACTTAAATACATAGATTCAGTGCTCACTCTAACATTTATACATCTCTTTCACTGAATAAGATGTCACTTTATCCATATGAGCCGAAAATTCTTTACAAGAAAACACAATCTGACAAGCCAAGAACGTTTCAAAAACGGTTGCATTTACCTGGGCACGAAAATCGATTGTGGGACTTGAGAAGCACAGAAGTGGATTTCCAAAATCGATTTTGGTTGTTTACATGAGCATGCAAAAGGGATTTGGGAAATCGGTTTATGAAATCCGGTTTTGCGAGCCCATGTAATGGGGCGAGTTTTAGTGATGACAGATAATAGAACATTTTTCTTTCTCTCTGCATCCTTTGGGATAGGAACCATTCGAAAGCCATTTCTGGAATGGTTTGTACAGCTTAATTTCGTGTGGATACAGAATTTTTTTCCTGGGGGGGGGGGGGGGGGGCGGGGGCAAAAGACTGAAGAATGATGAGGGTGAACATGTCCTTCAGGGCTTTGTGAGCTTAATTTTAAACTCCCTCCCCCATCCACACACACACATACACCAAACAATTATATATTGTATTAGTCATTGTCATATATAACTGCTATAGGAAACTCATAAAATATGTTTCAAAACCAGAGTCGCTTCTTGGAGAAAAAAAAACTTTTTAATATAACTCCATCTAACTAAGAATGCACAATTAGTTTCTGTGCACTATGGAGTCATTATAAAATGCCCAGGATCACAAAAATATTACAATTACTTAATCACATTAAACAGTGTAAATTTTCTAAATTTACCACAAAATAAAAACACCCAGAGAATTTAGAGTCTGAATGACCTGTGTTCAGCTGTGGGCACACTTGCTTCATACTTCATCATTATAAAGGATGAAGCACTTGCCCACAGCTGAATACAGAGCTTTCAGGCTCTGAATTTAATTTCATATGTAACTGTTTTTGAGCTTTGCCAGATGGGTATATTCGAATCCCTATACAGTGGAAGCCATGCGATATTGTCATAGGTTTCTCTACAGATTTGCAACTTTCGGATAATTGGACTATGAGACTGAAAAGACTGACCACTTGAAAATTCAAACAAATTTACAATATGGTCAAAAATAACAGTTTTGTACAGTGATGTCCACAGGATTGTGATATTAAATGAGCCAAATGACTTAATGGTACTTGTACAAAAACCTAGAGCATAAGGTTTAAATTTCTTTATTAAAAGTTTGTAATCCAAAGCGACAAAACTGCTAAGGTCATCGATCTGTAGTCTTACTAATTACTTAAACTAATTTGTTCTAAGAGCAAGACACACACACACCCATGACCGAGGGATGACTCCAATCTCTGATGGGAGTGGCCATGTACTCCACTACAATGCGCCCCAGAATGGCCATTTCCTTGCAGCGCATATGGTTTGATTGTCATTTTGGTAAATATATTGTTACGATTCTCTTGATATTGTAGTAAGTTGTTATACTTTTCAGTGTTCAATGTGGTTGAATCTTGTAATATTTTTTGTAATCATAGGAACTTGAGAATTATGCCCTAGTGCGTCGAAACTAAAAGCTGTGTCATTACCAAACAATGCAGACATGGGAAAAACAGCATATCCCAAAAGGTCACCCAATTATGGGTCCGAAGCAAAACATAAAATCAGATTTCCTGTGTTTGCATTGTACTGAATCAATTTATTCATGCTTTTTAAAGTTGCTAAGCAAAACGAGACAAGTTTTCAAGGAAGCTTCCGCAATCAACAAAATTACACTTGAAACTTCGTGGCAGATTAAAACTGTGTGCCAGAAATGTAATTCGGATCTGGGACCTTGGCCTTTAGCGGGCAAATGCTCTACCATCTAAGCTATACCGGCACGCTTCACAGTCCAACCAAACAACTTTACTTCTGCCAGTACTTCGCCTCCTACTTTCCAACAGTGAAACTTTCAGGACTAGCACTCCTCATTCTGGAAGCATCCCTTAGGTTGTGGCTAAGCCATGTCTCCACCACATCCTTTCTTCCAGGAGTATTAGTCCTGCAAGTTTCGCAGGACTTCTTTGAAGTTTGGAAAACAGGAGGGGAGGTACTGGCAGAAATAAAGTTGTGAGGCCGACTGTGAAGCATGCTGGGATAGCTCAGACGATAGAGTGCTTACCCGCGAGAGTCAAAGGTCGCAGGTATGAATCCCGGTTTCAGCCACAGACATAATGTATGTCTGTGGTTTCAGCACTCAATTTTAATCTGCAAGGAAGTTACATAACAGCATACACTCCGTGCCAGATTGAAAATTTCATTCCGAAAATTTTATTTGACTGTGTTTCAAGAAGAATTTCTACTATCATGAAAATCATTTGTATTTGATGTGTGGAAAAATGCCGTTGAAATTTCTAATTTGCTCCAATAACTGGAAAATCGAAACGAGTACCTTCAAATAAAACTGTTTACAATGGGTGGCAGTACTGTCTCTTTGTGTCTAGGAAAAGAATCCAGAGAGAAACCGTTTACTGAAAACATCTGAATGTGCCAACTTGAACGCAGCCCTTGAAATTCATAGTTTCTTCACATAGTTAAATCCTTTATTTAGGTATGAGTAAAACATACACGAAAGGTCATTTATCTCTCAAGCAATCACGAAACAATAATTTTATTTATTTTTATCGTAAATTACTGACAAAAAAGAGCAATTAAATGGTAGCACAACACAAAAAGTTAAATTACGTTGTTAATAACAGGTATTTTGCATATTTAAACTCACAATTACATGTTGCTCGTAAGTAAAAGTTAATTATTCTAATGCTGAGATTCTTTCCCTCCCTCCCTTCCTCCTCCCCCTCTTTCTCTTTTCCTTCTCTCTCTCTGATGTGCCATGTCCCTCTCTCCCCCCCTTCCCCGAAACCGCTCACAAGAGTCTCGGGACAGTAGTGCGTCGGACCCCAGTTATCCGTACCAACCAATAGATGTCTCTATGGTCGCAAGCTATGTCCTGCAGAGATGCCATTTTCCATTTCGTATTTTCATGCTTTTGTCGTTATAACTTGTGTGTTGCTATTTCAGAGTTATGGCACACTTAAGAGGTACCAAAATCATATCGTTCTTAGAACAATTAGTTGTAAATTACAGTCAATAAATACCATATTGGCGAGTAATTCTTTATATTGATGTCAATGTAAAACAGAGATCTTTTGTATACCTGATGCTTGCAGCGTAGAGGATAAACACATCTCGTTGAGGAGCTGCTAAGTGTCGGCAGTGGTTCGCTTCCCAGTTCAAATACTTTTTTTTCTTTTTTACTTTGGCTCCTAAAAGTTTTCTTACACTGTTGTTAATTAAAAGGAATTTACATTTTTCGATATTTCGACATATTTACGTATACAAGCGCTTTCTCTAAAAAGTGCGATTGTTCTCTTTAGTGAAAATACCGTGAAATATGGACCACGAATTGTAAACATTGTCTCGTGAACTACCTGCACATAAACTGAAGACACACTATAATAATTAATGTTCTAAATGTCATGCTGGTTCAAAAAATTTTATATATAGATTATGTACTGGAGTTATGTGGCAACTGTACTCTGAAGTGCTTTGTTCCTTTTTTGCAACAACTGTTATACACGTTCTTATGTCCTATATGCATTGTTTGTGAGTATTTGCGCTAATACTGTGGCCATTGAAATGATCTTAAGAGCTTTGTATTTTCTAGTAAATATATGAAACTATTTGTATCAGCATGTCATTTGCGACATTCACTATAACAATGTGTTCGCACTTTATGTGCAGGTACTGTAGTTCAGAAGACAGTGTTTACAATTTGTTGGACCATATTTAACGGCATGTTCACTAAATAGGAGAAACGGACTTTTAAGAAAAAGCAGTTGTAGTTGCAAATATGTCGGAATATCACAACTCGTAAATTCTATTTAATAAATGTGTCAGAAAAGTTTTGGGAGTCAAGGTGAAAAATAAAAATATTCTCAGAAGCAAGAAATGAACCACCGCCCACACACAAACACATCTGTTTTTCTTTTTAGTGTTTTCTTTTATTTTGCATTTTTCTCTTTTGTTGTTTTTTACCTTATAATATATATTTCCCCTAAGCTTCGCCGTTTCAGGCAATGGCTCCTGTCACCTATATTACCACCAAAAATTTACAAAATAAACCTACATAACCAAATATCTAGCGCCACTGCCACTTTCGCCATAAGCTTAATTGACATAATATCGCCAACTCTTCAGGTGCCACCATCAACGAAAAAATAATAATCAGTTTCCTCTTAAAGCCGATCTTTTCTGTCACCATCTGTGAAATAATAATGTGTAATACACCAGTGCCATTCATTCTCATGCAAACTACACTCGAAAACTAACACGTGAATATTCTCAATGCTCTGCTCTGCTCTGCTTTCCGCTTTATTTATCAGGAAAGTCTCCGCTGCTTCATGTTGCATCTTTTTACAGTTTAAGTTTCGAACTTCAAGTTTTAGACTGCTGGAAAGTGTTACTTGTCATTTTAATAGCGCAGTGTTACATAAATATCATGGAATATTACAGACACTCTTAGATTAGATTAGAATAGATTAATACTTGTTCCATAGATCATGAATACGACACTTCGTAATGATGTGGAATGTGTCAGTTGAATGAAATGTGTCAATACATAATATTACATGACACTCAATTTTTGAATATTTTATTTTGTTTTATATTTTTTAATTTTTTTTTTCTTTTTTATTTTTTATTCTTTTTACTTTTTTTCCCTAAAGTACTAACTTTTATCTAGAAATTCATCTAATGTGTAGAAGGAATTGCCATTCAGAAATTCTCTTAATTTATTTTTAAATGCTGGTTGGCTATCTGTCAGAATTTTGATACTTCTTGGTAAGTGACCGAAGACTTTTGTGGCAGAATAATTAACCCCTTTCTGCAACAGAGCTAAATTTAACCTTGAATAGTGTATTTCACCCTTTCTCCTAGTGTTGTAGCTATGCACACTGCTGTTACATTTGAATTCAGTTGGATTGTTAATAACAAATTTCATAAGTGAATATATATATTGTGAAGCTACTGTGAAGATTCCTAGATCCTTAAATAAATGTCTGCAGGATGATCTTGGGTGGGCTTCAGCAATTATTCTGATGACCCGCTTTTGGACAATGAATACTTTCTTACTAAATGATGAATTACCCCAGAATATGATGCCATAAGAAAGCAGAGAATGAAAATAGGCATAGTATGATAGTTTACTGAGTTGTACATCACCATTACTTATATCAACTTTCTGAACTCTTCCACTTAGGTACGATTTAAACCATTTGTGCACTTTCCCACTCATACCACAATACTTAAGCTTATCTAGAAGAATTCCATGGTTAACACAATCAAAGGCCTTTGATAGATCACAAAAAATCCCAACGGGTGATTTACGGTTATCCAGAGCATTTAATATTTCATTAGTGAAAATATGTATTGCATTTTCTGTTGAAAAGCCTATCTGGAAACCAAACTGACATTTTGTTAGAACTTTATTTTTATTAATATATGAAGCTACTCTGGAATACATTACTTTTTCAAGAATTTTTGATAGAGCGCTCAGAAGTGAGATTGGGCAGTAATTGTTGACATCCTACGTATCACCTTTTTATGAAGTGGTTTGACAATAGCATATTTCAGTCTATCAGGGAAAATACCCTGCTCCAGTGAGCTATTACAAATGTGGCTAAGAATCCTACATATTTCTTGGGAACAAGCTTTTAATACCCTGCTGGATATGCCATCAATGCCATGAGAGCTTTTACTCTTGAGAGAGTTTATTAATTTCCTAATTTCAGATTCTATTCCAGTAATACTAAAGTCTTAGAATGATTCATATTTCGAATGTCAAAACACAAAGGTAGAAATATTTACGTAAATTAAACAGTGGGAATGATAAATAGAAGTCCTGGAGTCGCATAGCATCATGGTAGCATAACCTTAGAGACATCTATCGGTTCGTACGGGTAACTGGGGTTCGACGCACTACTGCCCGTAGAAGCCTGTAATCGCTCTTGCACTGCAGCATAAACTTATACGAGCGGAGGGAAACAAAATGGCGGACTCACCAGTTCGGGTTTATAGGAGCCATTGACGACCAGTGTGAATACCGCCCATAAAGAAAATATCTCCCTCCATGATACCGCCTACTGAAATACATTATGGAATCTTTTTACGTGACTCCCACTGTAAACTGGGCTTTGGCCTTTACATTATTCAGACTATGGTTTATTTGAATTTCTATTACAGTATTTTCAACACTGAGTACATAATTTAAACTTTTTCTAGGTCCCTTGATTCCTAATTAGCGTGAAAGCTTTTCAGCAGAGATTCAAGGAACACTTTGGCGAGAAATTAGAAAGATACTGCTATACCGTACTTAAGTCTTCCGTAATGGGCATGAAATCCTCATTAGACTAATTATGCGCACACTTAAGAGTGTAGGTAATGAGCGCTCCGTATGCGAAAGGAACGAGAACTCTTAACACGTGGTACAAAGGGAAGTAGGAGTACTCTGTGCCAAGATCCTCAAACTTTCACAATATTTTCTGCAGGATAGGCGTAGATGTCATGAATTGATGTATCAGCTGTGAATGGTTAAGAATTTTGCTTACTGATATTGACAACTGTGGTTGTGAACAAGTACGCGCACTTCAGTATGCCTTGTTACATGCTGCTAACGGAGGATACTAATTCCTTTTACACCCTAAATATGGAATCGAATGCAATAATTGTGCGCTTTGACTGGATCGTGGCAAAGCTGACTCGGCTGTATATTGAGTATCTCTGTAGAGCGAAGCAAGTGGAATGTAGGCCGAGGGTGTAGGGGGGAAAGTTCGCTGTGTAATGTGTACAAAGGTCGGCTTATTGGTAATAGACTGAGTAGTACCTACCATCGAATCACGAAGTTAACTGGCACGATGTCTGCATTAAGAAAGGTGCGTATTGATTGGCATATAAGTATTTATATAACTCTGATGCCTAGTAATCTGATGTTTGTTTACAGTATTGTCAGCTGGGTTTTGCCAGCGTAAGTTCCCTTAAATGATATGCAAATAAAGCTAGAAAATAGAGCCCCGCTGCAAATTTTTGCATGACGTCTCACGATATATGCTCCTTTTTTTTATTTAGGTTGCTCGAATTCCCTTACGACCTGGCCTAAGGACACTGTCTACTGCAGCTACAAAACCAGCTGCAGGGGAAGGACACCATCCAAATGGATACGCATTTGGTGAGGATTTTGGGTGTTTGCTACGCAATAGAAAGAATATAAAACAGAATACTGCTTTGGCTAAAAATTACATAGAATATTTGTTTTAATACTACGTAATTTACTTTGTGGCAGTCACGTACAGCTATATTTTTGAGGAAGTAAATGAGGGGAAACGAGACAGCCTTTCTCTCAAGCACTCATTGTAGAATTTGGTTTAGAGTTTGTTACTGGTAGAAAATAAAAGGACGATGTTACAAAAGGAATCAACCTGCTACAGAGTAACACCATTTAAATGTTCTTTACTGTATTCAAACCTTGATTTATCACTATTACCACTGACATTTCCCTGCATTACCAAGTGGAAAATTCCTAGAGCCCTTGGGTGTATTATAGCTGATGGTGTGTTTTAATATTGTTAAGCCACAAGTTCCTTTTCTCTTCAATTCTGTTTATTTCCATCTCATTGCTTACATGACACAATCATCTAATCTGTTATCATTCTTCTGTAACATGAAATTTCAAAAGCTTCTATTCTTTTGTCTGGACTTATTTATTATCCACATTTCACTTTTATGAAACATTACACAGATATATATGCCTTAGAAAAGACTACCTAAAACTTATATTAAATGTTTTCCTTGCTGTTAACTGTTTGCATTTCATATGCATCCCACTTCAGACATCTGTCATTTACTATTCAAATACAGCAAAACCAGCATAACTGAATACTGGGATACTACCCATCAGCTTTGATCTATGATGTCAACATGTCAGAAAACCCATATACAGGATAATATCTTCATTCTCATGTATTGTAGATAAATTGCAGATTACAGCAACATAATGTGCCATTGATCACAGGTCTCAACCCCCCCCCCCCCCCAAAAAAAGGGGGAGGGGCACTTTCGGCGCTCACTTGCAGGGAGGGAAAACTCTATTAACCTTATAACTCACTATCAGAGTGAAGGTACAGATAACTTTTTAAACACAAAATCTTAATCTAGTTACTGTTTGTAAATAAACTATTGTCCTTAATTTAGCCACCACATAATTACGCATCCTACAGACACGAACACAAACGACAACACGCCAATGGTACAAGTCAGTCAATGGGCAGTGTCCCCATCTTCAGATGAGCCCTAAAACCCATGTACCGGTACTAGTTTTTGTAGCACATATCATAATTTCTTTGTGATTACATGTTTTAAATCAAATACATTCCTGTACCCAACTTTTACTTTTGTTGATGTTACTCATACAACCTGTTTTCAGCAAAATTATTTTAGTTGGTTCAACTGAAGCACATTTTGTGTTGTATGACTCAAAACACGGCATAATTTTACGATACAATTTCGTCTGCTTTGACCCGTGATGTCATCAAAAAGTAGCAAAACCCGTATTTCACTCGCAGCCAACTTCAAATTATCATTGTTTCTATCGATTAGTGTTTTTAATTAAATCAAGGGGCACATTAAGATTTTACTAGTAATTTGAAAGAAGCGTTTCATACTGCAGTTGCTGTCTACTATCAGTACATTTCTAACATCTGAGCATTGCAGTGCCATTGTTGCTTTTTCACTCACAATAATTTAAGCTGTACTCTTAGGTTGCTGCTTAACCACATGCTTTATTATTATGACATATTTGTTAAAAAAAAAATAAAGTACTTTCTGTTAATCAGAGTAGACATCTACAGTCTAACGTGTCAAAAGTGCTTTGTTTACTACACAACTTGCTGATGCCTCGGACCAAAGGTAACGGGTGTGATTGCGTCATATAAATGACACCAAAACATTTATTGTTTTCCTTTGTTATGATTAACTTTTTACAATACAAACCGATAAAGTTACATCTACCTACCTGAGCTCCACATTTTAATTAAAAAACATTGAAAAGGTAAGTTTCTTTGTGCATAATGGAAGGTTTTATTTTATGAGTATTGGTTTGTGTTTCATAATGTTGCTTAATTTAGAGTTTTTTCCATTTAGTATGTCACCACCAAGGACACTAAGAGTCGAAGCAGACAGGTGGTATCGAATTGTTCAGTGGTGCCTTGGGATTTTACCATAACTTGCTTCAGCACAACCAGGTTTTCCTGCTTTCACATTAGCAACCTAAATGCAATCTAGAGCTACACTACGGATCAGCTTATAACTAAAACCAATTTACCATATTCATATTTTCTGTCTACCATACTAGCAGAGGCATTCCTAACATTTATACTGTGAACAAGAGCATCTCATTGGTGGCTCATTCTAGAACTCAATCAAGTCATGTTCTATAGAATTGTCACTGGCAAATGTCAAAGCTTTTATTTTTTTAGCCTGAACATTAATCCTTCCATGGTTTTCTTCAGGCCTTGCTAAGTGGAGTGGTTAACGTGTGTGCAAATGTTTCAGTTCCTTAGAGCTGCCCTTCCTTTTCGTGCATTGTGACTTATGCACTTGTAGTGATTTTTGTAACAGTTGCAAATAAAATTTCACACTCCGAATTTTATCCCTAGTACCTTCAGAGTTGCGACAAATGTAGCCAATTAATAAGAAGGTTCAAATTCTTCAGTGAGATGTGAAAATATTACTCAGCATAACTGAAGATCCTCCTACCTTCAAGCAGGAATACCCCCCCCCCCCCACTCTCTCTCCTCGTATTCACCCCAGTTCCTTTTTCTTCTTTTCCTTTCTCCCTCCTAAACTATAGTCCTATAATCCACTCTCCCCTCTTCCCTTCGTCACTAGTCCTCACCCCCACTCATCCCCCTCATCCCCACCCCCACCCTACCTATCCCCTTCATTCCTTTCCCTCACCGTCCAGCCACTTTCCACTTTCTGGCCTATTTCCTCCCTCTCCACCATTTTTTATATTTTCTACCTTCTGAATTATTTTTTGTATTGCTGTGTCATTTATCAAAAGACCTGCTACTCACTATCTTGTTGGCCTCTCCCCACCTTGTGTATTGTTACATACTCATTCGCCAATGCCATCTGCTATCCTCATTGTCACTGGGGTGTGTGTGTGAGAGAGAGAGAGAGAGAGAGAGAGAGAGAGAGAGAGAGAGAGAGAGAGAGAGATCTGCATGATTATTTTGGAAACTTAATGACTTGTCAGGTGTTAGAGGAGTGCTTTGCTGAGTGTTTTCAGCAAGTTGTGAAACCACTTCCAAATGTAGAGGTGTTGGGCCAACCGTCCTTCGTTATTGATTCTCTAGGCTGGGCAGACTGGTGGAACTAACATCAGCTTGAATGCTGGACAAAGTACAAATTTATCTGAGCACACAGTGTACCAAACCACGTAACGATGGACACCAAATATCCATGGGTGTGCCACTGTTGACACCATAGCATCTGCAGCTATTACTGGGCATGTGACCATTGTCACTGAGGTGGTGCTTGATCGGATGAATCCTGTTACCTTGTTCATCGTGCCATTGGGAGTGTGTTAATCATTTGTCCTCTAAGAGAACAGCTCCTTGTCACCTGTACTGTGGGATGGAACTGACAGCAGCTCATTTATGCTCGATGAATATTCACGTGGGCATCCATGGATCCAATGGAGCTCGTGCAAGGCATCATGACTGCAAGAAGTATCATACACTCTTTACAGATCAGGAACACCTTTTCATGGCAATCATATTACCCAACACCAGAGGTACTTATCAATAACATAATGCTCAATGTTAGAAGATCAGGTGAGACAAGGTATGGTTCAAGAAACACAATGTCCTGGTCATAGCAGCAATTTAGACAGGTTGCCAAACATCCGGTATGATTCCATTAAGGCACCTGTGCTCGACAACTGTTCAATTTGTAGAAACTTGTCAGCAATCAGTCATAAGTATTTTGTTTATTCACCAGATCTAGATTTCAGTCACTGTGTGACCATGTCAATGCTTCAAACAAACAGTTGAAACATATAAAACTTTTTGAACTCCATGTTGGACGTTTTGTTCATCTCTAACATGAAGGTCGAAAAGTGGTACATGTTTCAAATGTTCGTTTTAAGCAATGATAACGGTCATACAGTGACCAAAATCCAAATCTGGTGAAGAAACATAATATCTACCACTGATTGTTGACAATTTTCTACAAAAGGTGGTCATAAAGTTCTCATTGATCAGTGACTCAGTGAATGTGTACATGCCACAAATCAGTCAGCTATTTTACATATTACTGCTACATTAATTATATTGTATTCTGTCAGAATTGTTCTTAGTGTTTATCATTTATATATTAATTTTCAAATGTAGGGGACTACTTATGTGTATGTCAATACACACTTTTATCATTTCTAAGAAATGGTAACAATATTGTCTTTGAACTAGTCGGTCATGATTATTTGAACATTGAAATAACAATCTATAGATTCCTCCTTTCTAATAAATGCAACTATTCATCATTGTACAGCAACAAACTTAAATTTTTCTGTTTCAGAGTTAAATGAAACACAAAAAGAATTTCAAGAACTTGCCCGTAAATTTTCAAGAGAAGAAGTGATACCTGTTGCTGCTGAATATGATCGAACAATGAAGTTTCCGTGGGATATTGTTAAAAAAGCCTGGTCCTTAGGACTGATGAATGGTCATATTCCAACTCATTGTGGTAAGTTCCTCAATGTAAAAGAAAAGAATAATAATAAAAAAGCAAATAATCCAAATACTTTGTTTGGTCATGAAATTGTATGTTTAATTTTGCTACATTATCCTTATCAAAGGAGTTAGTGTCACATACAAACAGTAATCATCCTGTCCTTGTTTGTAGCAATGTTTTGCATGCTTGGGGCTTGAGAAATATTTATTGCTTTCTTATTTAGGCCTGTGTATTCTTTTTGTCTTTAGCTTTTCATGGACTGTTGCATTCTATGGTCATACTTGTCATATACACTAAAAATAGTTTTTTTTTTTTTTTTTTAAGCAATAAAGTTTCTTTATAGTGCTTTTCAAAATCTGGAATAAATTTATTTGCCTTCTTTTTAACTTTTTGAAAGTCAATTTTCTGTTTTTGTTCATATTATGGTACATGCAAATATATTTTTTCATTCAGTGACGAACCAATGGTTGTTTCCAAGAGTTCTTGCATTTTGTCAAATAAGTAGCCTGCAATTCCAACAGTGGTTACAGTAACAGTTTTCCTTTCTCAATTTCCAGAGTTCACAATTTTCAAAATTTGTAGAAAGTAGTTGATTGTGAGCAGAATGTCCTACTTACTACTCTCATTAATATTTCAGTTTTGAATTATCGCCAGAATTAAGTGTTTTGTAAGAAATTCTGTTGTGAAAATTAATGGAAAGTAAAGAGAACTGTTATACTGTTCACCATATTTGAAACCTTGAAAAACTGCTGTTCATTACTTTTCGTAAGTTACTTGCATTGAAATTACCACACTGTTAATACTAGCATATTTTTCTTCCCCGTACAACTACATTGTGACTTGTGAAAATTGAGTTCATTGTAGAAGAAACTAGCAAAATTTGGCAGCTCTTATTGCCATGTTCTTGTTCGTGGGTGTGAAAGCATACTTGATGTTACTAACATATAAAGTCACTTGAGTCTGCAAAAATAATACATCATACAATTTCAGGTGGACTTGGATTGGGAGTTTTTGATGGCTGTATGATGGCTGAAGAATTTGCCTATGGCTGTACTGGAATTATGACAGCCTTGGAAGCCAGTGGTCTTGGTGTATGTAGTGTATATCTTCAATCCTTTTATAGAGTGCATTCATCAGTTTGACAAATGTTAGATTAAGAACCCATATTCAGTCTCTTTTTTAATGTAATATTGTAAGTACTATAGACTTTCACTACTTATCAGTTTTTCAGTGACAGTATAGCTTGCTCACATGACTGAATGAAATTAGCTAAAAAAGAATCTGAAATAAGGTATTATAGTGGTGGAGTAACAACAATAATATGAATAGTTTAGATTGTTCCTCGTGTAAGTTGAAGACAGGCACAACTAAATGCCTGCTTAACATTTAAGCATTAGGTAAAGAGATATTTGTCCAAAATATAATATGCAGAACAACTATAGAATTGTCTCCAACCGTGAGGTCGGAATGTGTTTTTCTTTATTTTTGGGTAAGGCCTTACAGACGAAAGTAAAAATGTTGAACAATCTATTTGTTGTACCTGTCTACAACTCGATATTTTCTCAATTTTGTTGTTATTCTGTCCTTGATTTCCAGTATGATAGATAATTTTACCTAAACCTTTGTCATTTGCATATATACCTGAAGTTAGACCATTTTATGTTGTCTATCCAATTTGGGTGCAGTATCCATAATATTAGTGTGGAAGAAGATCTAATAGGATTAAATATCCCCAAAGTTGTATTCTAAGTTTGATTTTCTCTTTAAGGCCAGGACGTTTTGAACATTGAGTTTATCACTAGGTTCATGAAACCTTCCATTTTTGTGGACAGTGACCATACGTTGGCAACAAAAAATTTTTGAAATGTCTTGGTCGCACTGTTTTTATTTTATCACTATGCGTTTTGATACATCATCATCAGATCTGTGGCAAAAAATAAATTACATTTCGGATGTTTGCCACAGATCTGATGATGATGTATCAAAATAAAAACAGTACGACCAAGACATTTCAAATAATTTTTGTGCAGAAAATTGAGTTATTAATGTTAATGAAAATGTAAAGTGATAACTTGGCATGGCATTCTCATAGCTGCCAACTGTTACAGATTGTCCGTAATTGTTTCAGATTTATGATCTAATTTTATTTTATTTTTTTTTAAGAAAATTGGAATAGGTTCTGTTAACATTTTGCTAATCATAATGGTGCTAAAAGTACTATAGAAGTAATAATTTCCTTCCTGCATACATAGCAATTCTGAAGGGTTTTCGCTGGAACAAGTCCCACCAATTCATAACCCTCCTCACCTATCAAATCCATGTTCACTCACCAAGAGCAACGTAAATTCTACGGTTTACAGTGAATACTTGAACTTTCGTCCAAGCCCAATAGTCCACATACTGTATTTGTCGGCATGTAAGACACACTTTTTTTTTTCCTACAAAAATTGGTCCAAAAGTGGACAAGTTTTAAACACCGGTTGTCAGTTAAAGTAGGTACCCACAAGTTCGATATCTTTTCAAGGGATTTCAAAAAATGGTGTAAAATGCGGGAAATAATGTTTTAAGTGAGAAAATTTGCTTTAAGTTTCTCTCTTACATTTTTGTAGTTTTTATTTGATATATGTACATAGAATGCACCAAAATATCTGCCAGGAGGTTTATTATATGGTAAAGGTTTTCTGAATTTTGTACTATTTAGTGCAAAACGTAGCTGAAACTGGTAACTTCATAGGAAGTAGTAACTTTCGACGATGTAATTTCATTCGTGATAATAGATTTTTTCAGCAATCCTGTAATGGTGTCATTCATTATTTGAATAATTAAACGCTGCTTGCGTATTTGTTCATGTCTTGCATTTATTCACATTGTCAAGTGCAAATATGTACACAAGTATTTTTTCTGCCGTATTTCTGGGGTTATAATATGCTGTGCCCCATACAGCGCACCGAACAATACACATATGCAAATCATCCATCATTCTCACAGTTTATGGAATATCACTAAAATATTTCCATAAATATGTGCAATTTACAATAAATTCTCAAAACGCGTCATTTTCAACATGAAAATCCCCTACTCGTCGCGCGAAGTTCAAGAACTGGCACTCGGTGCGATGTCTGATTGGAGCAGTCATAAGCAGAGCCACCTAGGTGTCAATGTCATAAGCCTTCATGACACTCTTGTCAATCATCACATTATAGTCAGTGTGCACAGTAAATAGCGATAGGCAAACTATATGAATAGGTGCAAACTGTCAATAAACTCAACTGCATTCATGAATGCTGCTTGAAGGCACTGCCTTAGATATTTGATGTACATGAACAAATATAATTATGGTGCAATAGAGCTATTAGATGTGCTGATGTGGCTTATATGCTGGCAAATACAGTTTTATCAGGCTGCTGAAATTAGCCAATTTGTTTCTGAAGAAAAAAAGTTTCAGTTTCTTTCCCACGTGTCCTTGTATTCATAATAGTGTTGTGAAGCTATCCTAAATATGAGTGATGAAATTTTGGCGATTTGTGACATTTGTGTCTGGCAGTTTTGTTCATTGTTTTAAAATCTAAAACCATTTTGTATATACTGCTAGCTGTTAAGGATTTTATATTGTTTTAAAAAATGCAGGGAATTATTGTTTGTTCCTTCAGCAACTGTTAACTTCCCATACAGGCAAAATTGTAGGAATGTTTCTAAGACACTATTGGTATTCACAAAAAATATTTTTTAGGTTTTTTCACCTAACCTGATTGTTTTAATTTTTGGAAAATATTAATGAATGGAGAGAGTAAAAAATGTAGCATTTAACGGTGTAAATCGAGCATATAATTGTTAAAATTTGCTTGGGAGGGAGCACGTCCATCCTTCCCTTCCCCCCCCCCCCCCATTCCTTTTTGGCAGCCTCTTCTCAAGTTTGGCAGCTATGCATTCTTAAAAATAAGATTTAGTACTCAATCTTGATGTAATGAAATCTTGAGAATCTTCATTCACACTATTATATATTTGAATTTAATCCTACAGTAATACTTGCTCAAAACGGAATCGCCTGGGACTAAAATAATTTTCCGAATTGGAAAAGTTTCCGGATTAAGCAAAATTCACTAGGTTACACAAAATTTGCCAATACCATGCACTAAAATAAAGTATAAATTTTTAATTATGCAAATATTTACATACCTTCACTGTGGCACAGTAGATATTGTCTGCTGTATCTTGTGTAACGGAACATTACACTATAATATTTGTTGATAATTAACACAGCGTTTCTATATTTTTATCAAACTTCAAATTCGTTTATTCTCCTGTGTACAAACATAGTATCATTCACAAGTGTATTTGCATTCCATTTCACTTTATTTGCCACATATCAAGGAGGGAAACCTGCTTAAATTCCTGTTCACAATAGTTTTTTCTACACAATTTTTGCACCATATAGAAGTTCCAACAACTTTGAAGATCTCCTCTTCTTCCTTTGTCTCTTCTTGATCATCCTCTATGTTGTGGATTTCTATTAAATTTGTTGCTGAACTGAAAGTGGAGTGAGTAGACAGTAAGTCATCACTTCAAATGTAGTCATCTGCAGTACATGAAATATTTCAAATTTTAATTAATTCAGCAATTGCTGCTGCATTTTCATTAGCTTCAATGGTCACTGAAGCATCTTGTTCTTGCTCCCCAAACCCTGCTTTATTGAAGCACTTGGTGAAAGTTTCAGGCTTTATTTCCTTTACTGCTAAGCCTATCCAATTTACTGCATCCAGGATGGAAACTGATTGTGCAAGAGCAAATGCTCTTTCTGCTTATTCAACACTAAGAATGGTGATTGCATGAGTAATCGTTTATAATGAGACTTGAATGTGTAAATCACCCCCTGATCAATTGGTTGTGTGAAGCTGGTTGAACTTGGCGGGAACCAAGCCAATTTAACATTCGATAATTTTACTTTCCCATGACAGGTTGATTGTCTAGGAGTAGGATATCTTGGCGATTACCTTTTGTCATTTTTGCATTGAAAGAGTCTATCCATTCTTCCATAAGACCTCTCACCATCCATGCCTTCTTATTGTTTCGCCATGTGACTGGAAGTTACTGACATCAATGTTTTTGAAACAATGCAGTTTTACCTCTTTTCCAATCACCAGTGGCTTCTCCATTTCACCTAACATGTTTCTGCACAGCAACAGATTGAGTCTTTCCTTGGACATTTTCCCACCAGTGCACTTTTCACTTCAAATTGCTAGCGATTTTGAAGGAAGTGCACGATAAAACAGTCAATTTTCATCAGCATTGTACACATCTTTCGGGTCATCATTTTCAGTGGTGGACAGTTTTGTCTTCCATTCAGTTGTTACAATTTCCTGCACATCCTTTAGCTTCCCCACACACTTCATTCCACACAATGTTGTGCCTAGCTTTGAAACTGTCCAGCCATCCTGTGAATGCCTTAAATTCCATATTTCCAAGCTCTTGAGCCACTTTCAGAGCCTCACTCTGCAACATGGGTCCAGATAAAGGTAGGTTTTTTTGTCCATGCACTGATGAACCACTTCCATACTATTTCGTTAATTTCTTCGTTTCCCGTATTCTTCGCCTTTATTTTCATCTGTCCATTTCCTTTCATTCATTCGTCACTTGTTGTCCTTGTTTCTTAATGACTCATAAATTTATGTCTTACCGCTCTTAAAATTTAGCATAATTTCTCACACGGAAAGTTTATCTTTCTCACTCGCCTCGATTATCTTCATCTTTTCATTAAGTGTTAACGTCATGATGTACTGTATCACGTAAAGAGCTACTGGTCAACTGAAACTGGAGAACGTGCCGAGTAAAACCACCGTTTAACGGGACAATCCTGACCTCTTTCACTGCACACATTGCAGCAGTGTTCGCAGGTGTTAAACAATGGCCCTGTATGAGCCAGTGTGCGTCAATAATGATGGAAAATGGGAAAGCGGACAAACAAAGTGCTCCATTTCCTCTGATGTACTGTACTGACACTGCCAGTGACTTACTCATTGTTGCACAGAGCAGTGCCATTTGATGTCCACACCCGCCAGGCTTCTTTTTCTTGGTTTTGCATCGCTAATCAATGAATTTGTATGCAACGACCTTCTAGAGTTGTCAACAAGTAATGTAAACTGTAAAACTGCTGTAATGTTGGAGGTCTTTTCTGTATTATACAATTAATTATTTAAGTAACATCTATAATTTGCTTTTTGTTTCCATGTTATAAAAGTTCTGCTTTATACCAGATATTAGCATATAAAATTGTATTGAATGCGTCGGGACTGAAATTTATGTACGGATTGAGCAGATTTCCAAATTATATACGTGTTGCTTTGGACAAGTTTTATTGTATATTGAAGGTACTTACTATCTCCCTTTCTCTCAATTTGCTTTTCCTTTGGGTATTGCTTGAATCGTCTACAACTGCTTTTGCTTTTAGTATGGTAATTAAGGATGAAGTGTTCATTATTTGTCTCCATGTATACTACCACCCATCCCCTTTGTATGTGTAACATGTAACCATATTTTCCTGCAGTGGGATGACCTTTCTGGGGTGCCACATTCCTACTCCTTGTACTATCAGTACATCCCCTTCACTTTGACTCTGTCTTCCCATCTCCTCTTGCACATTCACGTCCATCGCCCCACCAAGTGAGGTGGCACAGTGGTAACTCATTTGACTCGAATTCAGGAGGGTGACAGTTCAAGTCTGGCCCCAGCCATCCAGGTTTAGATTTTTCCATAATTTCACTAAATCACTCCAGGCAAATGTTGGATTTCCTTCCCCATCCTTAATCAAAGACATTCCAAGATTGTACTTTGTCACTAATTACCACATTGTCAGCAGTATGTTAATGCTATCCTGACCCCCCTTCCTTTTCCAGTCCCCCCCCCCCCTCTCTCTCTCTCTCTCTCTCTCTCTCTCTCTCTCTCTCTCTCTCTCTCTCTCTCTCTCTCCCGTGTGTGTGTGTGTGTGTGTGTGTGTGTGTGTTTTCTGTTGTTCGCTTTTGCAGTTTCAAGGGTGTGGCTCTGTTTTGCTCGGGCTATTATGGCTTGCTTAACTGCTTCTTGTAAAGCCCATCTTAACAATCCTACAGGTATCTAGATCAAGGTTATTTCACTTTTAAATTATGAGCAGATAATTTTGAAACTTTAACTGTTATGTAACCTTGATGCTTATTTTCACTGCTATAACAACTGAAATGAAGGTAATGGAGGTTTGTAGGTGGTTTTCAAAATGCTTATTTTTATTAGTTTCACAGTAGCCTTAAGAAGATAAGCCTAGAAGCTGTGATAATATGTAGTAAAATTTTACTGATTGCTGTTGATTATAAAAATCTACCCTATGATATTCAAGAATATTCCTGTAAAATAATCTAATTTTTAAAATTTTGTTGATGAATATACTTAATTCTCATTTTCGTTAAATCACTGCAATGACTACCCCAGTAAAATGTATAGCTAACTCCATAATTTTTCGGAAAAAATCAAAACAAATATATAATTTTTGTATCTACACTACACCATTTAAATGACATTGATGGGCTACTACAGAAAAAAGTAAAAACGAGACACACTGTGACTGTTAAATGCTCTGTTTAGCAACAAAATGGAAATGTTCATCAATCATATACATATCCTTTCCGTATTAAAGATAAATAAGAATCAATTGATTTTTCATGTGATTTTATTCTGATTTTTCAATCTTGTGAAAGATGAGGCTGCGAGACTACATTAATGTTGGAGATACACACATGGAAAAAAACTGAAATGGTTAAAAAAGAGAGCTTACAGGTATTCCACCAGAAAAGCTTTAAGCAGCACAAAAGTAAAGCTACTTGTGAAAGCAGTCACTGTAAATTATGAGCACTGTGATAATAACTGCAGGTACAGTTTGAATTAAGAATGTGTGTGTACCATTGATAAGCATTGTGCTGCATAAAGAATTTCCTCATGGCTGTTTGGTAAAGGTATATTTGTCTATATTTGTGTTAAAACTGTGCTTTATTGATTTTTCTACTATTCTCCACAGCAAATGCCTGTGATTTTGGCTGGAAACAAAGAACAGCAGAAGAAGTATTTGGGACGCCTGATTGAAGAACCACTTCTTGCTGTAAGTCATTTCTATATAATTTCAATTTTACTTGAAATTCTCATAACTGATTGAAGTTTTGTGTTGGTAAACTTGTAATTGTTCTTTTCACTTCAATGTTACTTTACTTCAAAAACTCAATACAAGGCAGACTGTTGAAAAGAAACAGTTCCAGTGTAACATATTAATAGTATTTTTACTTTGGCCTATTAAAGAGCTCTTTAGGGCAGTGTTTTTCAACCTTTTCGAGTAAGCGACCCCCAATTCCAAGCAAAATTATTCTGCCGATCCCTCTCCACGAATCGTAACGAAAATGTTATTTCAAAGGATACAAATCTAATCTTTCATTTTTATAGCTTTCTTTACCCTTGTTGGGTGTAGTTTTTGTGTATTTTTCAGAATGGTACACACATCCTATTTTTACATTTCATATTTTGCTTAACAAGTGTTTAGCATTTCAGACAGGACTCAGAAGTGAATTATGCTCATTAAGAAAGACCCCATTGTACAAACAATTCGTAAAGTAGTAGTTCAATTTTTCAGAATTACTTATCGTATCATATATTCATATTGTTCTATCTATTAATCAGTTTCTGAATATGGTTTTCAGGTTTTGTGTTAATTCATCATTAACACACTGCATTAAAGAAATCTATGATCTACTCCCTTCACAATTAATGTTACACTAGGAACGCCATAACTTTAGCATTAAATAATTTCCAGTCTTGTATTACTGAACTCCTGGTTATTTTATGGTGCAAGTACTTCCTCCTGTGACAGCGACCCCCTGAACAAGACTTTGCAACCCCACTGGGGGTCGTGAACCACAGGTTGAAAAACACTGCTTTAGGGTGACAAAAACTTTAGATGTAACTAAGTAACACATTGGGTTGTGAGACAAAGCAAGATGATGAGCTGAAACCAAATAGTCAGTGTAATGGTGTAGTGATCTTTGCCCTGGTACAGGGATAAGCATTATTTCTGCATTTTACATTGGTGACTATGTAATAACACAAGAGCATCTGGATACCTTGCAGATGTAATAATTATATTTTTTTAAAGCTGTTGAATATAAAATGATGTGCTAATGATAAACATGAGGCACTTAAATCCACCAGATGTGATACATTGCTACTCTTCTGGACTCTGTGAAACTTGACATGAGGGTCGGGGCCACAGCTCTGCTCTACGCCTTTTTAAGGAACTCTTGAGCATGCGAAACTATTGTGATTTCATAGCCTTTAAGTCAAATCCACATGGATTTAGACAATATACTGAGGATAGTTTGCAACTTACCACAAAGACATATGTTGAGCTGTGACAGGGCACATCTCTCTCTCTCTCTCTCTCTCTCTCTCTCTCTCTCTCTCTCTCTCTCTCTCTCTCTCTCTCTCTCTCTCTCACACACACACACACACACACACACACACACACACACACACACCTGTCATTGCAGTCACTTCTCTCTTCATTATATTGTTGAATTCCAGCCTGGACTTTCTATTGTTACATACATAAGGATTTGATTGACAATAAGCACAGTTTACTGTGTCCACAGCTGCTAGGTGGTGGCGGCATCCCTTCAAACACATGAGACTGCAGCCTGCTCTCTCCTTTTCAATAGATTCACATGAAGCCATCCTCTAACAAGATGTAATATTGTACATGGACACAATCTTTTCCATTTCTTAGTGACACTATCAGTCAATGCTTCAGAGAAGACGTCATTTTCTTCTTTGTTTAGGCCAAAGGCAAACAAGGTTAAACACAGACAAAAACTGACACTGTGATGTCACCAGTTCTTTGTCAATGTGAATAAAGAGGTATAGATCTTTGCTGCAGGGCAGTGCATCTACAGTGGACGTTGAAAATTTCTCACTCAGGTGACTTTTCATACACTTGATCAATTCTTGTTGCCACATAATGGCTTCATCCTATACCAAGATTTCTGAAACACTGTTATTTCCCACCATCACCAAGAGACAAATAGGTTGATGAGTCTCCTAATATTGTGAGATAGGTCCTCTTCTAACAATAAAATTATTGTAATGTTGTTATTGCAAAACAGTATTTGGAAAGGTCTGTATAACATCAGCCAGAATCCAGCAGGTATGTACACGGAAATAATGAACATCCTTTGTGATCTGTTCTACCACCCCCTCCCCTCTCCATGACCTGCCAATCCACCAACCCACCACTTCTTTTCAGTCCCATTACAGGCTTACAGTACATCATCAGATGTCACGTGACCTGTGAAAGCTGCCTTGAGATTTAACATTTCTGCTGCAATTATTAAACAGCTTTTTACATTAGTATGACTTCAAACCAGCTGACCATCAAAAAGAAAGGCCACTGTCAACCTGTGGCCAAAACAGGGTGAACCACCCTGTAGCACAGCAAGCAGCTGGGCTTAATGTGCTAAATTTCAACAGCTGCTGTCAAACCCAGGCAATTTGGATCCTTGCCTCCACCACCAGCTTTTCAGAACTGTGCAGATAAGAGTTGTCCTTGCAACTGTGTGCCACCTATTTTTTATTTATTTTGTTCTCTCCACCCCCCCCCCCCTTCTTTACTTCATTCCAACATCTGACACTTCCACCAATGCTCTTTACGCTCTGCCAGGCAACATGGGGTGTTCAATTCCCACCTTGATACTGCAGCCTACCCCCTCCCCTTTTGTTTCGTCCATCCATGGTGGCCAGAGAGGATAGTCATAAATGCACAAATTGTCTGAAAGAGTGTAAAGACATAGGTAGGTGGAAATGTGAGATGTTGGACTGAAGTAAAGAAAGGAGGGAGGGCTGGGGAGCAAAAATAGGTGGCACACAGTTGGTAAGGACATCTCCTATCTGCACAGTTCTGAAAAGCTGGTGATGGAGACGAGGATCCAATTGGGCTGGGTTTTACAGCTTTTTCTGATAAAGGCTGTGCCTGAAAATGTTGCGTGAATGTCATTCTTTCTTACATGTTGTTTTGATTATTGACTTTCTAACCTGGACTTTCAATTGTTACATATAAGCATTACATTTTTCATATTTCATTCTGTGTCAGGACTACCACAGATACTGCAATGTAGTTAAAACTGCTATCACCAGGTGGATGCTGATGCAGCAACAGACATGAGAAGTCATTTCACATGATCACCCTGGATTAAAACTCCCCTCCTCCACTCGTCAGTGGCACCGCCTGTTGTCATTGAGACCAGGGTTTTTGTACATGATCACATGGAAACACCGTGGCAATTCATGAAAGTTGATGTTTCGATACAAATCGAATACTCTCATTCTGTACTGCAAGGCAACCATAGCAGACAACAGTGGTAACATGTCTGTGCGGCCTTAAAAGCAGTACATAACACACAGACATGCTAAGCACAGATAAGATTTCAATTTTATGAGGTCAGTGAAACTAATCTTCTTGATAAATGTTTAGTTTGTGTTGTGGGAGTCGCTGTGATGTTTACGTTAAGTCACGTCTACTGTGAGCGGTGATGGGTGGTTAAGATGGGGTAACAGCTGATTTGTGTAGCTAATAAGAGTTCATATGCTACATTTTAAAATAAGATATTGTATAATGACCAGATTCACTGCTTTCACATTAGTTGGGGTAATTTCCAAGAAGTGATGTACTGTACACAGAACTTCACTCTATTTTGCAGCCTTGCAACTAAATCATTTCTGTTGTAACAGCAAAACCGCAGTTTCTGTTTTGAATTATGAAGTAAAGCAAGTCTTTCTACATTGGGATACTTACATTTTTGTCCTAGAACGGCACGATGACTCTTCGACCAATTTAATAGTCAGTGACAATTATGCGCGTGCTTGTACATGCATAGCAGTTTGTGCCCTGATATGAAACTTTCTGGCAGATCAAAATTATGCGCCGAAATCAGGTTGTGAACCTGGGACCTTTGCCTTTCACGGGCAAGCGCTCTACTGGCTAAGCTATCCCAGCACGCTTCATGGTCTGTCCTCACAACTTCTTGACTTCCGCCAGTACCTTGCCTCATACTTCCCAAACTTCACAGACGTTATCCTGTAGAACTTTTATTTTATAGATGAAGTTTACTTACCAGGCAAAGGAGCACAGGTAGTGACAGTAACATAAATAAAACACACACACACACACACACACACACACACAAGCTTTCACAACCATTTGTTGCTTCCTCAGGCAAAGAGCAGCGAAGGAAAGGGAAAAGGAAAGGATGTTGGTTTAAAGGAGCGGGTGAGGAGTCATTGCAATCCCGGGATAGACTTGCCTTCGGGGGAAAAAGATAGGTACACACACACACACACACACACACACACACACACACACACCGTGTGCATATATGTGCATGTGTGTGCGCGCGCTTTCCTTTTTTCCCTTAAGGTAAGTCCTTCCACTCCTAGAATTGGAATGACTCCTCATCCACTCCCTTAAAACCTGCATCCTTCTCTTTTTCCCATCTTTCCTTCCTCTTTTCCTGATGAAGCAGCCAACAGTTGCGAAAGCTTGATTGTTTGTTTGTG
The DNA here is from genome assembly GCA_026315105.1 of Locusta migratoria. Taxonomy (NCBI): domain Eukaryota; kingdom Metazoa; phylum Arthropoda; class Insecta; order Orthoptera; family Acrididae; genus Locusta; species Locusta migratoria. Next base: position 515,915,464 of record CM048744.1, read on the forward strand.
TGTGTTTTTGTGTCTATCAATGAACCTGTGCTTTGGGTAAGTTACTCGATCTCTATTTTTTATACATATTTATCCAACCATGAAAGTTTCCTATCCTTAATCAGGAAAAGAAACACACAGCTATAATCAAACAAACCGTGATTGAATAAACAGAGAGCAGACACAAAACAGAAAGCGGCAGTAGTAATGTAACAGAAAAGGAATAGGACACAGATAATGGCAGAAGAAGGCAGCAAGAAAGGAGATAAAGGTATGAAGGCAATAGCAGTCAGAGACAACAGAAGAAAGTCTAATTGGAGGGAAAATAAGACAATGGGAGGGGGAGATGTAGGCAGTGGCAGTGAAAGGACATGATGTAATGAAACCTTCTTCACGATGAGAGACTGCGAAAAAGGATTTAACATCATCTTTGTTAAAAGAAAAATTTTTGGTAAGGAAAGTGGAATGAAGACTGCGGCAGCTGGTTCCCCACTTTTCTGTCAGTGTTGTGTAAACAGGAATATATTTCCTTTTTTGTGCTCCAACAGGAGTATTTTTCAGCTGTAGTTTTATGATTTTTTGGAACCATCCAGACAAAAATAATAAAAAAAATTAGGGATGATATAATGATGACTACTATAGTGATAATATCTATGCACCCAACACATAGTATTCTCTTTGATCGTATTTTAACAAACAGCCAAAAGTATTTGATATTTGAGTTTAGCTCTGACAAACGTACATTCTTTCTTTCTTTTAAATTTTACCTCTTTAAACTACTAGCTCTCTGATATTTTCATTATCTTTTTCCATTATCTGTCTTGCCTTAGTAGTTTTCCTTTTTTGACTTTATTTTCTTTGCCTGTACTAGTTATGGATGACTATAGCCTGGAAGAAATGTAGAGTACATTTGGCGTTCGGACAAGTGACTGTAGCCTTGAAGGAACACAGCACAGCCGGTGGCCGAGGGGACTGAGGCGTGTCAGTCAGGTCTGCACAGCCACTACGGTCGGGGGTTCGAATCCCCCCTCGGTCATGGATATTAGTGCCGTCCTTAGTTGTAGGTAGTTCATAAGTAGTTTGTAAGTTTAGGGACTGATGACCCCGTAGTTAAGTCCCATAAGCTGTACAAACATTTGAATATTTTGACAGTGTATGAGTAATGATAAAATTATTATACACAGAAAGCAAGATGGTGTATTCAAGTTTTGAATGAGGAATGTCATGTGACTGATTTCCAAATGCCTGGTTTATGTAAAATCGAGTGACAATTTCAAATTGCTATTATTTTTGCAAATATCTCTGAAAGAATGCAAGATATTAAAAAACATAACAGACCAAAGTTGTAGAGAATTTTCTCCTCTACAAATCTGTGTATTCAATTTTTTCATCAGATGAATGGTTAAGCCATTATTTTCATTTAAAATTCAATCTGTGAAAAGGCCCACTTTTAGTGCCACAACTGTAAGCTAAATTAGGCCAAAAATTCAGTATTTCAGTAAAGATTTGAAAATTTATTTCTTTGCCTCAATACATTTATATACAGGGTATGACAAATAACAAAAAGAAATTAAGCAACTCATCGAATGGAGATGTCAGACTGTACGATGTCTAAAAATTATTTCTCAAAGAATAATGTCCTTGAAATGGAGTGACAAGTATTTTTCATTTGACAGATTTGGGCATGCCAAGAGGGTTTGTACATAGGATATGAAACCACTCTCAAGAAAGCAATGAGTAGTGACCTGAAATGCTAGCATCTATTTTATGTAAAATTGTCATTTATTTTTGGCAAAAGTCACTTTTATTCTTGATAAAATTTACATCTATTTCATTTATTAATAATCAGCGATTAGACATTCGAAATTTAACGAGTCGACAGGCTACTTGCACGAAGACAAGCCTTTAAGCATTTGAAATTGTTAAAAGAAAGTAACAATTTGGGTACTTTGACTGGAACCTTTGCTTTTACAGAAATGTCGGCTGTTTTCTTTTCCTGAAATTGCCATGGTATTCTTCATGTGACTGAATTTCAGCTTTCAGCAAATGATCATTTCATTAAGATGTAACATTTTCCTACAAATTAACTGAATGCGTCTCAAATTTAAGGTGTTTCTTGACTTTATTTTTCGTTCTCCAACCAATATGTTAAAGCACAAAATCTGATGAACAGTAGTTTCACCCTTTCCTGAGAATTAATGGCCCTAAGGCCATACTTGACAGTGATGCAGGGAAAACCAGACAACATGCTTAGCATGGAAGTAGAAGCAAAAATAATTCTATTCATGTGTTAGGTGTAGTATGTAGCATAGAATTTGAACTGAAAATCATTTCATTTGCACTTTAAAGGGTAAATTTTGGCCCGTTGGAAATAGGCTGATAGTTTTTGTTCACCATCTGTTGCAGTGTAGTTTTTAATACTTTGACAGACATCCGTGAGCGTAAAGAAAACTGAAGTAGGGATAAAACGAAAGCAAAACTGGCACACATTCACAGGAACTGCTGATCCTTCTTGTTAATGCGAGAGGTCATTCACTCATTTAACCCAGATAAGGCTGAATTATTTTTTGTTTGGGTTTTATCACAAACTTTCTCACACACATTCAATAACTGTGACTCAACAATGAAAGGTAAATATTGGTTTAAACAATGGAAGAGTTCAGTTGGTTTACAACACAACGTTCTTGCTTGCACCTTGCTACATGCTCTTCAGTTTTAACTCTTCTGGTGTTGCACCAATGTGGCTATGAAATATATTTTTTAAAGAGGGAGAATAAAATTTTTACCATATTCAAAATTAAGAAAGTATTGTATTTGCTATTTCCTGTTCCTTAAATTTGGGACATTAAGGAGTGGACGGATATCTAGAAAAAGATGGAAAATTGCTTGACTTCTGGAGAAAGTCATTAGTTGGGAATAATTCACCCGCATCCTGACTAATGTTTCACTTCATGTGTTTGAGGCTGAGGGGGAAAAGATTTCCACAAGTACAGTGCAAACAGCTAAGCAATATTCTTCTCAACATGCGTATCAGAGACGCTTAAATTTGGTAGATGGTGGTTTTCTTAAAGATCTTGTTTTATTATATGATGGGCTTTCCACAATTCCTTTTTCGTCTTTGTTACCTTTTTTCTTTTGTTTGAAATTAAATTATTTCAATTCATTCCTTTTCAGGCATACTGTGTTACTGAACCAGGTGCTGGTTCTGATGTCAGTGGAGTTAAAACACGTGCTGAGAAGAAAGGTGATGAATATATCATCAATGGCCAAAAAATGTGGATAACAAATGGAGGTGTTGCTAATTGGTTAGTTTTCTCGTTGACTTATTTGTTACCAATATCATTTTCAAAATGTACTTAGTATGTTTTACATGAAAATATTTTTTATGTGAGCACCCATGTGCGTGTGCGCACGCACGCGCGCGCACGCGCGCGCACACACACACACACACACACACACACACACACACACACACACACACACACACAGAGAGAGAGAGAGAGAGAGAGAGAGAGAGAGAGAGAGAGAGAGAGAGAGAGAGAGAGGGGGGGGGGGGAGCATGCATGTTTCTCCATAAAAAAAAAACTGCAAAAGTATTTTCTCAATGGTTTTGTGTTTTCTTGGGAGTGCAGAATCTGAATTTCAAGTTTGTGCCATGTATAAGGCCAGCTTCACCACAAAAAATTCAAAAACCTAAAAATGTTCACACTATATTTCAGTTTTTCACTTAGGTCTTGAAACCTATACTTTTTTCAAATAAGTCCATCCTAACAAATTTAAAGTAGATGAAATTTCCTACAAAATGCATTAGTAAGGTTTGATTATGGTATTGACAACATTCGTGCTAATGTGTGCTCAGAAACAACAGAAATGCACACACTCAACTCACACAATTCCACAACTGAAGATTTTACTAATAAAAACCTCTGAACCATGCGAAAGTACATTTAAGTCTTGCAAGGAGTGCCTGTAACATGTCTTTTTCGCAATTTGGGGTTGGGAGCAAAGTGAAAATTACAAAAATGTTTCCTGCAGCCTACAGCCAAAGGAACCCTCCCACATGCCTCTCTCTCATCAATGCTATATTTTTGGTGTATTACTTTTAAAAGTGGTGAATGAATTGGTGAGAGAATGTGTATGAAGTACACCGTAATAAATTGTATTTATAGCAGTCAACATATTAGATATGACATAGTAGGCTGAATATGCAATCTGTATGTAGTAGTGCAGATGTCATGAAATGTCAGAATACAAAGCCCAAGATAGGGTCATCACTTCCAGAAGATTCTCCTTGTGGAATTAAATGAAACCAATTAGTGAGAGAACAAGGATACAAAAAATAGATAAGTTGTATTATGAACTGTCACTCTGAAGAAACAACTATATTGATGTAATGTGTGTAGTTTCTGTACTCATCTTTGTTTAGCTTTTGGTGCCCAGACAGTGTTGTTTCTAAGGCACGAGATGATCCAGGTGGAAAGGTCTTTGGCAGTGGAAGGTTCAGGCTGAATGGTGAATGGTTGCACTTCTTCAGTCAGAAAAAATGTAATGATTAATGTTATGATAGAAAAAATTATTAATCAAGATATCACATGAATTTAAACCTTCTGTCATTGCAGTTGTTTCATGCAGTGAATCTGCAAGGGACTCATCTACACTGTCTTAGTCTTCTATAACCAAATTGTAATTGAGTTGTGACATGACCCTTCACATTGCTGGCACAGTATCTTACAGAACAGTTCTGCTCACCTAGTACTACTCACACTTTGGCAATACCCCCCCCCCCCCCCTTCCACTTCTACGTTGACTGCTCTAGATCCAAGTAGCTTCTGACACTGTGCTGCACCTCATAGAAAACTGTGAAGCTGTATTGTTGAACTGCAGCTCGTGTTGGATTATGGAAGTTGTAGTTTGATGTGACCTATTGGTTATACATCATCTTACCACAGAGGCATCTCAATGAGCTGCAGAAAGGCATGCATAATAGATTGCAACTTACTAAACAGCTATTGGTCGGCCTCACTAAGTTTTAGTGAGCTGTAATCAGTTGTGTGTGCCTTTCTGCGGCTCATCAAAACTTCTCTGTAGTGAGTAGTAATCTATCTTTTTAGAAATATTGTTGAATACTTTCTGGAAGTTATGTTGTTTATTATATATTGTTTTGTTAGGAGTTGTGGTTGTGTGGTTACCACCATAAAGGGCAATCGGAAATTTCTCACTAGCAACTGTCACTTATTTTAGATGGACTTATGAATCAGCATATTTAGTGACTTAAGGTTTGGGAGTCGGATTTTAATGAGGATCTTGAGAAATTTAACATTGTCTTGGTTGAATAAGGCGGACATACATCAGAATCATTGCATGATGGGAAAATGTATGACTGGCAATACTATTCCGTTTCCTACATAAATACTCCGCAATCCACCGTAGTGTGCCTGGCGGAGCGTTCATTGTACCACTACTAGGCATTTCCGTTCCTATTCCACTCCCAAATAGAATGAGGGAAAAAAAGAATGTTTATATGCCTCTGTACATGCCCTAATTTCTTGTCTTTGTGATCAGTGTGTGAAATGTAAGTAGGTGGTAGGAAGTTCGTTCTACACTCAGCTTCAAATTCTGGCCATTTAAATTTCCTCAATAGAATTTCTCGAAAAGAATATCGTCTTCCTTCAGTGATCCTCATTTGAGTTCCCGGAGCATTTCTGTGATGTTCGCGCAATGGTCGAAACTAGAAGTATCGAACATAGCTGCCTGCCTCTGAACTGCTTCCATGTCTTCCTTTAAACTGATCTATATAGAAGAGCAGCTGAGGAGGCTGCACTGCTCACTAACTGAGGACATTCACATTGGGAAGGTAGAAAAACCATTTCCTTAATAAGAATGTCAACATCTTCCCACACAATTAAAATACCTTTGTGGACTGAAGTCAGGAATTATGCCATCAACACCATAAGTGTGTCAGTCAGCTGCATGTTTGGAGGCAGTTTCACTTTCATTTGAAAATTAAAATTTGATTTTTTCATTCGCATAGTGATTAGTCTGTCCTTGTTTATTATATTTGACAGAAAATTTACATCTGAAAATTGATTTGGTAATGCTACCAAAATGCTAAGTTGTGGCACTAACAGTAAATATTGAGTGGCTTTGAACATTTAATAACTGATGTGGCTTTCATAGAGATTCTGCTGCATGTGATACTGTTAATCACAAAAACGTCTCTCCAGAATATATGCATCTACCAAGGATTGCCAGCTGATATAGGTCATAGAGCCCACACTATAAAACCACCACTTCTATATTACTCTTGAGGGGAAGAAAACCCAGATAGAGGAGACAGAAAAAATGGTCTCCCACAGGCATGTGTACTCATACCCATGATGGTTAACATATACACAAATGATCAGCTGACAGCAGGGCACTTTGAACATTTCCACTCTGCTGATGATCTTAAAATTGCTCTTCCATTAAATAGCTCTGAATCTGTGGAACAAGATCTTAAATGTATGTAAAAATACTACAAAGAAAATTTTCTGAAGCCAAATCCACTGAATACTCAAGTATGCACTTTCCACCTACATGCTACAAAAGCAAGAAGATAGCCCCACATTATATGTTCTCTAAAAGTGCTTTTTAACCTGTAGGTCTCAAATCCCAGGGGATTGCAAAGCATTATTTGGGGGTCGCCATTGTGGGAGGATGTAGTTCCCTCATAAGGTAAACGCCCAGTTCATGATTGAATGCAAGGTTTTTGTAGTACAAATCATATGCCTAAGAAAATTAAAATTTATTTAGTATTTAAATTACTTAGCATAATTTGTTGTTTATCAGAATAAATATACCTTGTTAATGATGATGAAACAAAAAGCCAGTAAACTGTTTTCAGAAACCAATTAGTAGTTAAATTAACAACATAGTCACTGATTTTGAGAAATCTTAAAAAAACTACTTGTTCACTAATTCCCTCTACAGTATGCTAATTAAAGTCTGCATCTTGGCCGCAGTGTATAACACTCTTGAAGCAAAATATTTTCTGTCTGAATTAATCTGAAAGTAGGATAAGGTGTCTGTAAAATAAATCGTCCTATAATGTATAATACTGCACTATTTTCCTTACAAGAAAGGTGTATCAACAGAAACACATTAAATGTGTGTAGTATTTTAAATCTCTCACATAGCTGTTTGCTGTTCGGTGTGGGGGTGAGGGGGTGCACTTGCCAGAATATTTTACATTTTTACTTGAAAGGGAGGTTGCATATTCAGCAAGATTGAAAAACACTGTTCTATAGCATCAAAGTCATCCGAAGTATCCTGATGTTATCCTGGACATATCACTAAGTTACAAAATTCACTAACACACAACCTGGCAGAATGTGGAAGCAAATCGCAAACAACTTAAAAACAACAACCACAGAAGCCCTTTGTTTCTCCACAGGAGAATCTGTAGCCCCTGTGTGGTGCATATCTGCCCATGCCAAACAAGTTGATGCTACTGTAAGCAAAACTGCCAGAATTATTTCAGGCTGCATGCAGCCCACCTCTCTAAATAAACTGTACACAGCAGCAGGTATTGAAGCAATTAAACATAGCAATGTGAACATGAATACATTGAAAAGTTGATCTTATTCAAAAACTGCATAGTTTTCAGCATAACAAAAAATAAACTAAAATTGCATATCATTTTACTCTTTTTACATTGTGAAGCTGATCTCCTACAGGACAGCGAACTTAAAATTCAAGTTCAGCATACCAAAAGACAAGTACAGTTAATGAAAATGCTTCCACAATTTTGTTATGAAAATGGCTATTTTAAACACCAAGCAAATGGCTTACATGCTAATGTCCCAGTGTTGTGATTTGACCCTGTGAGGGGATGTGAAGAGCTGTGTGTAATGGAGCATGTGATAGGTAGATGAGAGGAAAAAGAGGAGTGTACCAGCAGTGAGCTCACTAATTCTGGCAGAGAAAGTGCACTTTGAAAGAGATAGTGTCGGTTAAAAAGGGTTGAAATTTGATATGAGTAAAACTGCGGAGATAATGTTGTGTTACATGTAGGAAAGTAAAGTAAAACCCATTTTTAATGAATATCAGGGAACCGAAATATTTATTCCTTAAATAGAGGTTTTCTTTAAATGGGGATTTTGCCCAGGTATAAAGGAGGTGGTGATTCAGTTTTGATACTAGCACATTTAGGTGTTATATGAGCTATTTCATTACTAATTTACCAATAATCTGCTACAAATTTAAATATATCATTTCTGCAGAAACATTTTTCCTTTAATCAAAAAGAGTTATTTTGTTTTTCACGCATACTGTAATGACAGAAATTATTACTCATTGTGCTTTATGTTTGTTGTTATTGAATCATCTACTTTAAAAGAGGAAAAGTAGCTGATCACAGCTGCAAAAGGTGCTATATCAGACTTATCCTGATACTCATAATCATCACTACCACCACCTCTAACTTGACAGCAGTGCTTCATTACACTTCTATATGTAACTTTATTCAGCTTGGGTGTGGCAGTCAAAACATCACAAAAATCTAAGTTTTGGAATATTTTCAGGAATATCCATTATTCTACTCCACTCTTCTTGTGGGACAATATCATCTAACCAATGCACCACGTCCAACCTTTGCAAAGCAATTTAATGTGCTCTGTTGTGATACTTTATGCCAAGCAGCAATAATTGATCTTCAATCAACTGATACCCTATATCTGGCTGTATTATTATGTGCAGGTCCAGAGCTTAGATGACTTGTGCAATTATGAGGAGGAAAAAAACAATGTTGACAATCATTAGAAAAGGCATTGGAGATGTATAGGACACGAGGCCTATGAGAAAGACAGGCCGCGGCGCGCACATCATATCAAGTGATCAAGGGAGGCCTGTGCTGGCGCAATCGCTAGTGGATTGGCCGGCCGCTGGGGCACAGCCCACTGTCTCATAGCAGCTAGCCAATCCACTAGTGATTGTACTGGCACAGGCCTCACTTGATCACTTGATATAATGTGCGTGCAATGGCCTGTGTTTCTCATAGACTTCGATAGGACACTGGTCATACATTAGCACTATTTTTCTGCCTAACTTAAAATGCAGTTTACATGTCAGCAGTTGATGCTGCACGTGTAGATGTTGGTATGGTGCCACGATTTACAGAAGTTTATAGCAACCAATCACGATTGGGGTTCTGAAGTCATCGCCTCCTCCTGGTTCAATGTATAAATATGTCTTTAACAAGCTATATCTTCAATGAAATATACGTCTTCAAAATTAGGTTACATTATAATTCGTCCAAAATATTTTCTACAAATATGAATGGATATAGGGGGTTTAAGTGCACGACAACTAGGCCTGTAGTACTTTTACAAATCTGTCAAGATTTTCGATTATCTTGTTACGCTAGTAAATACAATAGTACCACAGCTTTAATTTCTGCAAGTTAAAGCAGCAGCTGCAACATTAATAGTATAAATTCATTAAAACTTTTAACTACCTTTTATGAGTGTGTCCCGATTTTGTGATACGTTACTCGTTACACTTCATTCAGGGGCCACCGACACTTAATGTGCATTTTAACCTGCCCCTTTTAGGGACTAAACACCTGAGAACTCTCGAAGTCATCCAGGCACTTGTGTTGTACGAGGTAATGTTCTTAGATTTTTAGAACACCCTGGACTTTTAAATTTCCCCATTATACATGGGGGTAACTTATCAATACCATCACTATTCACATACACACAACAGTGTAGTCAGTTTTTCTTTTGAGTTTTCCACCTTAAACAGAATAGGTTTCGCAAGAAGTAAATTGTAAAATTTGCCATTTACAACTGTGTTGAAAATGTCTGGCCATATAACCTTTTGTTAGTCATAAAGTTTTCTTCAGTGGTTGACAGTTTAGGAATCTACAGCTCCAGTCTCTGCACTTCAACTTGGAAACGAAAGATTATGAAATTTTTTATGCAGTTCGAAAGCACTAGATTTTCCACACCAATCTGCAGTACGATTTTCGAGCCTTTTGTTGTAAAAGTTTTTCGTTTACAGGAATGCTCCTACTTAATTCGCACGCCCTGAAAACATCCGATAAGAACAGTTTCCGCGTCACTGAATGTTGTCACATCAATATCCCTCTTTCGTGCATTCAAAGGAACCACAAGATTCGGCATTTAACTATGCTTCCCTCTTCCTAAGAACGACGCACAATGAAGATGGTGCAAAATCATATTTCTTTGTCATATAACATAGCTTAATGTTACAATTGTCTTCGACAGCATGGATGTTTATCAGCCTCTCTTGAATTGCACATTTTGTATGTTTATGGACTACAATTCTGCAAAAGTAAAACAAATGGAAAAAAAAATTGACAGTAACGCAAGACAATGCTCCAGAGCTCGCGCTTCGTAATTTTCAACTGACATCAGGTATCGCTGCAAAGATATTCAATGCGTATGTATTGATTGAAAGAATCGATTACTGACATAAACTTTAACACAAATAATTACTTGTACAGAAGGAGCTAAACAAAAATTAACTTGCACACAGTTACAAATTGCGCAAAAACAAAATTTTAATCTGAAGAATGTTTCATGTTTGTTTGTGAAAAGCGGACTTTCCTGAAAGTGGAATTCATTATAAGCGGAGAAAAATAACATTATTTTAATGAGAGTTTTGCCAGGACCAAGGGAAATATTCATTAAAAGCGGGAATTCCTTAAAAGCAGGTTTGTTAAATAGAGGTTCTACTGTAAAGTGAAAGGATGTAGAAAACATGTGATCCATAGGCAGGGATGTGTGTGACAGGAGTGAAGGGGTAGATAAGTACAGATGGCGGTGAAACAATTGTTGCAACATCAAAAAGATGTTACCACACTACAGTTAAGAGATCATGTTGCTGTGGGGTAGGTCACAAATGAAGTGAACTGTGGAGTAGTCTTTCAAGTGAAGCATGTTGTAATGGCTTGCTGTGCCACTGGATGATCAACTTCTGTCTTAGCCACTTACGGCCTACATTTGGGAGGAGGGGGGGGGGGGGAGTGAGTGGTGTTTGTAAGACGTAGCGGCAAAAAAAGTGCAGTGGAAGTTCTAACAGAGTTAACTTTTTTTACAGGTGACCCCATCCGTAATGATACTGGGGGGAAGTAATATAGGTTAGTACACGGGACAAGCCTTGCACCACATTTTGTTCATAGATTTTATGGGTGACAGAGTAGAACTTTGAGAAAGATGGGGAAGGTTTTTGAGAAGAATATTACTCATGCTATGGGCTGATAGAGGATTATCAAATCCAGGTGGAGATTACTGTTAAACTTTTTCAGGTTGGGGTCATGGTTAGTTGGCGACTGAAGCCCACATCTAAATTTACTACATGTAATAAAATGTCTACCCTAACCCATCTCATGTTATTGAATTACAATTCCACTACACTAGCCTATCTTCTGATCTTGGGTTTTGCATGTCATTGTTCCTTAATGAGAAGCATTTCATGTGTAGGCTAAGTACTAACTTGATGTGCCTGATTTCCTGACACCACAGCAACTGCAGGGACATGTTTACGATGATGACCGTGTTTACAAGTGTGGCTGTAGTGCACTGTTGTGGTTTGGTCTAGCTGTCGCAGTGCCCACATGTAACGCTTGCTGCTATTGTTATTCTGCATTCGTCTTTGCACGCAGACTAACTGTAGTACACTGTGTTACCAGACGTCTGTGATAGTGTAGTGTTGTAGGAACTGTGACCATGGTGTATTAGAACTCTGAAAAGGCGGAGATTGATACTCATCTATGGCGAGTGTCGACAATATGCAGCTCAAGCCTGCAGGGTGTATGCAGAACGGTACCCTGACAGAGAGCATCCAACATGCCGCACATTTCAAAACATCTACCGCCAACTGTATGCAGCAGGTATGGTCGTAGCACGCAAACGGGTCCGTAACAGGCCCGTCACAGGAGAAGCGGGTGCAGTTGGCGTGTTAGCTGCTGTTGTCGTGAACCCACACAAGAGTACATGGGACATTGCGAGAGCTGGTGGACTGAGTCAAAGTAGTGTCATGCGCATACTGCATTGTCACCCCATTCACCCGTTTCATGTGTCGCTACATCAGCAATAGGGAACTTGACTATTTTCTGGAAATTGTTTTAAATTGTTAATTATGTCATATTATGGTCCGAACATGCTTTTTTACTGCGTGGATTTCAGTACTTTATTTTTTTTTTAAAAGAAATGAAATTCAAATAATTTGAAAGCCCGCCAAAACGCTACATTTGAGTCATGTGATGCCTGTGACGTCATACAACACGTTGCTGCTGCTGCTCCTCTCGTAAGATAAACAAATACCTGTATATTGTTTGGGCCAAGGCCTTTTGTTTGGGCGTTAACATTTGCATAATGACCTACAAATACTGCTTAGTTCCGCACTGTACCAATACATCTGTCAAGACTTCGGAAGAATTGTTCTTGCAAATACCAAAAAATGAGATACGCAAAAAGTGGTTGACACTGGCGCGAAGAGATCCAAATGAAATAGCGGCTCCTTCATGTGTGTATTTCTGTGAGTAAGTTGACTATGTCCACCGAGTAAGGCAGCAGGACAGTGTTTCGACGAATAATATGATGGAATATAAAAGTTTTACCAAACACAAATAGCCTTTGGCAACTCGATATGTGCGTTGCCAACCTACGAGCGATATGAAAACACCGCCGACGCAACCCGCTGTCCCTGTTCTAGTCTATAGATAAATTGTATAACTACACACATGGCATTTTTGCTGTATTTTACAGGTTTTGATGTTTCACTTTGCACCAGTATTGAAGTAGTTAAATAAAATTACTCCCTTAACTGCGTGCTTTACTGGGTTAAATTTTACTAACTATCCCGGCGACTTCCTCTGACTATGTTGGCAACAGATGCTGAATACCGAGAATCATGAGACGTCGCCATTAGCCAATCGCGTGACAGCGCAAATATTTTGTCGTGAAACCTTTGATTTACGAGGGCAGTTACTTTTGCTGACCAGACAAGGGTACATACAAGAATCATAGAGCAGGAACAGCATTATTTATTTACTTCATAGTCTGTACGATACACTAATCTAGTCATTCTATGTGGTCTTAACACCTGGACAAAGATTTCCTATCGTGTTGTTGATGTTGCCAACATAATCACTCAAGGTCGCTTGGATAGAAGATAAAATTTCACCCTTTATTGCATAATATGGTGACTTCAGATTAAGTCTGCTGACATCAACAAATAGGGTACTTTTTGCAATGGCATAAAATATCTCTCGAAATAATTAGCTTTAAAATGTAGGTATGCGTTACTCACAATGCAGTTTGCACATTTCTTATTTCTGGCACGTAAAAATTTGGATTGTTTTTAAAGAATGAAGACACCATAATTGCATCAACTTTAGGGAGGTTTCCGCTGTCAGCCTTCACATAACCATCTTCCATTGTGACTTAAAAACGGTAAACGCGTTTAGATCACGAAAAAAACTAAACTTAAAGCTGCGAAATGGAGGAAACGCGTACACTAATACAGCTCCTACTTCTAGTTGCCGGGCTGTAGGTGTTCTATGACGTCACCAGTACTTCAGCCAATAACGGAGCATTTTCGATCACGTGATCTAATCGTGAAATTTGATGATTTTTAAGCTTCAATCAAGTAAAAATAACATATGTTTTGTAAGGATTATGAGCAAAAATGCTGTCTGAATGTTATAATAATTCACAATAACAACAATTCGAACCATATTTTTAACACAGGAAAATACCCTATTACATGGTGATGACTTTAATCATAGAGTGCAATTCTGTCAACGGGCATTAACGGAGAATGCGTTGCAGTTCTACCTGTTTACCCATGAAGCAGGTTTCACAAACCACGAGGCAGTGAATCTACGGAACATGCATTACTGGTCAGTGGACAATCCTCGCTGGCTCCGACAGGTAGAGCGACAGTGACCGTGGACTGTAAATGTATGGTGCGGAATCATTGGCGACCACCTCATTGGTCCTCACTTCGTTGCAGGGGCACAAACAGCTGCAACATACATTCTACAGAATGATCTGCCAACGTTGCTCGAAAATGTCCCACTGGAAACGCGTCGACGAATGTGGTATCAGCATGATGGTGCACCTGCACATTCCGCAATTAACACTAGGCTGACCTTTGACAGGATGTTCGATGGGCGTTTCATGGGACGTGGAGGACGCATAAATTGGCCAGCTCGTTCTCCTGATCTTACACCTCTGGACTTCGTTCTGTGGGATACTTTAAAGGAGAATGTGTACCGTGATGTGCCTAGAACCCCAGAGGATATGAAACAACGTATTGTGGCAGCCTGCGGAGACATTACACCAGATGTACTGCGGCGTGTATGACTTTCATTACACCATAGATTGCAATTGTGTGCAGCAAATGATGACCACCACTTTGAACATCTATTGGCCTGACATGTCGGCACACACTCTATTCCACTCCATAATTGAAAATGGAAACCACGTGTGTATGTGTACCTCACACCTCATGGTAATGTACATGTGCTTCAGTGAAAAAGACCAATAAAGGTGTTAGCATGTGGACGTAATATGCTGTTCTACTCTCTTCTGTACCTAAGGTACATCTCCGTTCCCTTTGGATCCCTACTTAATTTGGTGCTCTCCGATACACACGATTGAACAGCGGAGTAGTGGTACTCAAGCATCAACTTTAGGTTACAATATCTCCAGATGTAATTAACATCATTTTACAATACAACAAACGGCACTGTTGATAAGTTCAGATGTGCTAACAAAACTAACGGGGTTACATTTACAAAAACGTAGGTTTGTGTTAAAAAACATATGTCCGTGCATTTTTTATGGTTTGTATTAACCAATTACAGTAGCCCCTCTCCTCATGTTCGGTCTGTGGAATCGGTTCGTCAGTATTTTATGTGGTTTACGAAATATATCCAGCGGTAATGTTAGGTGACTCGCCCTGTATATGGTCACTGGAAATCACAAAATCTAAAATGACCAGTTCTGAGAATTTCTCCACCCTTCCCCCCCCCCCCCACACACACACACACACATACACATACCTACTGTACACAACAGAATGATGTAGTAATATGCTGCTCCTATCTCATCTCCAACCTTACAGAAACTGTTTTCACAATTTTTGATGATCCCTTATTCGATTATTGCTCTTCAACCCCTTCCTACTTGCCCCTCCTTGCTCGTACATGTTAAGTCATATTACTATTTGTCCTTTTCAAAAGTTGGAACTTGGGTACTACTGTGAATGTGCAAGTCAATTCAAATTCCATTATGCTTAAGATAATCCAATAAACTATTTTAACTTCTCTGTCCATTTCATAGGTCAGTAAAACTTTTTAAGAGTGCCACTATCTCAAAATAGCTTATTATCAAAATGCTTGTTTCTTTAAGCTATTGAAAGAATATTATCAATAATGTTTTCCTAGGTTTCTGTTTGTACACAGATCAAAAGAATTGGGGGGTTAGTTGAGATATCTAGGTTATGAAGCATTTTCATCAGCAGAATGAACTAAAATGGTTTGATGTCTTCATTGACTCTACAGAGTGGAGACAACAACCAAGACAGTGGTAATAACAGAAAGTTGCTGAAGAGAGGGTTGGTGTTGACTTGTGTTTACCAAACGAATTACACATGCAGTTGGGTTCAGATAGTGTAGTGAGCAAGTAGTGCAATGCGGTGATGATGTGACTTACCTAAAGCTATGGCATGGAGAGCCATAGGAAGACTGGAAGTGGGACAGACACAGAGAGAGCTATTGAAGTGTCCCAAAGTGTAATTTCCAGGGTCTGGACATGATTTTAGACAACAGAACCATTGAAATATGGCAAGGTGAAGGATGTCCATGGGTAATTTCAGCAAGAGATGACCATACCTCCGATTAACATCCTGTCTAAAAAAAGAGTGTGGATGCAACTTAGCTGCAATTCGCCGTCCAGGCAGCAACAGGATGCGTAACATCAACACACAATCTGAAATCGCCTTTGGAAATGTGGCCTCTATGCATGGAGGCCTATGTTGTGTGTGTCCCATTAAAACCATGACACCATGTAGCCCTCAGAAACTGGTCAGAATAACATCAGTATTGGAGTCATAATAAATGCCACTGGGTTCTGTTTACAAATGAGTCAAGATTTTGTGTCCACCCGGACAATTGTTGTTTCCTCATATGGAGAGAATGTGGAACTCTGAACAACACAGCTTATATGTAGGAAACCTCACTATATCATGGCGGGGGACGATTGGTGTGGCCAGGAGTCAGTACTCCTCGGGGGCTCAGCATTAATTTGCTGAGAACGGGCTTGGTGAACCTGGGGTCCTGAGCTGTGGGCTGTGTCACACCAATAGTCCACCACACTGTAAGTTCTGTGCGTGCTTCAATGACCGTCATTCTGCGTGATAGTGGAACGTTTTATGTTTCAGAGCCTGGGGATCTTGACTTAATCGCCCGGGTTGTGGGGACGGTACAAACCTCTAAAAGAAACCTCAATCTCAAGGTGTGCTACATGCCGAGGAGAAGCATGGCTGTTGAGGTTGAACAGTCATTAGCGAGCAACCTTTGAGGAACCTGCCACACCTCAGTTGTATTAGGCTTACCCAGACTTACCATCTGCTCTGTTCTTCGGGCTGCACAGTACTCCACAAAGAAAGAAAAATAATGGAGTACAAGACAATGGACAAACTCTCATATACCGAGGCCAGGAAAAAGTATGAGCAACTTCACCCTGTAGCATTAAAATCATTATTTGCTACAGTCACTTCGTCCCCACTGTCTTCAGGGACGATGGCCACAAAACCTTGATCACCTACTGTGGGCCCTCAGGGTCATCAGATTAGTTCTGCCCCCATAATGGTTGGGGGTTCTTCTTCACCTTCTGCTCCCCCACCACCCTTTGGTGAATTTTAACACACTGTTTTATACAACATTGTAGCGATCGTTCTTGTTTTCTCTGGGATCGGAACAAAGGACTGATAACCATAATCATTTAGTCCCTTTTAAAATCAAAAATCCATCCATCCGTCGATCCAGAAGTCAGTATTGGCAGGCGTATGAACCTCCATGTAATTCAGAATGGTGCCTTGACTGCTCAGAGGTATAGACACAAGATTCTTCAGCCTTTTGTTGTGCCCTATGCTGGTGCCATAGAAGGTTCCGTATCAGATGGGTTCCTTCTGGTGGATGAGAACACTTATCCCCACATATGGACAACATGCTTGAAGCTGAGGGAATTGTATGAATGGCGTGGCCAGCTTATTCACTGAACTTAAACTCGATTGAACTATCTGAGGTGCACTTGGCAGATGCCTTGCAGCCATACCAGCTCTTCTCACTATGGTTGCAGAGCCGTCCAAGGTGATCACAATACCATATTGGAGGGCAATGAGAATGACTTTTTCACTATTATGGTTGGCCCATGGTAGCCCCACTGTAAGTTAATGCCATGCAAACCACAAGTAAAGAGTTGAGACAGCAAAATATCGTACTGTATTACATGCAAATGACAATTGTAACCAATATCTGAATAAAATGTGTTACCATATGTATATTATGTGTGATATCTTACCTGATTTGAGCAGTGTAAATAGAATATTCTGTTTGACCTTATTAAACTTAATTTATAGATTAACTCTAAAAGTATAGTTTTAATGATTTACCTATTATTAACCCTTGCTCATTTTCTCATTAGAAATTTATGACTAAAGACAGTCACACAGTACTGAAAGGAAGGCATGTTGCCATGTCACAGTTTTCCCTCCTGGTATTTACATCAGGAGTCACACCTGTTAGCTTCAAACAAAAATAGAAGTTTTGTCCCATACATAATCATTTCTTAATAAGTCTCTCAGTAGGCCCTACATATCAAACTACCACTTGGATCCTTTAGCCACAAATTTTCTCTATGCTACATTACTACAGCTGATAGTTTTGCCAAAACATCACTTACTTCTCTCATTTGTTGCCTTTACATATTACCAAATGAGAAACAGAAAATTCTAACAATATTAAGTTTTATTCAGACCACAATATCAGACATAATAGTGTTATGGCCTAAGGGCCATTCATATCGCGCGCGCCGTCATTGGGTTCCGTGGCAGGCGCGGGCCCGGCCGTGGTAATTCCCGGCCGTGCCACAGGAGGGCACGGTCGGCCTAACAGCTGACGCGAGCTGCGCGCCGTCTGCTGGCGGGCCCCGTCAAACGGCCGAGGTGACAGCCGTGTCATTCTACAAGTGTACGGCGAACGAGTCATAGCGTGCTTGGACCAAGTGTGTTTACATCAGTGGCGACGAGGATATTGGTTGCGTGGTCTTCCTGCCGCAGTCATGGCAGAACAGCTTAGCGCGTTGCTGACGAATCTTCAGTCGTTACCGGAAATTTTGGCTCAACAGAATGCTTCTCTCACGGCGGCTATTGACACATTGACTAGGGCTGTGACACAACAGGTCGGGTTGCGGTCTTCTGTACCCGTTCCTCAGTTTCCTCCATTTGACGACTTTGCCGAGGATTGGTCCGACTACGAACAGCGTTTACGCCAACACTTCGTAGCCTTCCAGGTGTGTGATGAAGGTAAGCAAAAAGCTTATTTCCTTTCGTGGCTCTCGCCTCGTCTTTTTCGTTTGCTGGGCGATTTAGCGCCGCTTCAGACGCAGGCATCCCTGTCCTTTCAGGATATCTGTTCTCTTTTTGCGGCGTATTTTCGCCGCCACTCTCACGTGGTGTCGGCCCGCATATCTTTCTACCGTTCGCGGAAACAGCCGGGTCAGTCGTACCGCGCGTGGGCCACGGAACTGCAGGGGCTAGCCCGTCGTTGTCTGTTTCGGTCCGAACCGCACAGTGATTCGTATGCGGACTCTATGGTCCGCGATGTTTTGGTTTGTTTTGCTCCCGACCTGGACGTTCGCAAGCAGGCTCTTCAGTCTGACGATCCCTCATTAGCGGAGGTTTTGCGTATTGCGTGCGCATTTGAAGTTTCGGAGGCCGTGGGAAGTCAACTTTCCGCTTGGGGGGAGGTATCCTCAGTTGACGATTCGGCCCCGTTATCCGCGGCGCCGGTTTCTTCGGTGGCTGTTGTTGCGTCGCCCTCCCCTCCCTCCCTTCGGACGCCGCGGCGCCCGCCTGCGTCGTATGGGCGGGGGGAAAGGCGGCGCGCGTCGCCCGCTTCAGAGAGCGAGCCGATGTCATGTCTTTCGTGCGGAGCGTCCCATTCTCGGGAATCGTGCCCGCACAGGCGGGCCACCTGTAATCGTTGTGGCAAGTTAGGACACCTCGCCCGAGTGTGCCGCTCCTCGGCTAGGGGCCGCAAAAGGACCTCTCCCCCTCGCGATTTCGGCGCAGCGCCCATGGATATTAATAAGGTGTTCCCGTCGGCGTTCAGCCGCCGAAGTTGTTTATAGACCTCCGCATTCTGCGGAAAACGGTTACGCTTCAAGTGGACACAGGCGCGACGACATCGCTTCTAAGTGCTGCAACTCATCAAGCTTTAGGCTCCCCCATTTTAAGTCCAGCGCCTCGCGCGTTGGTGGGCTACGGCGGCCACCCTATTCCACTATTGGGGTCGTTTGTCGCCGAAGCTACATATCAGAACGTTAGCCGCGCGGTACCGTTTGTGGTAGTAAACAGTGCAACGGCTACGAACATTTTCGGCCTCGACGCTTTCCACGCTTTTGGCTTTTCTATTACCGATTCTGTCTGCTTGGTTTCCGATCAAATTCCGTACGAGAGTCTCAAGCAGCTTCCCGCGGAGTTCTCGTCCCTGTTTGCGCCGGGTCTTGGGTGTGCTACGAATTTTCGGGCCACTATTACACTTAAAAATACGGCTCGCCCCGTCTTCTGTCGGGCTCGGCCTCTCCCGATCGCCCTCCGTGGCGCTGTTAAATCGGAATTAGATCGCCTGACGGCGGAAGGTATTTTGCGTCCTGTCACAGCAAGCGAGTGGGCCTCCCCTCTAGTTGTCATACGCAAGCCCTCGGGTGCCCTGCGTTTATGTGGCGACTTTAAGAAAACTGTAAATTCTCAATCCGTCATTGATTCTTTTCCCATGCCTCGCCCAGCGGAATTGATAGATCGGTTGTCCGGGGGCCAGTATTTTTCGAAAATAGACCTGGCAGAGGCTTTATCTCCAGTTGCCTTTAGACGATGCCTCCAAACAGGCGCTGGTGATTTCTACGCCTTTTGGTCTATATCAATATCAGAGATTGCCATTCGGGGTGGCCAGTGCCCCAGCAATCTTTCAGCGCTTTTTGGAGCAGTTGCTAGCGCCGGTCCCCTGTTGCGTGAACTACATGGATGATATTGTGGTGACGGGGTCCACAGCTGCTGACCATATTGCCAACCTCCGTTCCTTGTTTTCCGTTCTGGAGGGGGCTGGCCTCCGCTGTAACTTCCAGAAATCTTCTTTCTTCCAACCGACTATCGAGTACTTGGGCTACGAGGTATCCAGGTCGGGGGTACGTCCCGTGGCCGAGCACGTGCGGGCGGTCGCAGATCTTCCCCGTCCTTCTTCCGTTCACGAACTCCAAGTATTTCTGGGCAAGATCGCCTATTATCACCGCTTCCTCCCGCAGGCAGCCACAGTGGCTTACCCCTTGCATCAACTGCTACGTAAAGGCGTCCCGTTCCGCTGGTCTCCTGCGTGCGAGCGAGCTTTTCAGTCACTGAAAGGGGCCCTCCTGGAGGCTCCATGCCTCACTGCATACACCCTGGGGGTCCCACTTGTGGTGGCAGCAGACGCCTCCCAGCATGGTGTGGGGGCGGTGCTGGCACATCGGTTTCCCGATGGGTCAGAGCACCCGTTGGCGTTTGCATCTAAAACTCTTATGGATGCGCAGCGCCGGTATTCCCAGGTGGACAAGGAGGCCCTAGCCATCGTTTTTGCTTTAAAAAAATTTTACGTTTATCTCTATGGGTCAAAGTTCACGCTTTACACGGACCACCGCCCGTTAGTGTCATTGTTCCACCCGTCAGCGGCTCTTCCGGACAAGGCAGCCCATCGTCTTCAACGCTGGGCCTTGTACCTCTCTCGTTTCCATTACGAGATACAGTACTGCTCGACGTCTCATCACGCCAATGCCGACGCCCTATCGCGCCTCCCGGTAGGCCCTGATCCAGTCTTCGATGCTGAAGAGCTTTTGTGTTTTGCAGTTGACGAGTCGGCTAAAGATGTAGTCTCCGGTTTTCCTATCAATAGCTCACGGATCGCGGAGGCTACCGCGGCTGACCCGGTCCTTCGGGTCGTCCTTAAACGGGTGAGGCAGGGCTGGTCAGAGCGTCCTCCGGGCCGGGCATCAGACCCTCTCCGCAATTATTATGCTATTCGGCACCGCCTTAGCACCTACGAGGGTGTTTTACTTCTGTCCACGGAAGACGGCTCCCATCGAGTGGTGGTTCCTGGGTCCTTGCGCCGCCAGATTCTCGGTCTTCTCCATCGGGACCACTGGGGTCTCTCGCACGAAGATGCTGGCTCGCTGACATGTATATTGGCCGGGTATAGATGGGGACATCACTCGCCTCATTGCAGGATGCTCTTCGTGTGCATCCCAACAAGCGGCTCCACGCTCGTCTCTCTCTCCATGGCCCACTCCGTCTGCACCTTGGGAACGACTCCATGTCGATTTTGCGGGGCCCTTCTTAGATAGCTACTGGCTTTGCGTCCTTGACGCATACTCCAACTTCCCATTTGTTGTTCGCCTGACCTCCACGTCGGCGGAAGTTACCACACGT
>CM048744.1:515942195-516004695 GCA_026315105.1 Locusta migratoria
ATGTCAATAAATGACAAGGCTCCCTAACATTAAAAGATTAAGCTTTAATAGTTACACCCACACGCAGGCCAGTCAGATGATTTCTGAGGGATGAGCATGCTGTTCGGATATGAATGTTGATACGTTATTAATCATAGATTACAACCATCTACTTCCAGTAATTGCCATTTTTTTTTTTTTTGTCCAGCTGAAAGGTTGCAGAAGGAATAGTTCATGGATGTAATCACCACCTCTGTTCTTTCATTAGTCTGATCACCTAGAGAACTAATTCATTTTCTTCCTTTTCTCTCTCTCTTTTTTTTTCTTTCTTTCTTTCTTTTTTTTTTTTTTTTAATTCTATTTGTTTTGAATATGCACCACCACTTAATCTGTATCATTCATCCATACCACCTTTTGGTGAAATGGTGCGGAAAAAATCTGAACAGAACCAATTTGATTATGACCAGTTAGCACTCAAAGTATACACTTTGAGCTAAGAACCATGTGGAAGACAATGTGCTGTGTATGTCAGCATTGCAACCATGAATGGTTGAAGACTTGAAAAAAATGGCACACGCGAGACCTTGTAAGCTACTCATTACTGGGAAAGCTATCTTGTACTGTAGCCACCAAGATTAATGGCCTCCTAAATGGAAGAGTTTATACAGATGGACTAGCAGTAAATTATTGAATAACAGATAGAAATATTTGATGTCATTTTGGCTATAAATTACTGATAGCTTGATTGCTGGTACAATGGACATTAAATTTAAGTAATAATTGTTTTGATGTCAACATTTTGCTTCCTCCAGAATTTTGCCGCCCTATGCAGCTGCAGAATTACTGTGGGAAGAAAGTAATTTCCTTGACTAAAAGAAGGGATCTGTTAGTAGGACAAATTTTGAGACATGAAGGAATTATCAGTTTAGCATTAGAAGGAAGTGTGAGGGGTAAAAATTGTAGAGGGAGATCAAAAGATGGATACAGCTAGCAGGTTCAGAAGGATGTAGGATGCCTTTCTTATATAGGAGATGAAGGTAATTGCTCAGGATTGGGTAGCATGGAAAGCTAAGGCAAACCCATGTTTGGACTGAAGACAACAACAACATGAAACTGCTAACATTGCACCTGACATAAATACAGTCCTGCATCCTTATATGTAAAAAAAAGGTGAAGATGAACATTTGCAGTAGCCAAAGGGTTAGCAAAACAGGTGAAGTATGACTTCTTAAATGTTTTTCTCAAAAGGAAAACATCTGGTCTTATTTTTCATCTTTACTGAATGTTCAAACAAGATAAGCCATTTATGGTTGTTGTAAATAGCAGAAGGGCAGAAAATTTGAGGTACTGGTTTACAGAGGAAAAACAGCACTGGTTTAATCCTATACAATCGAGATCTTATTTTGTTCAAATATAAATGAAATGTAGTTAAAATTGGTTCCTTTCTATGCTGACACCTGGTACAATAACTGGTTATGAATTTATTGAGGGGGAAGAAAAAAAAAACAGTCATGGTTGTGAATATGCTTCTTATCTAATATATAAAAATGAATGTTTGTTGTGTTTGTATTTTATGCACGGCCATACCGTTCAACCGATTGTGATTAAACTTTATCAACATTTTGCTTGCGCTTTCACAATGGTCATAGGCACTTTTAAATGACTATATGACAAATAGTTCAGGAGACATTACGTAATAAACAATGAAATGTGCAAAAAAGTGCTGCATCATGCGATGTCTGTTTCTAAACCACCGTACCGTTTTCAATCAAATCTGTTACATATATTCCTTACATGAGGTAACAATTGACATAGAGGTAACAAACGCTTAAGACATATAGTTCACAAAATAAGAGGTCATTAACAATTACATGGTTGAGAACCTGTGGCATCATGTGACATCTGTATAAGGACACTTTATTGATCCTAAAATCTTTGACATTTTTGACACTTGACCTTCAAAACAAGAGGAAGGTCACTGTCGCAAAACATTTTGGATGATGCATGACAGAGGATACTTTACATGTGGACTTCGTTAGATTCTACAGTTGTATTCCGATCCTTATGAAATCTTTAAATATGATTGAACAATTCAGTTTATCAGTGCAGTGTTAATATATTCAGATTACCTACAGTCAATTCAATAAATTAATGTGACTAGACAATTAATTTGCAGATTTTGACGAAGTTTCAAATGAAATAAAATTTCTGAAAATTCTAGCAGCTCTCTGGAAGTTTGTTAAATTTTTCGGGGTGATAAACATTTAAAACGTAAATGTTGTTCCCACCACGTGAATTTTATGTAAGTAATTTAAAGTAAGAATTTTTTTTAAAAAATATGCTTCAGTGGAAAACATACTTCAGATTTTTAAATGACTGTTTATTAACTGTCAGCTTTGATGCATACCAATCGTACCAAATCATTGGGGTGAAAACCACCAGCAGAAGGAAATTGTTGTTACCATCGTATGGTTTTAATGTGAATTTGAAAATAAATGTAATATATAAAAATTCTGCCCCCATGAACCACAGACATTGCCAAGGTGGGGTGGCTTGTGTGCCTCAATGATGCATACAGCCGTACTATAGGTGCAACCACAGTGAAGGGTGGAAACTTATTTGTTATATGGGATTGTGTTTCCATAGCACCACATTGCAGATGAGACATGTTTCTCTTTCTCTGTTTGATAAACCTTTTGGTGTTTTCAGACTCTAATTCTTTTTCAGTGAAGAGGATTTATTGCTTGTTTGAATTCAATTTTCTTTCCAGGTTGCAATAAATCAGAGGCGTTGTTAGAATTATTTGCAATAAATAAATATGATGCTTATAAGCATCAGACAATTTGCAGCATTTATCACATAATCAGCATTCAGCTAATGTGTACTTGTATTTCTATATGTAGAACCACCTCTTGTGCAGGCATTATTTTGCTTTCAATGTTATAGGTTTCGCAGGTGTATGATCTCGGCACACATGCGCTTATGGGCATCCACCTAGAGCGGTAACGGCCCTCATTGGTGACCGCAATGAACGGGTTACCGAATGAACATCCTTTAGGAAGCTACCATACGGTGCATGGCATAGGGTACAATACAGTGGGTTGACACGTTTGTTACTCTTTAAGCTGAAATGGCTGGACGGAATTGAATGAAATGTGGAATAAAGACAGCTTTTACTCCAAATTGATACTTGGACTACCTTTCGTAAGCCTCCATAGGTGGTGGAGGGTACCTTGCGACTTTTAACATCCTATGGTTTCATGTACGGGACTTAGGGGAATTGATGCAGGAAAAGATGGGCAGAAAAGAGATGGAGGAGAAGGACAGAGATAGGGGAGAGGAGGAGAATAAGAGGTGAGATGGTGACAGACAAATGAAAGGAGATGAACAAAGGGAGGGGGAGAAGGAAATGGACGGAGAAAGGAGCAGGTGAACAGAGGGAAGGGAAAGGAGGGGATTGACTAATGGAAGATTGGATACCTCAATTATATTTGTTTGTTCATATTTTATGTGCTGTGCTTTGTAATTAAACAAGCTGACAATTTCAAGTGTTATTTGGACAATTATTTCTTCTGACGCAGCAATGCGCTGAGTACCAGCTAGCTATGTATACAAATTTCGCCCTTTTGGGCTATCATCTGCAGAAGGGGGAAAAACTTCTAAGAGATGGCTCATATTGCAAAATTATATAACACTTCTTTATAACTGTCATTGAAAAGCAGGAGGTAGAGTGTGGACAGAAACATGTGGCAAAGCTTCAGGCTATGAAGCGAAAAAATAAAAGAAAAAAATGAATATAGACAAACATAAAACTTTTGGTAAACAAATGTCTACCAAAGTTCTTGCTAATAAAATTTAAATATTATTAGGAAGAATCCTGTCATCACATCTCAAAATACAATAGTCATGACCTAAAACTGGGGAAGTGAAAGCATAAGTTGTAGTAATAGCAAAGAAACCTGTGAAATAACAGAAGAATAAAGTGTAGAATTGCTTACATTAGGCAGGGCCAACTACGTTTCTGAGGGCACAGCATGGAGTGCCATATCTTAAATCCAATGACACAATCATTAAGCTGTAAAGCTAAGATTACAGAACAGCAGTAGTGAGTGTAACAGGTAGATGGTGTGACTAACCAGCATGGTTAAGGACCCCTGATATGCAGTCAGAAAAGCACTGAATGAAATTAAACAGTACAATTATTAAAATTAGATGTACATTATGATAATATAAACCAATAAATAGGAAGAATATGTAAGAACAAGTTATTATAGAACTGACACATCCATTTTAAATTGGATGTTATTAAAACTTGTCTAAATGTAAAAATGTGTGGTAGTTATAAAACTAGGTGCAGGTAATTAATTAAGAAAATGTTCAAATGTTTGTAAATCTATCGGACCAAACTGCGTGGTCATCAGTCCGTAGCTCACAAAGTACTTAAACCTAGGTAAACTAACCTAAGGATAACACACACACCCATGCCCCAGGGAGGACTCGAACCTCCACGACGAGCAACCGCGCGCTCCGCAGCGAGACGCTTTAGACCGCTCGGCTACTCCACCGCGGCACGTCCGTAATTAATTTAAAGTGCAGATTAATCATTCACCAATGTACCTTTCTAAAAGGGGAGTGTTCAACAATTTCAATTAAAAGCAGAATGCGGCTTAACTTATCCTTTTTTATTAAGCAAATGCTCACTAACTCTTGTTCAAAATTTTCTGCTGATTTGACCCACATGCAATATGTCACAAATAGAACACTCAGTTCTACAGGCACCTATCCCGTGTGGGATAGTTCCACTGCGTAGTGAAAGTCTCTTTAGTTGACACCACTTAAGCAACCTGCGTGTCGTCGTTCAAAGATGACAAGGCGATGTTCATGTTTTATTTCTTAAATAACTTAGCCAGACCATATGACAGACTGCCTGAAAACAGGATTTTCACAAATCTTTTGTCGGTGGGTAAGAATCCCATTTTTAGGCAGCTTGTCATATGGTCTGGCTAAGTTACTTAAGAAATAAGATATGGATGTTGACTTTTCATTTTTGAACAAAATTCTGCATTAGTTCATTCGTTAATGAACTCCCTGTTCATGATAAATATGCATACTCAGTGTCTGTGGAACTGAGTGTGCTGTCTGTGACATATCATGTCAAATGGGTAGAAAATTTCAAACAAGACTTAGTGAGCATTTGCTTAACAAAAAAGGACAAGGTAAGTAGTGTTCAGCTTCTGCGGAGCACCTAAAATCTAGGGGCATCAGTTCCCAACATGGAGGAATTTGCATGTTTTCCATAACTCCCACAAAGGGAAAAGACTCAATCTTACAGAAGAGATTGAAATTGTTAAACATTACACTTTGTGAAAGGGTAAATTGGTAAATGATGAATTGGTGAGCAAAAACATGGTTTCATATGAAGATGCCTTCCATACTCCCACCATTAAAACCAATTTTGATATGTTAGATATATCTCGTATGCAGTAATGTATGTTGTAATGTTGGTAATAGAGGATAGATAAAGAGGCTCATTGAGCTGATTACAGGCACAAAAATAGATAATCACATTCACACAGCTTAAATTTTTGGCCATGGCCTTCGTCAGAAAAAGAAACACACACAATCACTCGGACAACTATAGTCACACAACCACCACGTCTGGCCACTCCAGCACCACAAGCATCTAGATGGTGATTGAGGTGGGGAGTGGAAGAGGAAGGTTGCGGTGTAAAGGTGAGCATGGAAAGTTCAGTGTTGCATTATGAATTGTAAAGGCTCTGATAGGAGGGAATTTGAATTGCGGAAATGAAAACGGTGAAGGGAAGGGGCAGGAAATAATAAAAGGGAGATGTAGAGGAGTATAAGGAGGGAGTGGGGGTATTTCAAACAATAATAATAAGGAAAAATAAAAAAGGGAAAAATACAAATAAGTTTTTAAAGAAATAAATAAAAATAAAAAGTATTTAATTAAGGGATATTTTAAGGGCAACACACACTTGCAAGGAAGACATGAATGGGAGAGATACAGGATAATGAGTGGAGAAGGAAGAGGGGGTGGGGTTCCCTTCAACATATTCTACGGTCCCACAACCGTCCTGGCCTGAATCTAAGATAACTTTCCATCTCTACACCTTAAGCCTAACATTACCGCCTCCCCCCCCCCCCCTCATCACTCACTCATTATCCTGTATCTCTCCAATGCATGTCTTCCTTACAACTACTCTTCTACACCTCCCTTTTATCCTTTCCTGGCCCTTCCCATCAAATTCCTGCCTATCAGAGACTTTATAATGCATCGTGCAATCTGGAACTTTCCATCCCCACCTTTACCCGGCATCCTTCCTCCTCCACTCCTCACCTCGCTCAGTCAAGATTGCCTGTGGTGCTGGAGTGGCCGGACAAGATGGTTTGTTTGTGTTTGTGTGTGTTTGTGTTTGTGTGTGTGTGTGTGTGTGTGTGTGTGTGTGTGTGTGTGTGTAGTTGTCAGAGTGATTGTGTGAATGTATGTGTTTCTTTCTCTGAGAATGGCCATGGCCGAAAATTTAAGTTGTGTGTATGTGATTGTATATATATTCGTGCCTGTCAGCAGCTCACCAAGCCACTTTACGATGAGTTGTTACCTATCCTCCAGTATTGACATTCCAATTGGATTTTCCATTGTTAAATTTTTCTACTGAGACACCTCGGTATGCAGTCAGCTTAAGGAAATTGCTGAAATCTGACAAGTCACAACTTTGAACTGTAAAGCGCACACAGCTGCAGGTGAAAGCAATAGACTTTTATAGACCTACAAGGAAAGGAAGAAAATGGAAAGTTTCCATCCAACAGATCTACATTTTAATTTCGAGAGACTGCAGTTTGCAGTGAGACTCGCATTTTCTATTATGATTGATAAATCGCAGGACATCTAGTAAATGCTGCGGTGTGGATTTCATTTATCCGTGTTTCTCACATGGACAAGTTAATGATGCTTGCTCTAGGGTGGGCTCACCAAAGAATTTATTCATACTAGCATGTGGTCAAGTAACTAGAAGTATTGTTTATAATCAAGTTTTGAATTAAATGAATGTTACATATCATTTGGATCTTAATGACTACCTTTCTTTTGTTGGATACTGAACTTATTATTTTGTACATTATGCAAGACAGCCTTATTTCTGAAGTATTCTCCCACAAGTATAACAAGTTTTTAGATAAAAAGGAGACGGACAAAGATAAAGAGAGAGAAAAGGGATAGAAGAAGTAATAACCCAAGGCTTGAATTAATAAGTACTCAGGCAACACTGGGTTTTCAGCTAGTAAGTAATAAAAAGCATATTCACAACTGTGATTGCATTTTTTCAGTATAAACTAATATGTATCAGATACTTTTGATATTTTCATGTTTGTATCATTTTCTCAATTTCCTGTTTAGTATGAAATACAAAAATACATGGGCAAATATAAATTTCCCACAATCTTTTTCAGTATTGTTAGTATCACTGTGTTACATATTAAAATGATAAAGCTGGTAATGTGACTGTTGGGAGATACTCTTAGAACAGATAGAAAGCAAGGCAGAACATTTTATTTTGCTGTTGTGCATATGATAAATATGTTACAGCTCCACTTTACTCTCTTTGTTTAATTTTTATGTCTCCTTGGTAACAAGGGTGAATGTAATGATGTAAAGACAAAAGGTAAGAATAATTCTGTAGCTCTTTTTACAACTTTCCTTTGCCATTTCTCCCAGTTCTTCATTGTTAACAACTTACTAAACAAATCTTCCTTTTTATATAAAAAATCCTAAATAATATCATGTACTATTTCCATTCTCAGTGTTTGACAAACATTGTTAGTCCCAGTCTGCGTGAAACATTTCATTATTTTTATGAAGCACTTGACATTTCAGTTAATAATGTTACATGGTAGATTACAAACACTTGTTATTTGCTAGTCTCTCAAAACATTATAAACAGTGAAACATGCATACTATGGCACACATGTAGTGAAATGTTACAAACTCTGGAACATATACAATAAGATATTGGATGAACAATGATAATGGTAGATAAAGATTTAAAAGTATGCAAAATTGTAAGGAAAAAAACTGTTGTACAATAGTGTTAAAAAGTATTCTGTACATTGATAGGTGGTGGTATTAGCAAAAAGAGAGAGAAGAAAATAAAAATATTTTTTTAAAACCATACACAATAAACATGGGCTCCAAAATGCTGGCAGTATGAGCTAAGAGTACTTTTCCATTATTGAATTTGTGAAATACATCTCTTGTACTGCTAGCTCTTTAACAAGAACACTTCATTATGTTGCTGTTAACAATAGATCTTTTACATGTTTTCTACTTGCTGTTGTAGTAAAGTGTGCTTCTGTCTACTCTACGAAAAACTTAATATTGCTCACAGATGTACTAGCAGGTACTAATGCATTTCTGTAATCATTGAACAACATTGAGATTTGCAGAGACTAAAGATTTCACATGCCTCCACAACCAAAAATCCATTGGATTAAGATTAGTGGAATGAACTTACCAGCATGTTGGATCAACCACATCATGTTTCTTCTTGGACAATTTGGAGGAAGTAGGTTGATGCTCCATCATCCACAATCACATCTCCAGCTATTCTTCGAGTGATACCTACTATGCTTGCTGTATCCAACGAGAATAACAAAATAATGTGTTCTCATTTGTTTACTACAGTCTGTAGATAGTTTGTAACAGCAAAGAGCTTGCAGTTGGAAGTGACAATTAACAAGTGTTTCTAGCCCGTGTATATTGGACATTTTTGCTTGTTTCAATCCATAAAAGGGTATTTGACTGACTCTTGGAAGTCATCTTAAATAGTTAATTACATTATTTTGTGCTCATAACATGCATTTTTCCTCTTGATTTGCAATATTAAAGAAAAGGGAAATGAAATTCAAATAATCTGAAAGACCTCTAAAATATTTCATTCGAGTTGTGATGCCTGTGGTGTCAACTGACATGGTGCTGTGCCTGCTGCCATAAAATTCCCTAACAGTGATGGTATTAACACCCGACAAATATTGAGTAGCTCCACACTGAAGAGATACATCTATAAAATCGCCAGAAAATTTGTTTTTCCAGTTTCAAGCAATGAGAGGTGTGTAATACTAGTATATGGTTGTAACTCACTACCAGAGGTAGAAATTAGTGTGTGCCAACTTTTTTATTTCCTCCATCTCCCCCCTTCATTTGTGAGGATCTTTTTGTACAACAGTTATTACTGTTAATCTTCTATTAAGTATCATGCTCTGCAGCTGCAAAGGTGTAAAGAATTATCATGTCCAGATTAGTGAGCTGATGTCTACATTTACAAATCAGCTGTTCATGATACAACATGCCAATTATTTGTATTAAGCTATTTTCTAATGTAGTTGATGAATGCACAAATGTCATGTTGGTTGTCAGTTTTAATATTTACATCAGTGATGCAGTATTTCATTATATGATAAATAAATCAAAGATTTGTTTCAAAATCACCTTTTGAACACATCTGCTAAATGCAACTATTTTTATTAAAATTTGAAATGATTACTAATTTGACATTATCAACTTCTTCCGCGACCACTAAGAGGTGAGAAGGGAAATAGGAAATGGTTGAATATGAACATGGATCAAAAAATTTATAACAAAGGCCACCAACTTTTGCACTACCGTACACTTATGTTAAATGCTGCCTGAGAAGGTAACATCACTTCACAGTTACAGACAATGCAAAACTTAGATCGCTGTTTTTCTTCGGAAATATTTAATGTTGTCACCTGCAACAAAATATTTGACCTCTTATTTTCACTTTTCTTTATCATTCCAACTTCTGATTTAACCTGGGAAGTTTCTTTGTAACCAATCAGCACGAGGAAAATGCAAACTGATATTTGTATGGTGACCATTGTGCCATATTAATTTACATATTCATAAGAATTAATGTGAATTCAAACTGTAACTACATAGCTGCACACTTACCATGTAATTTTTACAATGCCCACTAACAACAGTGTTAATTTAAAAGTGAAATTTGTTTGGTAGAAAAATAAGGACTGAATCTAAGATGCAAATCTTATTTATATATGTTTATTGTGTATAATAGATCGTATATATCGATTAAAGTAAATCTGCTCATAGAGACCAGCAATAGTTTGGTTTAAATGTAGGTATACTTTAAATGTGGTTTTGAAATTTCTTATTTCTAGTATTTAAATATGTGGATTGTTTTTAAAAAAACTAAAATACCGTAAATGTATCAACTACCAAAAGGTTTCATTATGACCTCAGAAAATTCTCTTCCATTCTTACAAGCTGTAAATGCATTTACCATAATAAAAAATTATATGCAGAAAATATAAGAAAAATCTAGTAACTTTCACTAAAAATGCTATAGCGTGCGCACACACACACACACACACACACACACACACACACACACACACACACACACACACACACACACACACATATATATCTTCCTAGTGTCATATAGCCACCAAACCTTAAGCCAGTAATTGAGCTTTTTTGATCATGTCTCCTAATATTCAAATTTAATTATTTTTAAGCTTTGATTTTGCAGTAAAATAACAGATCTTTCATAAGAACAACTGAAAATGCTATTTGAACATCTTAATCATTCAGAATAACAATTGAATACAAACCATATTTTAACATAAGAAGATAGTCTATTCCACCTTTTAAAATACTTCTAACAGCCTGCTTACACTTTGGTATGCCGGCCGCGGTGGCCGAGGGGACTGAGGCGCTTCAGTCACGGTCTGCACGGCCACTACGGTTGGGGGTTCGAATCCCCCCCTCGGGCATGGATATTTGTGCCGTCCTAGTTTGTAAGTAGTTCATAAGTAGTTTGTAAGTTTAGGGACTGGTGACCCCGTAGTTAAGTCCCATAAGATTTACAAACATAAAGAAAGAAAGACACTTTGATATGTGTATTTAATCCTTTAATGAGGTCACTCAGAAAGGAACAAAAATAAATGAAGCTAGAATTTAAGCGTTTTGTTTGGCTTTAAATACTGACATAACAGCTGTAGAACATCACTGTTTGAGCATTGCAACTAAGGAAAGAACTACAATAAAAAATTGGAATTTGAAGTCTCTAACTAGGCCATAAATTTGCAAAAATATTGGCTGATTTTCATTTACTGAAGTATTTTTTTAGTTCATTTCTCTTTAATAACAATACTAGTACTTAGACCTGAGTTTAAATGTCAATAGTAGAATAATGATTTTTGTGAAAAATCTTGTTTTTTTAGGAAATAAACATGGGTCAGAGATGTTCTGATACAAGAGGAATTACATTTGAAGATGTCAGAGTACCAAAAGAGAATGTCCTCATTGGTGAGGGTGCTGGATTTAAAATTGCTATGGGAGCATTTGACAAGACGCGCCCACCAGTAAGTTTCTCAATGTCAGTTTTGTGTGTGTGTGTGTGTGTGTGTGAGAGAGAGAGAGAGAGAGAGAGAGAGAGAGAGAGAGAGAGAGAGAGCTATTACATAGCTCCATCTGTAAATGACCAGAAACATTTTACTCTCTTGAATGTTTTAATATTGCAGAAGAGCTGTAAGAAGTGTTTCAAGAATTCAGCATCATAACTGTCTGTATATTAAGCAATGACAAAATGTAATCTACATGAACATATGCTCTGCTGATCACCTAAAATGTACCATATATCCTGATATCCTTTAATGTTTACTTACAGGATCTCTCCATTTATGGCCTGCTATTGACCTATTTTATAATAATTGCCTTCAGAAACAGTTTCAATCCTAAAAATGGGTTATTAAAAATTCCCAGATATTTATGTGCAAGATATTAAACACCTTTCTGAAAGTCGTCTCTGGGAATGTTTCAGTACTTATTTTATTCTCTCACAAATCGGACAAACCGATGAAAAATTTTCTTCATTGTTTCCTGTGCTGTTACTGCAATAAATGTCTACCACGCACCACTTTCTAGCAGCTTCTAGTTGTTAGAGAGCAGTTAATTTCTGGAAACAAATAGTATAGTTGTTTATCAGTGGAAACTCTAGGTTGAGATTTCACTAATGTAATGAGGATCAGTAACAAATCACAGTAAAGACAGTTGGCATGCTGTAGGCAGGCATGTAGAAAAGACAATCACTTGGGCATAACTCTAGCACATGACTGCGATCTCCAGCCATTATGAAGTGACTATTGAATTAGGAGAGAAGGGAATAGAATGTTTTGCACTTCCAGGCAGTGCATGCAGGTAGTGACATATGGGAATATGGAATGTGAGATGCAGCTTGGAATACAGTGGAAAGGAGGTGGTGCAGAGAAGAGAAACTTCTTGGAATGGAATTAACAGCAACCATTTGTCCATCAGAATAAACGATCATCACAAAAATTTGATCAAGAGCAGAGTTTTATTATGAATAAGGTGTAACCTTGTCAAAAGGTGGTTTGGGGGGGGGGGGGAGACATTGACTGTGTCAAAACCTGAGATGTGATACTGCTTGGTGTTGTAGCTCCCTGGGGACACCCTCACGTCTGTGAGGTGCAGCTCATGATCTACGCATATGCAGTACTGAGCTGTAAGTGTGAATTTTGATGTCAGTTTGATCATACACAGTGCTGGCCCACCGTTACTAACTCTACTTAGCTGCGGGTACACTATGTATGCAGCTAAGTAGAACGTGCTCCATTTCAGTGGCTGCTTTTCAAGCCAGGCCACCTGAATCCTCCCCTCCATCACCAACTCTTCTGAACTGCAAATGGGAGCTACCCTTGAAACACGTTATACAGTCCCCCCAACTATCCTGGTCTGTAAGGTAAGCCCAGTTTCCTTACATTACACACGTAATAGTTCTTCCCAACCCTTTCCCATCTTACAGCTCTTCCCCATTTATGTCTGTCTCCCGACTACGTAACCCTTTTCTTTGTCTTTTCTTTTTTCTTTCTCCTCTTCTCTGCACCTTACCTTTTTGTCCCTCCCCACCTCCTCCCTTCACAGCATTCTAAGCTGAATTTTAAATTCTCGTCTAACAGTACCTGCGAGCTGTGCTAGTCATACTGGAACTTTGCATCCCCCCCCCCCCCCCAATCCACCCACACTCCATCCTTGCTTTGCATCCTTCTTCTTCCATTTCCTTCCTTATTCACTGTTAAAGCAACACTGAGGCCATAGCAGCCAGATATGCTAGTTATGTGTGCATGACTTGTGCCTGAGTGACTGTGTCTTTCTCTAATGAAGGCACTTAAATTATATAGTATGGCCCTGCTACATGTTACACAGTTACCAAAAAAACTATCTATAAATGAGCTTCTGTTCCACAAATACATCCACAAAAAGTTTTTACTGCTAATGTAGCTAACAGTGTAGAAATTGTGTCAAAACTTAGTGGCCTAAAATGTATGAAAATTATAAGAGGAAATTATACTTTAACACGTTAATTGCCGTGTGGCAGCCAGCAGCCACAGCAGACGGCTCTGACGTCATTGCGGCAGTCAACATGTTAAAATGAAGGGGAATGACTGAGAGACCAGAAGTACCTCACCTTGACTCTTTCTCTCTGGGTGATGAGTAGTAGGGATGGGCTATGAGCGCCCTTGAGAAATGCACACTGCAGCGGAGTGGCCAAGCGCATTGAGGCACTATGCTCTGATGTGCGAGGCCGTTCCCCATCAGGGTTTCAAATCCCCCCTCCGGCATGGATGTTTGTGTCGTATTTAGTATAAGGTAGTTTATAAGTAGTTCGTAAGTTTAGGGACTGATGACCCCGCAGATAAGTCCCTTAAGCTTCAAACATTTGAACATTTTGAGAAATGCACAATGCTAAGGCAAACTCTTGCATACTTTCAAGTATTTGTCAGCAGTGCTGCACTCTCTGGAGGGTGACAGAAATACTCTGCAAGGAAGCAATGAGCCAGAGCAGTCTTAATCGTCTTCGGTGCATGCAAGGAAGAATTTGCGCTTCACACATTGTTGTCAAGTACACATAATTATTTAATTTGTTGGACCATTATTAATTAAAACATGTATGTCACATGAAACAAAAACATCATGCTCACAAAAGACTGTTTCTCAGAAGGGAGAAATGGAAATTGTCAATAAAAAAGAATCCTTGTTTAATGTACATACCTATCATTACTATTAAACCACTGGCTGAAGAGCAACCTGCATGCTGCTGTCAGCCTGCCCCAAGAGTAGGGGGAACTGAAATTGTTGCTAAAGGAAAAGAGTCTCAGAAACAAAAATGGTAAGACTGTTCTTAAAAAGCATGTATCACACACAAAACATAAAACTTTATTCTTATATATAAAAAAGGTAATAGTAGAATGATTCTCAGAAGACAAAATCATAGGAATATTATTAAAACTCTTATCTCTCACCAAACAGAAACCTCATTGTTTCCAAAAACAAGTATGCATACTGCATGTATTTATATTTAAATGAGAGAGAAATGCTACAACTTATTACACCCAATATGCCTTACATACATTTACTTATTCTATTAAAAAAAAAAATACACGTTGACTGCGCTTACAGTATCTTTGGATTTAGTCAGTGTTAAATACCTACAAAGATTTCAGCTTCTGTCCTTAAAAAGACTTCAGGTTGAAGCTCTGGTAATTTTGTAACAAATATACCACAGTTTACAACTATGGTGCTGACGTTGGTTGTTCTACTCTCCTATTTTTCACAAGTTTGGATAGTGTTAATTTTGAGGCATGTTATGGGAGCCAAATAAAAAGTTTTGCAATACTGGCAGACTGTTTCTAGCACTATCCAACCTTTTTACAAATTTCCTTTTAATGTAGTTAAAATGGATAACATACATACATAGTCGGGTATTTTGTCTAACCTGTCTTATAAGAAGAACATACATTTGTATCCATGGATGTATCTATTTGATTGAAGATAATATTGTGTAATTTTAAATATCGTATCAAGGCAGTTGTAATTTTTGCTACATTACTGTTCTTTTTAAGACAATGTTGCAACATATGTTATCTCCATCCTCTGTAAAGTACTGTCAGCTCCATGGCTTTGGTTTTCATGTGTCCATAGTTAAATAACACTCAGCATCAGTAGTCAGTTAAAACAGCACAAACTCATGGCACACTGCCCCAGCAAGCAGCAACACGTCACAGTGCTGCTTCTTGTGGGCTTCTCAAGAAATGTTTGAGCACTAGCAGCTCGAGAAATTCTCAGTGTGCAAGTCTCCACGCCTCACAGTCCCATCCCTAATAAATAGCATTTACTATTGTGTTACAGGTTGCAGCAGGTGCTGTTGGATTGGCACAGAGAGCTCTAGATGAAGCCACAAAATACGCAATGGAAAGGAAAGCATTTGGTGTACCAATAGCACAACACCAGGTATGAAGAAAACTATTGTTACTTCTTCATCATTATAGATTGATTATGCATCGCAGAATTCGGTTTGGAGCATAGTCCACTTAATAAAATTTCTCCACAATGCCCTTTTCAATGTCAATATTGATGCCTTGCTTGATTTAAAGCCTATTTTTACTTCAATATCATAAAAGTATTTTCTCCTTGGTCTTCTTCGACTCCTCGTACCTTAGACTGCTGAACCCGTGAATCTCATAGGTAACCTTGCTTTTCCCATGCATGTAACATCACCCCATCATCTCAGCCTGTTCACTATAACTGCTTTATTTATGGTGTTCACTCCCAGTTTTTCTTTGATTAATTCATTATGAACACCCTCTTGCCCTTGTTATCATCTATTGGTACCTGTAATCATCCTTGATATTTTCATATCTATAACCTCAACCTTAATGATAAGTCAACCCATATCCACCCAGCTTTCACTCTCGTACAACAAAGTTGATCGAAAGATAGAGCGGTGCGCTGCTAACTTAGTCTTGGTACTGACTTCCTTATTCCAGAAAGGAATAGATCATGGCTGAGCATTCACTGCATTAGCTTTGCAACTTGATCCAGTTCTTTCACTATGTTGCCATCCTGTGAGAAAACATATCCGAAGTACTTGAAGCTGTCTACCTATTCTAACTTTGTCCCTTCCATTTGCCAGTCAATCTGTTTAAATCTCTTTCCCACAGACATTGCCTCTGTTTTGGAAATGCTGATCTTCATACCATAACCCTTACATCTCTGATCTAACTCTGAAATATTAGATTGTAACCTTTCAATCGAATCTGCCATCACAACCAAATTGTTTGCATATGTGATACTGCTTATTTTATTTTTACTTATTTTAATCTCACCCTGCCAGTTTATCATGTTCAGCGTATGATCCATAAATAGTATGAACAACAGTGGTGATAGGTTACAGCCTCGTCTTATCCCTGAAGCTACTGTGAACCATGAACTCTATTTACCTGCTGCCTTACAATCTACGTAAAGACCTTTAATTGCCTGCAGAAGTTTGCTTTCTATTCCATAACTTGTAGAACTGTCAAGAGCTTCCTCATAGGAACACGGTCATCAGCTTTTTCTAGATCTGTAAAACGTACAGTTCCCTGTTCTACACATAGCATTTCTCTATTATCTGCAGTAAGCTAAGATCTGGTCCTGACAGCCTCTACGAGGCCTAAACCCACACTCATTTACATGCAACCTTTTCTCAACTAATATCTGCGTTCTCATTTCAACAATACCTGCAAATATTTTGCCCACAACACTAAAGAGATATTAAACATTGTTCTATTTTGATATCCGTGCACTGCTATACACATAAACAATTCATTTGTCATTCTCCAAGAACTGAATTACTGAAAACTTTTAAGACATTTCTAATTTACAGTAAAATTGAAAGTATATTTTACTTGTTTTTCCAGACAACAATGGCTTTATTGTTCTCTAGTAAGTCAGTGTTGATGATATCAGTTGTTTTTGTTATAGGCTGTAGCATTCATGTTGGCTGATATGGCCATTGGAGTGGAAACTTCTCGTCTGGCATGGATGCGTGCTGCTTGGGAAGCAGATCAAGGGCGTCGAAATTCTTACCATGCCTCCATTGCTAAAGCTTATGCTGCTGATGTTGCAAACAAGTGTGCCACTGATGCCGTTCAGGTAAGTTTCAGTCTTTTATGTGTCCTTTGAAGTTAAAATGTGTTAGTGGAGTTATAGTAATAGAGGCAAAAAGCCAACTTGGTTAAAATTCCATAAAAATAGGCATTTTCCTCATTATCTTGTAAGTAGCCATAATTGCAGAGCAGTAATTTACTAATAGCCATAACTGTTATGGGATGTTAAAACTTAATTTTTATTTTTTTGTTATTCTTCAACAGAGAATTGTGCATAATCTTAAAATTGTAGTTAATTTCCCATATATAAAGAATGACTACATGTCCCACAGGAAATCCTTGTTCCCTCCAATGCCTCTAGATATGAAGTTAGATAAAAATATTCTTACCTCCAACTATCTCACTCCATCAAACCTATTAGCCACTGATGTGATATTTCTACTAATGTGTACTTTTGAGTTCATGACATCACTGAACCCGCAGTTGATCTACAGTTCTTTCCCACAGAACATCTTAGTTAGGGGGTGGACTAAATTGCATTTATTTCTGGGAGTGCTTCTTTTCAGTATCTGCAAATTGTCACAGTTCAAGAATTCTACGCTTCTGCATTCAACAAAATGTTGCCATTATTTCTGCATCTCCCATGATTTGTGCCTCTCCTGTTATTTAGGACCACAGTTGGTAAACTGTGATCAGTAACAGGT
Source organism: Locusta migratoria (assembly GCA_026315105.1). Lineage (NCBI taxonomy): Eukaryota > Metazoa > Arthropoda > Insecta > Orthoptera > Acrididae > Locusta > Locusta migratoria. The sequence goes on from CM048744.1 coordinate 515,959,883, forward strand.
AGCATCTAATAGACCCTAAAATATGGCTAACTAAAATATCTGGCCAAATTGACTGTGTCCTCATCTGTAAAATGGACAAACTTAGTTTTTAACAGTGTGTGGTTGAAGCACTGTACAATTTGAAAAGGATAATAAATAAATTTGAAATACACTGTTAGTGAATACAAAAGAATTTGTTTTCCCCTTAAAACCATCCAAGACCACTAAATTTACTGCCTCATAATTATTGATAAAAGCTTGGTTTAAATTTCACTTATGGCAGCTTCAGTGTAGTGCGCTAATGCTAGCAATGAACTGTTCACTTTACAAGGATAATGAATTTAGTGACTGGACAAGGATCCACACAAGAACCTTTCAACTACAGAGTAGAAATAGCATTAATTATTTCTTTCAATCTACTTGATATGAGTATGAAGTCTTTCACGGTGACACTTCTGTATAAAACTTTCTCTGACTTCTTGCTACGTCAGTTTTTGATAAAATTCCAAGCTTTCGAAGATATCCTCCATCTTCTTCATCAGGAGCCGCTGACTGACAGTGCTAGTGCTGTGGTGGCCTTAAATAGCCCATGGACAGCTTATGATTGGTCGGCTGCTATGTCATGCTGTCACAGATTCAGTCTATGTCTGCACTGGTGGCACCACCCCACCACCAGCGCAGTCGTAGACTGAATCTGTGACAGCATGACATAGCAGCCGACCAATCATAAGCTGTCCATGGGCTATTTAAGGCCACCACAGCACTAGCGCTGTCAGTCAGCGGCTCCTGATGAAGAAGATGGAGGATCTCTTTGAAAGCTTGAAATTTTATCAAGAATTGATGCAACAAGAAGTCCTAGAAAGTTTTATACAATCTACTTCATAGTTTCAAAGAGTATCAAACAGTCATTGTCAACATCAGCACACTACATTGCTGCTGCCATAAGAAACATTTTACCCTTGAAGATAGAAAAGTTTATATTGCAGTATTTTTTAAATTCATATTGTGAATACTTCCTGCTAAACATTTGGGTAAATATTATGCAGCTTACGTAGTTGCATCCCTTTGCAATTTTTGTACTTCATGTACAGTATATAACATTATAATGCATATCAAAATACTTGTAAAAACTTGACTTATAATGTAATTTATGTATTTTGAATTTACATTGCAGTTGTAGTTGTTATGATAAACATTTTTAAATATAGAGCTGTGCCATAGATTAATTTCATAACATAATATTTATTTGGCATTTAGATTCATTGTCCCCCACCCCCCAACTCTCAATCGAATTATCGCTTTCAGTCTAACCCAGATATTGATCTTTGCTTCAAATAAATATTTCAGGTGAGAGATGTCGAATATCATCCTTTAGTAAAATAAATTGAACTCGTCTTCAGTCACAAATTTGTGTTTTATTGTACATGCATTCCAATTAAACAAAATTTTGGGACTGAAGGCGAGTTCAATTTATTTTACTGAAGTGCAACAGTCATGGAAGATCACTGGCAATAATGGACAAAATTAAAATATCATACTTATCTGCTGTCAGATAAAATACCACGGGTAAATTTTTTCTCAAAGCAAATTAACTTCTTGTTTATTTGACCACATGTATCCATAACAGTAGACAAGCAATCCTTAAAACAAAGTATGACAGTTGGCCAACAGATGGAACTAGGCAAAATATTAAATGTGACTCTTAGGCTGTGTTTATAGCCCGCAGTTGCTCTGCGATGGAGGAATCATGGTGGTTTGGCAGTGCGCTGTTTCTCATAAGGCAGCATGGGAACTGTTTATAGGCGGGGCTGCAGTGGCAGCCCCTCAGCTCTTACGCTGCGGCGTCAAAATACCGGCAGCTGCATTTCCAAACTGCTGCAGTGCGCCCTTTGTCTGGCTGCCAGGTGGGAACAGGGTGCTAAAGGTCACTGCGGCTGAAACACCTGCTGTGCAAGTGACGAGCAGAGCCTCTGCAGAATCTTAGTGATTGCTCCACAGGCTACAAACACAGCCTTAGTTGTTACTTGTGACTCTTAGTTTGGACTTGTCACTGAAATTTCAGCCGTACTTGATAGTACGACACCAGAGAAAGCAGTACGAACTACAGCCACCACACCTCCATTGAGTCTGTCTGTGTTGTTATTGTGAGTTAGTTTAAGTAGTTCATGTCTAGGGACTGATGAACATAGCAGTTTGGTATGATAGGTTTACAAACATTTAATATGAATTTGCAGCTTTTAACTGTATCACAACGAGAGCCAAAAGTGTGACATAAGAGAGAGATAGAAATATGAACTAGGGCCAAAAGATGGCAACAATTTTACATCTAAATTTCTGCTTTTAAGTATAACTGAAATCACAATTAGATTTTGTAAAATTGATATTGCGAAAACTGAGACTTCATTCACTGTGATTTGTCACAGATGCATGACTTTTTACCCATCCCTACTTCCAGTAACTTGAATTACAAAAGTAAGCCACAACTCCCAGTTTGAGAAGTGAGAGTGAGAGCATGAACCATGGGGTGGCTTGCGTGCCTCAACGATGCAGATAGCCGTACCGTAGGTGCAACCACAGCGGAGGGGTATCTGTGGAGAGGCCAGACAAACATGTGGTTCCTGAAGATAGGCAACAGCCTTTTCAGTAGTTATAGGGGCAACAGTCTGGATGATTAACTGAGCTGGCCTTGTAACATCAGCTAATGTGGCTTTGCCACACAGCTACTGCGAACGGCTGAAAGCAAGGGGAAACTACAGCCGTTACTTTTCCCGAGGACATGCAGCTCTACTGTATGGAAATATGATGATGGCATCCTCTCGGGTAAAATATTCCGGAGGTAAAATAGTCCCCCATTCGGATATCCGGGCGGGGACTACACAGGAGGATGTTGTCATCAGGAAAGACAATACTGGCATTCTACGGATCAGAGCATGGAATGTTAGATCCCATAATCTGGTAGAAAAATTAGAAAATTTAAAAAGGGAAATGGATAGGTTGAAGTTAGATATAGTGGGGATTAGTGAAGTTCGGTGGCAGGATGAACAGGATTTCTGGTCAGGTGAGTACAGGATTATAAATACAAAATTAGTTGGGGGTATCACAGGAGTAGGGCTGATAATGAATAAGAAAATAGGAATGCAGGTAAACTACTATGAGCAGCACAGTGATCGCATGATCATTGTCAAGATAGATATGAAGCCAACACCAACAGTAGTACAGGTTTATATGCCAACTAGCTCTGCCGATGATGAGGAGATCGAAGAAATATATGAGGAGCTAAAGGAAATTATTCAGACAGTTAAGGGAGAGGAAAACTTAGTTGTGATGGGAGACTGGAATTTGATAGTAGGAAAAGGAAGAGAAGGAAAAATAGTAGGTGAATATGGACTGGGCAGGAGGAATGAAAGAGGAAGTCGCCTGGTAGAATTTTGCACGGAACATGATTTAATCGTAACAAACACGTGGTTTAAGAATCACAAAAGAAGGTTGTATACGTGGAAGAGACCAGGAGACACCGGAAGGTATCAGATAGATTTTATAATGGTAAGACATAGATTCCGGAACCAGGTTATAAACTGCAAGACATACCCAGGGGCAGATATAGACTCTGACCATAACTTGTTAGTAATGAAGCTGAAAAAACTGCAGAAAGGTAGGAAAATAAGGAGATGGGACTTAGATAAGTTGAAGAAAAGTGAAGTTCTGGAGAATTTCAGGGGGAGATTTAGGCAACAATTGACAGAAAGAGGGGGAAATAAAACAGTAGAAGAGGAATGGGTAGCATTGAGAGATGAAATAGTGAAGGCAGTAGAGGACAAAATAGGTAGAAAGGCAAGAACTACAAAAAATCCTTGGATATCACAGGAAGTACTAAATTTAATTGACGAAAGGAGAAAACATAAAAATGCAGTAAATGAAACAGGCAAAATGGAGTACAGACGAATAAAAAATGAGATTGACAGGAAGTGCAAAATGGCTAAGCAGGAGTGGCTAGAAGCCAAATGCAAATCTGTAGAAGAATGAATAACAAGGGGAAAAGTAGACACCGCCTACAGGAAAATAAAAGAGACATTTGGGGACAAGGAAAGCAACTCTACAAATATCAAGAACTCAGATGGGAAACCAGTTCTCAGCAAAGAAGGGAAAGCTGAAAGGTGGAAAGAGTACATAGAGCATCTCTACAAAGGAAATAAACTTAGAGACGATGTTGTAGGAAGGGAAGAGAAAGTAGATCAAGATGAAATAGGAGATACTATACTGAGAGATGAATTTGACAGAGCCTTGAAAGATCTAGGTCGGAACAAGGCCCCAGGAGTAGATGACATACCCTCAGAGCTACTAAAGTCTCTGGGAGAGCCAGCCATGGCAAGACTGTTTGAACTGGTGTGTAGGATGTATGAGACAGGCGAAATACCCTCAGACTCTAAGAAAAATGTAATAATCCCCATTCCAAAGAAAGCAGGCGCAGACAGGTGTGAAAACTACAGAACCATCAGTTTGATAAGTCATGGTTGCAAAATTTTAACACGAATTATCTACAGGAGAATGGAAAAACTGGTAGAAGCTGACCTTGGGGAAGATCAGTTTGGATTCAGGAGGAACATAGGAACCCGGGAGGCAATACTCACTTTACATCTTATCTTAGAAGATAGATTAAGGAAAGGTAAACCTACATTTTTAGCTTTTGTAGATTTGGAGAAAGCATTTGACAATGTTGACTGGAATACACTCTTTTAAATTCTGAAGTCAGCAGGGGTAAAATACAGGGAAAGGAGAGTTATTTACTACTTGTACACAAGCCAGACCGCAGTTATTAGACTCGAAGGGCATGAAAGGGAAGCATCAGTTGGAAAGGGAGTAAGACAGGGTTGTAGCCTTTCTCCGATGTTATTCAATTTGTACATCGAGCAGGTGGTGAAGGAAAGCAAGGAAAAATTTGGAATAGGGATTAAAGTTCAGGGGGAAGAAATAAAAACAATGCGTTTTGATGATGACATTGTAATTCTGTCAGAGACAGCAAAGGACCTGGAGGAGCAGTTGAATGGAATGGACAGTGTGTTGAAGAGAGCGTATAAAATGAACATTAACAAGAGCAAAACAAAAATAATGGAATGTGGTCTTAGAACATCAGGCGATGCTGAAGGAATTAGATTAGGTAACGAAACAATGAAGGTGGTAAATGAGTTTTGTTACTTGGGTAGTAAAATAACATGCGATTGTCGCAGTACAGAGGATATAAAATGCAGAATGGCAATGGGAAGAAAAGCATTTTTGAAAAAGAGAAATTTGCTAACTTCGAATATTAATTTAAGGGTAAGGAAGTCTTTTCTGAAGGCATTTGTGTGGAGTGTTGCCTTGTACTGGAGTGAAACATGGACGATAAGCAGTGGGGACAGGAAGAGAATAGAGGCTTTTGAAATGTGGTGCTACAGAAGAATGCTGAAGATTAGAGGAGTAGATCACATAACTAATGAAGAGGTACTGAACGGAATTGGTGAGAAAAGGAATTTTTGGCATACCTTGACTAAAAGAAGGGATCGCTTGGTAGGACACATTCTTAGACATCGGGGAATCGTAAATTTAGCATTGGAGGGAAGTGTGTGGGGTAAAAATCGCAGAGGAAGACCAAGAGACGCGTATGGTAAGCAGATGTGGGTTGCCGTTCTTATGAGGAGATGAAAAGGCTTGCTCAGGATAGAGTAGGGTGGAGAGCTGCATCAAACCAGTCTCCGGACTGAAGACCTTAACAATATGTATACTTCTGTACCAGAAAATACGCAGTTTAACTGCTGCTGTACATTAAACATCATCTCAAACAGCATTGTTATTTGGTATAATTTGTGTTACAACATTACCAGGAAGTGGGAAATTGACAAATGAAACTACTACCTATATTGAAAGTTAAAAGTGAAGATTGCTTCATATGGAAAACGAATATTTGGTGGATAATGTAGCAAATTTTGAGAAGTATGAAGGTACACACTCACTCCAAGTAGAGATGTAGAAAACACACAAATACACTAGGTTGAAACAAGAAGTTGTATTAGCCATATAGATAGGTTAAAAGGAAGACATAGAAACAATTCAGACGTGAGCTGCTAGGTTTGTTACTGATAAGATTCAATCGAAACGAGTGTTGCAGAGATGCCTTGGTAACTGAAATCGGAATTGGAGTTGTTGGAAGGAATGTTGACTTCAGAATGATTCTACTGCTGCCAGCTTATATTTTATGTGAAGATCACAGAGATCAGAGAAACTAGGGCTCTTACTGACTGAACTTCAGTTTGGGTGTTCCCTCTCTAACTAATAGTGCTGCCTGGCTTAGTGAGGTCTGAACATGCTGCCCATGGAGGACTTGAATCTCTTGCTGACAGAGGCATTGTAGCCTATATGCCCTGGCAATGTGATATTGATGCCTATAATGTTAGCAAACCTAATTATATTTATAGTAATATGCCTGTTTCAGTGTATACTGATAGTTGCTGTAATGATTCAAAAGTACATGAATTTGTTAAAGGACAATTGTTTTTTAAAAATGGGGTTGCCATAACTGGTAATATCACTGTACATAATTACTGATTTATAAATACTTTCAGCAATAAACGTAGGTTGAAAACCCACCCTCCATAATGGAAGCAACAGTTTGAAAAGAAATTTTAAAAACTGATCATAAACATATTGCTGGCCACAGGGTGTTGTGTGCTGCCACAAGTGACACTGAGACAAGACTTTCAGAATGTTCCCTCGCTCATTATGTAATTTGCTGCTTATTGGTCAACATATGTTATTTCTTGCTGATTCTATAAGGGAGTGGAACATAAAAGAAAATGATTAGCACTGGTCCAAGGTACCATCTGGTATGCACAGTATGGAGGATTTAAGAGTGTGTTTGTAAATGCAGATGTCACACATTCTATCGGGGACAAATGTGAGGATCTTATTAGGCACAAGAGTACTTCATCATGTTGACAATTTATATAGACACAAGTCAGGTTGGTGAGCACAATCCTATTGAAAAAGGTTTCACAATACTGTATAATGACTTGGGCTCACCACTGTGCAGTCAGATATCACTCAATCACTATCACTTGAAGGACATATGCAACGGCTCTCTACATCATGGCACCTGTGGTAATAGTGCTGTGCTTCTCCAAACCACTTATAAGAATGGGACTACTTCCCAACAATGCTCATCCAGAGTAGTGCAGAACAATGATTCACAATTAAATGCAACACTTCATCCATCAGCAGTCTAGGCTTCGTGGTCTGAAACACAGCTGTCATTATTGGGTTGTTAATGGTAGTCTATGCATGGGCTAGTAATTTTCTAGCCAGGCTGCAGATAGCTTTTGAGGAATTGTGCTTCTATATTATTACAGTTTTGATGGGTACTTGTTGACATATTACCTGCTGACTTCTGTCTCTGACTCTAAATCCAATGATTTTTCTGATGTTTCATCAGTACAAGTGCATGGCATCATCAGAGCTTCACTCACCACCAGCAATGGAGGGAGGAGCTTTGACAATGCTAGCCACTGGAGGTGGCAAAATTGCCAAACAAATATTGGCCAAAGAACACAAGACAGAAGTCAACAGGCAGTGTATCAGTCCTTTTATTGTTCTCAAGACAGTCACAGTTGTGAAGGGGTTGAGAAGTGTTTAATAACATGGCGATCCTCTGTTGTGGTAGTCATAAATGTTTTAGGAGAACCTTGACAATGAGTATACCTTGTGTTCCCATGCAACTATCAATTGGGTTGATTTCGAACACTTAATCCTCTGTTGGCTGCTGAGGTGAGCACCTAAACATTTTGTGCAGGTGTATAACCATATGAGATGCAGAACATACTTCTTATTTTTCATCTTCTGCTGCCATTACTCCAATCACTGAAATTTCATCTATAAACAAGCACAGTTAACTGAAGTGTATCAACCATTGGCTGGCCTACAAACAAGCCTCTAGTAAAAGGAGAACTGATGTGAGGAATAGTATAGCTTAACTGGTGCCCCACATTTCACTGCTAAGAATGCAGTGTCATGGATGAAGAGCAAAAGCAGGGTTAATTATGTATCACGCACCAGATTTATTTTGGATGCAAATGGTTGTTTATAGTTATGGTAAGGAACCCTTTAGGCTGCTCTATAATTTAATTTTATTACTAACAGTTCCAGATTTTACAGCGAAGCATCTGTTTATTTCAACAACTTATGCAGATTTCTGTATAAGCTCTAGTCATTGTCCAAATAAACAGCACAATAAATTAACAATTACTTAGAAGTAGGGATGGGCCGAACCTCAATTTTACTGAATCAAATCTGAATACTGAATCTTAAATAAAACATGTGCCAAATACCGAACCCGAATAGAATCTTCCGGATTTCGAACCCAAATAATCTGTCAACGCAAGTATATGTATTTAAAAAGAATTACTCTTCTATCACAGCCAGTGATGAAGATAAAGCCTTCTGTGGTGAATCCCAAAAGACATTATTAACAAAAAATTTAAGAAATTAAAATTTCATTTAGATTTTTATTTTAAATCTTAAGGATTTTTTAAACCCCCTATCCTTAAAAGAAATTTGTATGAAACATTTTGATATATATATGTTGTTGAGATGGTCTAAAAGATAATAAGAAACTTTCTTCACTCTATTACAAAATGTTTCATTTTGATTAAATAAAAAATAATGAAAGGAGAGGATTGTGTATTGTTTTTCTTTTTTCAAAGGGGAAGACTAAAAAATAAAACCTGGAAAGATGAGTAGATACTATGGAAGTTGAAAAATAGATTGTTAAAAAATAGGATGAGTAAATGTTAAATAATTTTATAGTGACATATCAGGAATTCCATGAGTGATGGACAGAACATTCAGACCCATAGAAAACTGCATTTATTCGACGTGTGTACTTGTTATTGCCACGAAGACATTTCAGAATTGTGAAAAGATTGCACATTCCAGGGGGTTAAGCAAGGGTATTTTGTAGATTTATTTATTCTTTCAAACATTTAAGATCACATAACTTGTCTGCACAGAATTTTTATTCGTACGAGATTTAAAAATCAGTACTAGAACTCAGTTAACGTGCTTCATTTCTAACTATTTGCATTCAGCATAAGAATAATACAAATGTAGATATTAATGTGATATGTATATTCTTCCGCCTTCGCTGTTGTCTTTCTAGTTTATTAGGCGGACGGAATATAAATGTGGTAACAGCTAACACAGAAGATTACATGGCGTAATGTTTACATTTGTATTATTCTTATGGTGAAAAAAATGTGGAATTTACGAATCAAGATTCATAGGAACAATCCCTTTGCCTCTGTTAGAAAAATGTGTAAGTTGTAGCACGAAGGCAGTGGTTGTAGCGTCAGGTGTATTGACGCAATACAGGCTTGCCACTCGGATTTACGTAGTAGATTTTAGATAAGACTTCAAATGTTCGGCTACTGATGAGGCTAAATGTGGAAATAGAAAACAATTTTATTAGACTTATAATGCAAATTTTACAAAATGTTTCTAACAACAATTAGGTACCGGTACGGTAATTTTGAATCACTATCATTTGATTCCTAGTTACACAGTTCCTTTGTACTACAGAGCATCAGCCCTCGTACAATCTAGTGCATTCGATCTCTGACATTTTTAAATGCCTGTTACGCAATTTGATTTGGAACCCACTTCCAGGTATCATAATTCCATTGGCACACTTGCGCATTTTTGTTGGTGTCAGTTGTCTGTCACTTTTCGAAAGGCAGTAGTTGTACACGTGTTTTAAGCTTGACCTTAAACGATTTATTGAAACAGACGTCAAGTGGTTACTGAATTGACGTCATCCCACCTGGATGGTATACGATTAGAACTTTTTTCCACATAATAAGTAACTTTCTTCTTGAAATCCTAGTGCTTCATTACAGTTCACATTCCCCAGCACTTCACAAAATTCAACTAAACAATACGTGAAATCAAAACGAGGCAACTCGTGCAATAATGCTAAAGCCTTATGTATTGCTGGTATTTACGTGAAGAAATTAATTTTTGTTGCTACTTATATCTGAAACGCTTCTTTTTTTTTTATTTACGAGCACAAAAGTGTTAGCCAGTATTTATATTTGCACCTGCTAAACAAGCCTATGTAGCACTGCTTATATTAGACAGGAAAAGTTACTTGTGGGGGCTCCTAGTGCCATTTATGAGTACTATTCAAAGTGAGGTCATTTCGTTTTATGACATCGCGTCTTTCAGCGGATCTATGGAAAATAAAGTAAATAACGCAAATGAAAGCACACTGTTATGCAAAGTAAACTACAACATTCGTAACTGAAGGTTTCCATATAACACTTTAGATTCAGTATTCAGTAGTATTCGGCCATTATGCGCCGAATTTAGAAACCAAAGCCACTGTGTTAGATTCGGCGAATAATGGATTCGGCCGAACCACTCGGACACTACCCTACTTAGAAGTCTTCAAGCCTCTTGCATATCTGAGAACATGTTCCACACACTCAAACCTTGATTAGCAGCCTGCAGTATAGCAGTTGCCTTTCAGAAATCAAAGAATATTAAAGCTGCCTGTTGCCCATCATCCACAGTTGCAAGATGTCACCTGAGACAAGGGCAAGCTGAATTTCACTTGAGTGACACTTTCTAACACTGTGTTGGTAAATGGATGGAAGCTTTCATATTCTAACTCTTAATATGTTCAAGAATTTCACAGCAAACTAGAACTAAATAATGGAAAGTCCAATTTGGAATTAAACAATGTAATGGGGATAGTTTGCAACAAACCACAATTATGTTTAATCTGAAACAGGCACATAAAAAAGAAAGCACACACACACACACACACACACACACACACACACACACACATTAAAGCTTATGGCCACAGACACCTTCAGAAAAATACCACACTCATTCATACAATCACACAGACACACTTTGCAAAGTGAAACTTCATGTTGTGTGTGCAGCAGGGCCTTTTTTTTGTGTTTGTTCTTTATATATGCAAGCTAAGTAATGGGCTGTGCATGCTCGGCAGCACAGTGGTAGAGTGCCAGACTATGAATCCAAAGATCGGGGGTTCGATCCCTGACAGGTTCTGAGATTTTTATGTCACTTTCCACTTCTTTCACCTCTGGCAGTATTGCTGATGTGAAAAATACTGAGTAGCACCATGGTTCAGAACCCATGTTAAACTGTAGGTCCCCACCATAACTGGCTGCGTACGTCAGTTCGAAGGCCGGAGGAAGACAGCGACATACCACCTCCAAATAGGGGCATGCTTAGTGTTGTTCAAACCAATCTTCGGTTTGACTGCTTTACCCCCACCCCCATTTTTTTTTTTTTTGTTGCAAAAAGCAAAACTGTTTTATCCAAAATAGTGTTCGAATTCTTCTAGTCTCTCAGCACTCATCAAATGATCATTCTGTTAAGAAGTATAAGCAGACGAACTGAAAGTGTCTCTAAAGTGTTTGTTGACTTTATTTTTCTTTTGTAGTCCGATCTATAGAATCTGGAGAATATTAATTTTGTCCTTTCCTGGTCATTCATAGCCGTATTGCCCGAACTTGGAAACTCTAGTGACAAAATACAGACAAGGTGTTTAGCATAGAACAAAAATAACTCCATTCACACATTGTGGGTGATTTTTGATCCATTTGAAGTACGCTAATAGTTTGTTTTCCAATTAATATAATGTTTTTTATTACTATAGTGTAAACTTTATTATTGGCTGATGGCCGCGAGTGTAAACAAACTAGAATTACTCCCTCAGAGGAAAGAGAAACGGTGTAGATAAAACTGTCCAGTCTTCTTCGGACAGGGCTAAAGCCTTTACCTGTTACAGCCAAAGCAAAGATTTCACAGATGAGATGTGTCAGTATCAAAATCCGTGACAGATGTGGCCTGATTTCAACATAAGATACTTAATTGGAACAGTTAGTGTGCAGTTTTTCTGACATTGGAAGTGTATTTACTGTGTGTAAAAGAGGAACTTGCAGGCTGGCCTCTAGCAGAATTTGATGTAACCACAGTTCAAAACCCCTCCGCCAAAATCTGTCCAGTTAAAATTACTTGCTAGTTAACATTTGTCAGCTGACACTACAGTATTACCACATAGAGAGCCAGCTACCACTAAAGTATAAGCAACACACAAACATGGCAGTTCCCTTCACAAATAAATGCTGCAATATATTTTGTAACTTGGAGCAGTGTTAGCTGAGGCCAGCAAGAGTTAATGACAGCTATGTTAAAATCTGTCGACAGCTAATTTAAGTGATAAATCGTGGAATGCAGCAGAAGACATGTTTTGTAGTCCTCAATTTAATCCCATATTGTAACCTAAACTTAAGTGATGTACTTTGTCTGAAGAAAAGAAAGGGGGCAGGCAGTCACCCATTTGCACCAAAACAAGCTAAAATCATTATTGCTTCCTTCGCGGCGATGAAAGCTTACCTCTGTGAGCAAACTCAGACAGAAAAATTTCAGATACAGTGCTAAAAACTTTTTTTCTCACACTCATTGGTTACTTGAATATATCCTCACACTGGCTGCCATGTTACAAACCAATCAGCAGTCCCACTTGGCACTTAATTACAGGCCATTAACAACACAAGCTGATTCCCATTAAAAAATAAATAAAAATAAATCCCAGGATGCAAAATAAAAGCAAATAAAAAACACTATCATGAAAAAGGCGTAATAAGATATTAGAACTTAAAGATTAATTTAATAAAAGTAATGAACAAAGTAACTTAGAATTAGAAATTGAAATAACAGTGCATGTGGTGTTTCGAACCTGCAATCTGTACAAAGCGAACACACATGAATGCTCATGAAATTGACTTGTACCTGCCAGTATGCATTTACATTGGGGCTAAATGTAATTGCATACAGTGTGATGTGTAACACATGCACAACTGTATCTCATATTTCAAGCATGTTGTTAGTAGATATTTATTTCTCTGGTGTAACTTCCATGAAGAAAGTAAATGAAAGACACAACGAAAATGAAACAATAATGTCAGTTCACCGCATTATCTGTAATTTATCTTGCCAATCATAGTCTTTTTTTCTTTATCTTGGGATAAGGATCAGAATGATCTCAAAAACATCTATGAATATGTATTCTTCTATCAACTGAAGTAGTCTCATATAGCCAATTCCTTACCGTGAGAATAACTTTCAGTACACAACAACAACAGCACTAGCAGTAACAAATAATGCATGCACGAAAAACAGGGTACTGCAGCAAAGCGAGTCCTCAGTTTATAATTGAAACTAGTGCTCAAGTGGAGTGAAGGGGAACTTTCTTTGATGCTTCTTCCTGAAACCAACAACCAGCTGTGAACACTTTCGAACGCAACCAAACAATGTGCCAGAGTGAATTCTCGTTTGCTGTTAGACATTCGCTTGTCTTCGCAATCATTTAAACACGGAAATTACATGACATACCACCACTTCTGAAAGTGTTCGGTTTTTAAACCTCTAACAAAAATTCCAGAAATATGTGCAAATTTCCTTATATTTCCTGGAACTCCAAAATTCCCTGTTGTGTTCCAGTTTTCTAGGTTGAGTGACCACCCTTTGTACTGGAAGCTTGAACTTTATTACTGTGCTGTGCAGCCACATTGTTGTAAATGTCTCTGTGATAATATACATGTGTAACAATACTGCATTGTAGTCTTCAGTGTGTTCTGTTTCACATACGTTATATGAAGCTCATCCAAAGTAAGCTGATATCTGTAATATAATAATTGAATGTGTGATGTTAAATCATGGCTTGTAGGAAAGGATCCAGCAGCATGTGCTTAGGGTTGTGTATGAGTATGTATTTTGTTAGCGTCATTGTCAATGTCTTTTTTTTTATGGTTATCATTAATTGATGAAATGCGAAATAATATGAACAGATTTATGAATTGGTAGCAAAACAAAAAAGAGAAGCAGACAATTAAGTGGATGTGAATTGACTGTTGCTCTGGCAGTTTGGCAATGCAGAATGGTTCAGGCATGACACTGAGTACTTTGATTGGAGGAAAGCAGCTCCAGCGCATGAACTGTCAGCCAGCAAGTAAATTTAAAAAGGCTATAGTGAACCCAGTAATGCTAAATATGTGTGGGAACTAGGTATCCATCCTATACTTTTTACCTTAATCTAAATGCTCATCACTTTCCTCATATCTGTGCCTATTTGTTATCTTCCTCTTTGCCCACTTTGGCTTCTCTCTGTATCAGATAGTTGAAATCCCTGTGCAGATTGGGTATGTATTCCTTCCAATATTCAATATAAAAAATAGACGAAGATTACTCACCAGGCGAAGGAGCACAGGTGTGACAGCATCACAAATAAATAAATGAATACACACACACACACAATCGCAAGCTTTCGCAACCCAGTTGCGTCTTCAGGCAGTAGGGAAGGAGAGGGAAAAGGAAATGATGAGGGTTTTAAGGAAGGGGGTAAGGAGCCATTCCAATCCCGGGAGAGGAAAGACTTACCTTGGGGGAAAAAATGGAGGGTTCTACAGTATGTCTGCCTAGGTGTACTTGTGTCTGTGTGAATGTGTGGGCATGTGTGCATTTGTTTACCCTCCATTTTTTCCCCCAAGGTACGTCTTTCCTCTCCCGGGATTGGAATGGCTCCTTACCCCCTTCCTTAAAACCCTCATCATTTCCTTTTCCCTCTCCTTCCCTACTGCCTGAAGACGCAACTGGGTTGCGAAAGCTTGCGATTGTGTGTGTGTGTGTATTCATTTATTTATTTGTGATGCTGTCACACCTGTGCTCCTTCGCCTGGTGAGTAATCTTCGTCTATTTTTTATATTTTATATTTCCTGCTAGGAATTTTTCGTCTTAATAATCCTTCCAATATTCAGTTAGGTAGAAACTGGGATTTGTATTCCTCGGGCTCCATCAATTGTTCTCCCACTCTGCAATTGCATATATCTGCCAAATTTAGTAGTGATCAGTCAGACTGTGTTGCTGGAGTAAGTTACTCTCCAACAGGCACCGAAATCTTAGAGACAGTGCCATTCCTCTTGTTTTTAAAGTCGTGTGTGCGAACTTTTATCACAACCGGATGAAGGATATAGTGATGCATAAAATATGACTCCAATCGAAAGTGGCGATTTCCATACAAAATAATAAATTTTGATTTTTCAGCTGTTCTTCTGGATTTCCCCCTCCCCTTTTCTCTAAACCACCCATGTATCAAAGCGAACAAAACAAAATTAAGTTATTCTAATCGATCAAGCCATTCCTGAGTTTTCAAGAGGCTATGCATATGTTGAATTCCGAAGGTAATCTTCAATATTTTTGAGGAGGATAGGTCGCTAGTCACCACAGAGACGTCTCCTTGCGTGAGAGAGAGAGAGAGAGAGAGAGAGAGAGAGAGAGAGAGAGAGAGAGAGAGAGAGAGAGACCATAACGGCCCAAAGCTTTTGTGATATGTTAAGTGTGTCTTCCTACTCACTGAGACATCTCTGTGGTGAGTAATAATATATTCTCCTCAAATATTGTTGACTCCTGCCTGGAATTTCCATTGTTAAGATAATTTGCATGTGGAGTACTTCCTGGTAAATCCTTCAATGTAATTTAAAATATAATTTTGTTTTCTGGGTATTTATCACTGTAAATTGTTCACTACAGAGATGTAGCTGAATCAACCTATTTCTCAATTCTAAGAAGAAAAAAGAAATATTCCAGTGCTACTACATTAGACACTATGACAGACAGTCATAGTATAGTTTTAACTAACTGTTATTTAGTCTCCTCAACCAAATTATTCTGAATACTTATGTTCTATCAAGCTCTCTCCATAATGTTGTGTATACACTGACTTTCTTCCATGCTTTACATATTATGTTACTTACTTCTTACTTTGATTATAGGAACACTGAATTTATCATTATTTCTGGCGCATAACCTTTAATCTTCTTATTAACTATGCTGAGTTGAAATGGCATTAATAATGAGGCAGTCTAATTATTGTATGCGGATATTTTTTGTCACCTTATAGTTTCTGTATATGGGAATGTTTTGTTTTATGGAGAGAGACTAGGTCCGTAAACGCTACCATTCTGCAGTTACACATACATCGGTGTTATGACAGTAAAGCCAATCGTCTCCTCCTTTTCTTTTGCCTTTGTAGGTGTCTTGTTGACAATAGCTGAAAGATTAGTAGTATTACCTAGAATAACTGTTGACTGTTTTCCCAGATTTTGAATTGGTGATTCTAAAAATACTTTGTAAACATAACATGGTTTACTTTTTCATAACTTCTTGTTCCCTTTAATATGAAAAACATTTCTTCTGCGGTGGAGTCTGTCCAGCCTTGCTTGACTATATGACCAGAATTAAGCAACGTTCCATCAATCCACATAACTGCCTTAAAAATTAGTATCACCGTGCAGCTATGTCCTCAATGTCCAACATCATCTTAAGACTACAGGTCCATAGTGAAATCCTAGCTTCCACAAAACTGGGAATAAATGATACGCGACAGCCTTGAAAAAGACATGATTACCTTAATAAGATGACTGCTCTGTGGCTTGCAACAGCCACAACAGAGCCTCTTGCCTGATGTTTTACTGTCAGGCCAGGCCAGACACACAGCATCAGTTACTACAGGTCAAGGATAAGCAGTAACTTCATGTTGTTGTTGATGTTGTTAATGGTTTGATGAAGCTCTCCACACTACCCTGTCCTGTGCAAGCCCTTTTGTGTCAAAATAAGAGCGGCAACCTACATCCTTTCATATCTGCCTACTGTACTCATCTCTCGGTCTTCCTCTGTGATTTTTATACCACACACTTCTCTCTGGTGGTACATTGGTGATTGCTTGATGTCTGAGAATGTGTCACACCAATCAATCCCTTCTTGTAGTGACGGTGTGCCAGAAAATTCTTTACTCTCTAATTCCATTCAACACCTAGTAAGTTACATGATCTACCCACCTAATCTTCAGCATTTATTTGTAGCACCACAGTTCAAATGCTTCTTTCCTCTTTCTGTTTGAACCCCTTATTGTCCACATTTCACTCCTGTACAATGTTACATTCCAGACAAATGCTTTCAGAAAGAAGATTAAAATACACAATTTCTTGTTTGTTCTACAGTTTTGTTAATTTAGTGAATCGATTTTCCGCTTATTTGGACATAATCAGACTTTTTCGGAAGTTCAGTAAAGAACTTGTGTTGTCAGTAAAACGAAGATATGTTACATACTAAAAAGTAAATTAACTTCTTTGATGGAGCAGTTGCAGTGTATATAAATATTTGAATGAAATCTGTAAATTAATAGTACTGAGGAAAGGAAACATAAATACCATACATAGGGAAACAGTGCAAACATAAATTCTTACAACATGACTACAGTGAATAAGAATAAAATTAAATAAGAATCTGATGTTTTAAGGGTTGTTCAAAATACAAAGAAAGAACTTGCTAACATTTAAATAATTTTGGATGCCAACAAATTTCACTTTTTTTTCAAAAATGTCCTTTCCCTTAGCCATTCTGCATTTTATATCATCTTTACTTCAGCCATCAAAGGTTATTTTGCTACCCAAATAACAAAACTCATCCACTACTTTATTGTTTCGTTGTTGTTGTTGTCTTCAGTCCGCAGACTGGTTTGATGCAGCTCTCCAAGCTACCCTGTCCTGTGCAAGTCTCTTCATCTGACAATACATTTGGCAACCTACATCCTTTTGAATCTGCTTACTGTATTCGTCCCTTGGTCTCTCTCTACAATTTTTACCCCCACACGCTTCCTTCTAATGCTAAGTTGACAATTCCTTGATGTCTCAGAATGTGCCCAACCAATCTATCACTTCTCTTACTCAGGTTATGCCAGAAACTCTTTCTCTCCCTGATTAAGCTAAGCACCTCCTCATTAGTTACGTGATCTACCCATCTAATTTTCATTTGTAGCACCACATTTCAAAATCTTCCATAATCTATTTATCTGAACTCCTTATCGTCCACATTTCACTCCCATACAATGCTAAACTTCAGGCAACATTTAAATTAATAATGGACATCAACAACTTCCGCATCTTCGGAAACACTTCTCTTCCCATAGCCATTCTGCATTTTATATCTTCTTTACTTCGGCCATCAGAAGTTATATTGATACACAAATAACAAAATTCATCTACTACTTTTATTGTCTCATTACCTAATCTAACTCCTTCAGCATCGCCTGATTTTCTGACATTGAATTCTATTACCTTCATTTTACTCTTGTTAATGTTCATCTTATATCTTCTCTTCAAGACACTGTCCATCCCATTCAATTGCTCTTCCAGATCTTTTGCGGTCTCTGACAGAATTACTACGTCATCGGCAAACCGCAATGTTTTTATTTCTTCTCCCTGCACTTTTATGCCTTGTCCAAATTTCTCCTTCACTTCCTGCTCAATGCACAGATTGAACAGCATTGGGGAAAGGCTACAACCCTGTCTTACTCCCTTCCCAACCTCTACATCCCTTTCATGCCCTTCGACTCTAATAACCGCTGTCTGGCTTTTGTATAGATTGAATATAACTCTTCACTTCCTATATTTTACCCCTGCTACCTTCAGAATTTGGAAGAGTGTATTCCAGTCGACATTGTCAAAAGCTTTTTCCAAATCTACAAACGCCAAAAATGTAGGTTTGTCGTTCCTTAGCCCATCTTCTAAGATAAGTTGTAATGTGAGTATTGCCTCCCGTGTTCCTAATCCAAACTGATCTTCCCCAAAGTCGGATTCCACAAGTTTTTCCATTCGTCTGTAAATAATGTGTGTATTTTGCAACCATGACTTATTAAACTGATAGTTCTGTAATTTTCACATTTGTCGGCACTTGCTTTCTTTGGAATTGGAATTACAATATTCTTCTTGAAGCCTGAGGGTATTTCCACTGTCTCGTATATCTTGCGTACTAGTTGGAACATTTTCTTCATGACTAGCTCTCCTAACGATATCAGCAGTTCAGACGGGATGTCATTTATTCCAGGGGCCTTGTTTCGACTCGAATCCTTCAGTGGTCTGTCAAATTCTTCTCGCAGTATCATATCTCCTATCTCATCTTCCTTCACTTCATCTTCCATTTCTAGAATACTGCCTTGAAGTTATTTCCTTTGTATAGGCTCTCTATATAGTCCTTCCATACTTCAGCTTTCCCCTCTTTGCTTAGTACCGGTTTTCCGTCTGAGTTCTTGATATTCATACAGCTCCTTTTCTTGTCTCCAAATATCTCTCTTATTTTCCTGTAGACGGTATCTATCTTTCCCCTAGTTATAAATTCTTCTACGGTTCTGCATTTGTCCTCCTCTCATCAATTAAGTTCAGTATATCCTGTGTTATCCAAGGATTTCTATTAGGCCTTGTCCTTCTGCCTCTATGATTCTCTGCGGCCTTCACTAGAGCTACCCATTCTTCTTGGTCAGAGTCTATGTCTGCCCTGGATATGTATTACAGTTTAAAATCTGGTTTCTAAATCTATTCCTTACCATTATAAAGTCAATCTGGTACCTTCCAGTGTCTCCTGGTCTCTTCCACATATACAGCCTTCTTTCATGATGATTAAACAGTGTATTGGTGATCATTAAATTGTGCTCTGCACCAAGCGATCTCCTCTTTCATTCCTTTTTCCCAGTCCATATTCACCTACAACATTTCCTTCTCTTCCCTTTCCTAATACTGAGTTCCAGTCCCCCAACACAATCAATCTCTTAACTTTCTGAATGATTTCTTTTATCTCCTCACATTTTTTTCGATATCCTCATCATCGGCCGTGCTAGGTGGCATATAAACTTGCACTACTGTGGTTGGTGTAGGCTTCGTGTCTACTTTACTATGATAACACGTTCACTATGCTGTTCATAGAAACTTACCTGCATTCCTATTTTCTTATTCATTATCAGACCTACTCCTGTAACACCCCCAACTGATTTTATATTTATAATCCTATACTCACCTGACCAGAAACCCTGTTCCTCTTTCCACCGAACTTCACTAATCCCCACTATATCTAACTTCAACCTATCCATTTCTCTTTTCAAATTTTCTAGCTTCCCTACTCGATTAAGAGTTAGAACATTTCACACTCTGACCCGACCCGTAGAACGCCTGTTTTGTTTTTCTTGATGACAACATCCTCCTGAGTAGTCCCCACCGGAGATCCGACTGGGGGACTATTTTACTTCCGGAATATTTTACCAAGAAGATGCCATCATCGTATAGTCATACAGTAGAGCTGCATGTCCTCGGGAGAAGGAATGACTGTAGTTTCCCCTTGCTTTCAGCCATTCGCAGTAACTGCATGGCAAAGCCACATTAGCTGATGTTACAAGGCCAGCCCAGTCAATCATTCAGACTGTTGCCCCTGAAACTACTGAAACAGGAACCACACGTTTGTCAGGTCTCTCCACAGCTACCCCTCCACTGTGGTTACACCTATGGTACGGCTATCTGCATCGTTGAGGCACGCAAGCCACCCCACCTCCGCAATGTCTGTGGTTCATGGGGGTGGCTAATCTAATTCCTTCAGCATCGCCTGATTTTGACTAAATTCGACACTACCCTTGTATTGCTCTTGTTAATGTTTCTTACAATTTCCTTTCAAGACAGTCCATTCTGTACAGTTGCACTTCCATGTCCTTTGCTGTCTCTGTCAGCATTACTGTGTCTACAGCAAGACACAAAGTTTTATTTCTTATCTCTGAATTTTGAATCCTTCTCCAAATTTCTCTTTGCATTCCTGCACAGGTTGCTCAATGTACATATTGAAAAACATTGGAGAAAGGCTACAACCCTGTCTTACTCCCTTCCTAAAGACTGCATCCCTTTCATGCACTTCTGCTCTAATAACTAGTGTTGGTTTTTGTACAAGATGACTATATCTCTTCACTGCCTATATTTTACCTCTTCTACCTTCAGAATTTGGAAGAGTGTATTCCAGTCAAAATTGTCAAAGGCTTTCTCCAGATTTATAAAAGCTAGAAATGAAGACCTTCCTTTTGTTAATTTAAAGATTAGTCGTAAAGTTAGTACTGCCTCCTGTGATCCTACATTTCTCCTTATTTCTCTCCGATGTCAGCTTCTACCAGCATTTCCATCCTTCTGTAAATAATTTATTTTAGTATTTCGCAACCATGGTTTTAAAATTATACTTCTGTAGTTTTCATACTTGCCTTCTTGAAGTCTGAGGTTATTTCCCCTGTCTCATACATTTTGCACACAAGGTAAAACAGTGTTTGTAATGGGAATCTACTTTAGCAGAGGAGCCAAGATAACTTGTTTCAAATTCCTTTATTGCCCAGATTTG
Source organism: Locusta migratoria (assembly GCA_026315105.1). NCBI lineage: Eukaryota > Metazoa > Arthropoda > Insecta > Orthoptera > Acrididae > Locusta > Locusta migratoria. The sequence goes on from CM048744.1 coordinate 515,981,180, forward strand.
GCAAATTTGTTGCCATCTGCAAGACATATAAAACACTAACTTAAACAAACTGAATGTAACTAAGATTATTATGTAATACCACATTTAACATAATTACATACCTATATAATATGATAACTTTTGGAAGTTCTGCATCTTCGACATCAAATGTTTTGGCACATTCACAACAAGAGCACCTCATTGAAACTTTCATCAGTTCGAGAAAACTTCACAATATTTCGGACACTATTAATGTTGTCAATGGCTTTTAGTTCCTCTCTGCAGTTCAATCAGAAAAGCATTCAAACTCTGAACTAGCTCTAAAATTTTAATAAGAATGAAAGTGAGAAAGACAAATTCAAAAGAAGACAGAAACTTTAAGAATCCTTTAGCTTTAGCACCAGAATCAGATTTTTCGACCTAGAGTTCCTCAAAGAACAAAATTAAGTGTTCATAATTATGGAAAATGGGTTTCAAGGAACTTATTCTGCAACACCACCTGACAGGACAAAACGATCAAAGAGCTGCAGCATGAATAAAGCTAGCACCTTGGGCAACTTGCAGAGACTCAAATATTGCTGCTCGCTTGGGTGAGCCACGTCCATAATTGATCATTTCCTTCACATTTGGAAGATAGTCTCTAACCATGTTTACATTTTGCATTGCTTCTTGGGTTACAAGGTTCAAAGAATGGGGCCAAGCAGTGAACATGCAAAACTCGTGGCTCAATTTCTTTGATTTTTGCTTGTAACCCAGAAAAAGCGCCAGTCATATCTGCCGCTCCGTCAGTAGAAATAGCTCTGCTTTGCTTGATATCTAGAGAAAAGCGTGTGAGCACATCCATTAAAATTGTCAACAACACTTCAGCTGCAGTAGATTCAGTCTTGAAGAAACAAAAAAATAGTTCATTAATACGAAAATCATTGCCACTGACACATCGAAAGCAAATCGAAACTTGCTCATGTTGACTTATATTGCTAGTTTCATCCACAATTATGGAATAGTATTGGGGATGTTTCACTATCTTTATCAAATTGTGTAAGACTTCGTTCACCATAACTGAACCTAGTTCATTTGTTATATCATGCAAAAGCCATATATACTTTGTACAGAGGAGCCAAGAGGACAAATCGGAGTTGTCTTCAGCAATTAATTGTAACAATCCATTGTAATTGGAATTTTCATCTCTGTGACCACAGACTGCTAACCCCTGCACTATGAGACGCCGTAATGACGATAACATTCTCAACAGTGCTACTCTAGCAGACTTCATTTCTCGCTCCTTTTGACATTAAACATTGCACATTCACACCTTTATCAACTGCACTTTTCTTACCACTGCAAGACATGTGGTAATTTGACTTTTCCTGAGTAGCAAAGCTTTCTAACACTTTGTTCCAGGGGGGGGGGGGGGGGAGAACCTACTTAAACGAATGCTTTTATCGCATCTGCGTTTTGTTTAGTTTTCTTCGTGGAGGGCCCACTTCCGGAACTCATTTCCTTACTTACAGAACAGAACACTTTATCGCACTTTTCGTCATATAAAACCCACTTATATTTGTCTTTCCACTATTTTTGAAAAGAACGGTCATCACCAACACAACCAGTTATCTTCTTTTCATTCGATACACCGGCTGAATCGGAACCACCTGAAGTAACTTCTGCATGTGCCGTAGCCGAATCACTTTTCTTCATCGACGATCGAACAACAAATTTATCCGTTACAGAAACCAACTATAAAAATAAATTTATAAAATTTTAATTCTCTCTGTAAATTATGCTGTGTTAAGAAAAAGAAATAAATGTAAAAGCTTACTGCTCCACAGAGAACGGCTGAATGAAAGAATATCTAATGACGCAAAACAGGTGGCTTAAATATCTGTCGGCAACTCAGTTCAAAACCATTCGTGACGGTTCCAAGAGAGTAGGGTCGAACACTAATAAATTGTTTCTAAGAATCGTTAGCAGGCTGTTGCAGCAGGTTTGCTATTTTCACCGAGCATTGTCGCTCGCTCATACTAACGACAATCAAATGGGCCAGCGCGCGGCTGATTCTTGTGATTAGCCAGCTGTGCTTTACATGATGGGCTACCTCATACACCAAGCTGCTTCGATGTAACTTCATGCTATATCCGGGAAACACGCAATTCAGGAAATGAACACAAAACATCTGAGTACTTTATTAGGGTTCTGAAATGTACTTTTCCAAACAAAAATGGGACAATCAGGTGTCAAGCAATTGCAGCATCAACATGGAGCATGGTCTTTATTGAATTTTTACCCCACATTTTGTGTGGGGCTGAGCACCAGCAAACATTTTTGGGGGGTTGCACCAGCACCAGAGCACCCACGGAGTCGGTGCCCCTGATCTTCTGCCTTCTCCAATAATTGCTATTAGGCCTTGTCTTCTACATATGTGATCCCCTTCGGCCATCACTACTGTCTCTCTAAGCTACCCTTTTTCTTCTACTGTATTACTTTCCCCATTTCAATCAATCCATAACTAATGCTCCCTCTGCTTCCTTGAATTTATCCTGGTTCCATCTCCTTATATTTCTATCTTTTTCCAGTTTTAATCTACAGTTGATAAGCAATAACTTGTGGTCAGTCTGTATCTGCACCTGGATATGTCTTACAGTTTAAAATCTGGTTTTCAAATCTATCTTACTATTACAAAGTCAGTTTGGTACATTCTGGTGTAACCTAGTCTGTTACATGTATACAACCTCCTTGCATGGTGCTTAAACGAAGTGTTTGTGAGATCGAATTGTGCTCCGTGCAAAATTCTACTAGTAGACCTTTTTCATTACTTTTCCCTAGTCCATCTATATGCACTCCCCCACCCCACCCCCACCCCCTACTATAAACTTCCAGTCCCCCTCACAATCAAGTTTTCCGCTCCCACAACTATCTGAATAACTTCTTTTATCTTACTATCAAAAACATGGTGATGAAACAAATCATAAACATGATGTTGAATCACATCCTCAGCAAATATTATCTATATTGGTAGATTTATTTGTAGAACATGGTTTCTTCATGTGCTTCAATCTATGTTTTCCAATTTTATTCTCCTTCAAAAATTTCTTTATCAAACTTTATAGTAGTGTTTTGTTTATATTCAAATTGGCAGCAGGTCTATTGATTACATTGTTAATTGTGATCTGTGGACCACCATTAAGTGTTTCAATATCAAATAGACACAAAATAGACCTCCAGAATCCCTTGGCTAAAAAGTTAAGTGTAACTTTCCCACTCAGGAAATTCTGCAAACTTCCTGCTGACATTGTTCAGTGCCATGCAAGAAGTCTTGCAATGATGAAAACAACAAATAAAAGGAACATATAAGGCTGACATTAGAACACAGTGTGAGTAGAAAGTTTGGTGGTGGAGGTTTTCTAACTTAAGGTGTCTCCTGCAGCTATAGGTCTCATATTGATGGAATATGCAATTCATCCCTCCTAAATGAGGCCCCTCCCCCTTTCATCAATATTTCATTCTTGGCTGTCAATCCTAAAGTAATTTTGAACACAGACTGTAATAATCTCATTTATGTTTGTTGGCACTTGGAATGTCACCAGAGAATGGCATAATTCATAAAGAGCAATGAAAATTTCTTAAAGACTGAATACTGATAAAACATGAATCACAATCACGTATTTAAATGTGAAAGCATTTATTGACAAATAACTTTGTCCTTCATACTTCATTGCACTCCTGTACCACTTGGTACCGAAATGCCATGAACATAAATTAAAAATGTGTACATGTGTGTTACTTACATTGTTTAAATTCAATGTGTTTGTTGTTTTACAGATATTCGGTGGTAATGGCTTCAACAGTGAATATCCTGTTGAGAAACTAATGCGTGATGCTAAGATATATCAAATTTATGAAGGTACAGCACAAATTCAGCGTCTTATTGTTTCGAGGAATATTTTTGAGAAAGCAAAAGCATCTGCCTGAAAAAGTTACACATGAAGCTGAGAAGTATTAAAACTGTTGAAGTGAAATCATTGTTAAATATGGAAGCAAAGTGTATTTTCTTGGCCATCTTTGTGACAGCTATCAAATTATGTCATTGATTGTTTACAAAGATGATATGTTGTTTCTGGCCTGTGTTGTCGTCATTTGCACTCTGTACCTTCAGACACTATGTAACTTTTAACAACATTATTGGTGGTTGCAGAACCCAAAAGATCTTTCTTGGCATTTTTGCTATATTTAAAACATTTATCAATAAAGAAATTTATATTTTTATACATATGTGTTGTATGTGAAATTATAATAAATTGCCCTTATAAATTAGTCAAAACTGATTACTAGCCAAATACATATTCAGCATGCAAAATGAACAGCAAATAGTTTTAGATTATACTATAGTTACAGAAAAAAATATTGTGGAACTACTTTTGTTGTTTGCTGCTTAAGTAGTAAAGTATGTGCATTATTAGCTTGTTAAGCACTTTCCTATGCTGGAAATCTATATTTCAGTCAAGGTTTCAGTTGACAGAAATGGGTGGAATTTCACGAGTTGTTCCTGTTCACCACGAAATCAACTGTTTTTTGTAATTGACATCTGCCAGCCAACACACAATTACTGATACACTGATGGTTTTCCTGCGTCCAGTCTTTCCATCATTGCAACATCACAACCCTGCAGATAACAGCATTACCCTCAATTAGTCTAACAGAGCCATTGACACTCCAATTCCATTCTTTACATGTTTCTACTTAACATGATGGAGCTTCATTTCTGTAGTAAATTATTGGAAATATGTTACTACTCCTGTAACAGTGAGTATTTATAGTGAACTTTGCCACTTAATCCAAATAAAGATAAATTAGTTACCTGGTATTTTTTCTGAAGTGATGGTTATCTAAATATATTATTAAAATAATACATCTTCAAAACCTTGCCAGCCAAGGTGGCTGAGGGGACTGAAGCGCTCCAGTCACGGTCTGCACGGCCACTACGGCCGGGGTTCGAATCCCCCCCCCCCCTAGGGCATGGATATTTGTGCTGTCTTTAGTATAAGGTAGTTTAGAAGTAGTTTGTAAGTTTAGGGACTGATAACCCCCGTAGTAAAGTCCCATAAGCTATACAAACATTTGAATTTTTTTTTTAAACCTTAAAAGTGTATAAGCTGCAACCTTAAATTACTAAAGATTATCAGAGACATAGATTATAAGACATACAGCAGAACCACAAAGGAAATCAATGAATAACAAACAGAAATGTGGCAATATAGTGAGGATAGTTCGCAACTCTCTGCAAAGATGCTTGTTGAGGTTGACATGCACCTAAAGGAGACAATCAAAGGCACAAAGTCTCTCTCTCTCTCTCTCTCTCTCTCTCTCTCTCTCTCTCTCTCTCTCTCACACACACACACACACACACACACACACACAGACACACAACTGCCATCTCCAGCAGCTGCGTCCGAGACACACTCTTTGGTGAGGGAATAGGAGGAGAGAGTTGCAAGGTGGTGGTGCTTGGGTACAGGATGGCAAGTGGTTAAATCACTTCACTACTTCTGTCACCAGTCTCATAATAAAGTTGTGTTATGTAGTATTTTGCCTTACAGATTCAACTTCTTAATCTTGCCACCAATAACCTTAGTTCTGAACAGTTATGTTGCTATTATGTTTCCAACAGGTAAAGTTTCTTTAGAGGGATAGTTTATCTTATATGTTTATGGCTAAAAATTAGTCCTTGTAATTAGAAACGTTATTCTGCATAACATTCAAAATTCTTTAGAGATCACATCACTGCACTTATGGGCTGTTACGTAGATGATTGCTTTACTCAATAATCTAATCTTGAAGGGAAAGATCCTTAAACAAAAGTTTATCTCTTAGGACAATTATAAATGTGTGAAGAGTGGAGTTCAAACTTGGATGTTCTGCTTATTATAAGAAGTCATTTGTAACTGTACAGTTAGCACACAATCTTTGTTAAGCAATAATGAATTGTTTTGCATGCATAAGTTTGAGAAATACACTGTAAGTGTGAATAATAAATGGTGCTCAGAAGATGGTTAAAATTTACTATGTATACACTTGCCAGTTAACAATTTATGAGGGTGCTCCTCAAAAACATTGCAAAGTAAGTTTCTCTTTGATGATGGTATAGTTTTACGTGGTTTCATTCCTATTTTTAGATTATTTTGAATCTTATACAATCTAATACATCTTTGCATCTAGTTTATTTCTAGTTCCATGTGCATGAATAGCTTTTCTGCAGATTTTTTTTTCTTTTTTAGTGGTTTAGAATATTCATCTCTGCTATATTATGATGCAGCTTGTTACTAATAACCCACTGGATTCTTTTTTACAGCTCCTCACAATCATCACATTACATGTACCTGGCTTGGAATATTATTAACAATATATAGAACTACGTGAAGTCAGCAAATAAACTTTGAAGATGTAGCAGTTTGAAATTTAAATTTAGCATTTATTGTTACTAATTTTAAATGTCTTTATGTATTTAAATGAGCCATGGTAATTTTATTTCTTTAACACCTAGTGGCTATTACTTTAAATGTTTTTTTTTTTTTTTTTTTTTTTTCTAAATTGTCGTTCCCCAGTGAAGTTTCACATTACAAAAGTACACAAAAATTTTTGTCATGATTATTAAAAAGCTACCATCTTTCAGGTAGGCACTACATTGCTACTGCAAACTCTGTTCATGCATACCCATTCTTAAACACACTTCAGTCATTGTAAGTTTCTGCAGCCATTGTCATTGTCAAAATAAAATAAATAAAAATTTCAGGCAGTGTAGTCACATTTTAAATTAATGTTTTGGTCACTGTTGCAAGTAGCCTGCCTCAAGGTGTGGGGGGGGGGGGGGGGGGGGGGAAGGCAACTTGGGATAATGATTGAAACAGAGAAGGCATTCAAAAATATAAGTAACTGGTATATATTTGCCACCTTTCTAACAACTATTTCTTTATTTAGTGAAATGATGCATAAATTATACTGTGGAGTAAATAAAGCAAATAAACAAGTAGAACACTGATAAGTATCGAATTAAAGAAATTCTACACTATAATTCTGTGATAGCTTCATACTGCAGGAAAGTGTCTTGGAAAATTTATAAATTTAGCAGAACAATGTATATAGTTAAGCAACATGTATTACTATTCCTTAGCAATCTTAATTTTTGCTCTTTTGACATTTATATCTGATGATTTCACATATAATTGTGTGTCAGTAAAATCATAATTAGGATAGCTCTTGCAAGAAGTTGTGACCTGTGCGCAGAAATGCATTCTCGAGTTGTGCGCAAAGTGAGTCCATTCCTTTGTTTCTGAGGGGTGGCCGGCTCAGTGCCATATTGCCTGCTGGGCCGCACAGTTTGTATGTTAAGCCAGCAGTCAACCGCACCCCGCGACCAGTAGGCAATATGCAACCGAGGTGGCCACCCCTTCAAAAGAAAGCAATGGACTCGCCCAGCGCCTAAGTTGAGAAGACAGGGGGCCATGACTTCTTGCACGAGCTATAAAAGTCTACTCTCTGTATATTAAGATGTTTTAGCACTTCAGCAATAAATTTCATTTAAACAACTAATTTAGGAAATGTCATTGAAATTTAGCATATACTAATTTCATGTCGCTCTACTGATAAACATCAAACCAGAAATGTGTGGCTTATTATTATTATTATTATTATTATTATTATTTATGTATTCATAGTTTTTTCAATGATTAAGATTTTGAAGAAATATTTTATTGTCAAATGATTATAAATGAAGGTAGACCAAAAATGAAGTAACTTTCAATAAGATGAAATAAAACTTTACAGCCTGCCAATGATAATTGTCTTCAAAGTAGGATATAGGAAGGAAAACAATGGGAGAAAAATAAGGTCAGCCAGTGTTGAGCAGTTCAACAACGAAAGGGCATTGAAAGTGTGAAATGAGTTTTATTATTTATGCAGCCAAATTGATGATGGCTAAAGTACTTACAGAAAATACAAAATGTAGCCTGGCATAGGAATAAAAGCAGTTTCATAATGAGGAATTTCATAACATATAATATAAATTCAGCTGCTGTGATGTCATATCTGTTGGTACTAGTCTGGAGAGTAGACTTGTGTGGTAGTGAACTGTGGAAGCAGTTCAGACAAGAAGATAGCTTTTGAAATGTGGTAGCATAAAAACAATCTGAAGATTTTCTCGGTAGATCTATTAAATAGATGTTACTGAATCAAATGAGTTGCAGATAAAATGAGGAAAGAAGAAATGTATGACAAAACTACCTCAATGGATCAGTTGGCAGAACACATTCTGAGGCATCACTGAACTATCCGTTTGATTATATAAATGTGAAGAAATAAAAATTATAAGGGATGACATAACTTTAATGCAATAAGTAGATTCAAATGGGTATAGTTTCAATAGAACAGATGAAGAGGTTTGAAGGAAATAGGCTGATGTGAAAAGCTGGATCAAGTCAATCTGAAGACTAGACGACGACGACGACGACGACGACCACCACCACCACCACCACCACCACCACCACCACCACCAACAACAACAACAACAACACACTTATTTTCCCTCTTCAATTGCAAGTAACAACAGTTCTAATCTGAAACACTGTTGTCATTATCTGCCTCAAAGAATGCCTGAATTCATTAATTTGAATAGTCTCAACACTTAGGGAGCAACTACTATTATTGCATCACAATTTTAAACATGTGGAACAATCATATTATAAGATGTTGCAGTTTATGCAGAAACATGTTCGGACGAATATTAACAAAGAGCATCTTGCGTGAGGCAGAATTCGTCATCAGTCTATAATCTGAACCGTTGATATTTATCAAATAAGTAAAAGGGGTTTAAATTGTCTCATTTATCAATGGACATCAGTTCAATCAAATGACCATTGCAACTACAACATTTTAATTTTATATATAAAGAACAGTCTAAAGCGCAATAATTTATTTCGTTCAACTAGTTTTGGTCTTCTTTTAGACCAAAGAATTTTAACTCTGAAATTATGTTACATTTAGAGCAATGTACATTATTGCCATTAACTAAGTTAATAAAAAGAAGTAAAATGATGTTATACCCATGATGTTGTGGAGCTGACAGGAAACTGGGAGCCTTCCAGTGAGTCACTGCTGGCTGGAGCTCCACCCCTTTGCCAGACTACATTGATGAATGTAGCCAAAAAATATAAAATTATAATTAGCCAGACATTTCTTTCTCAATGTCTAAGATAAAATAATTTTAGTCATCTTTCTTGATATTTAAAATAAAGATTAAAACATTAAAATACTGACTATAAATTGTATCATGTTATCAATATTTTCAAAGATATTCTATAAGTGGTTCTGCAGTGTTGTATGTAAATTTACTGGTATTAAAAATTCAGCATAAAATTTATTTAAGATACATAGAAAAACAATTCAGGATATGATAACTTGCAAAAAACTATTTGGTTCATTTGCCGTTGAAATATGTGTGAAGCTATTGTTTTCTTGGTAATGTAAAAAGAATGGTTAATTTTACTTTTTACAATGCAGTTGTAATAAAGTTAAGGCAAAGGGAATGTATTTTACATACATGTGAAAAGTGCATGATCTATTGTATGATGCTTTATGTTGTCATTAAAAATAATAAAAAATACATACTGTGTTGTAACATTGTAAAATATTGGCAATGAAATGTCAGAAACAGAACGAGTTGCAATTCAAATGGCATCATGGAATAAAACACACAACTGTTGCTTAATAGTAAAAAATTAAGATATTTACTCAAGTTAAGGGTCAACAGAATGGTCTTAAATTTGTTTGTATAGTGCCTTAGGTGGTCACTTTTGTTTAAAAAAAACATGTTATATAATAACATTAAGTAAGATAAAACTGATATGTCAAAAACAAAGAAAGTTACCCTTTAAATGATTGTACATTGCATTTGTGCATAATGTACATGGCTGTCAACCATAAGGATAGTAAAAGAGTATAAAGTGGGTATAACATCATAAGAGCGATATATATAATATAATGTTGTACATGTTTGTTATTGACTGAAAACAGACTTCAGAGGAGTAAACTATTAAAGTATATCTTCAAATAAGTCGAAGTAATTTGTATTGTTGTGGCATAATCCTTTTGGGGCTGCATGCAAAATCTTTGTTTTCTTCAATCATGCCATGGCAATGCTTATTTTCAATCATATGTTGTCCAAAAACAGATTTTCTACTTGCAACAACTACTGTATGTTCACGGTATTGTGTTTGGAAACTATGACCTGTTTGTCCAATACAATATTTTCCACATGTTTTACATATTACCTTGTAGATACCAGATTTTGAATATTTATTATCATATGTTTCAGCCTATGTTGGAGGATGTTATCCATTGAAAAGACAAGAGTGAGTTCAATATTATTAAATAGTCTTTATTTTTTCAGATATATTCACTCTACATATCATGCAGGCATATCTTCTGTCTCCTTTTACTTCTTTCTGATCTGTTCTAACAGAAGTAATTATTGAATTTACAATGTGCACAGTGAAATTATTGTATTTAGCTATTTGCCTCAATATTTGCATTTCCTTCTGTACTTTGTTATTATGCAATGGGAGTTAGAAAATTCTGTGGATCACTGCTAGGAAAAAGCTCTATTGTACTTGTATGGATGACAAGAGTAAGCATTTATTATAACATCTGAGTTTGTAGGTTTTCTGTAGATTGCAAACTGACGTTTAGCTTCCTATTTTGAAATGGTTAAGTCCAAAAATTTATACTATTGTCTTTCTCATCTTCTACTGTGAATACAATATTGCAGTTAATACTATTCAATTCCTATATTTCAGCTTTAGTTCCCTTATATAAAATAATTGTATCGTCTACAAATCTCTTATAATAAATGATTTTCTCTGTAATGTCAGGATTATTTGCAAAAAAATTTTGCTTCAATGGAGTTGACAAAGATGTCAGCCATAGTAACTGCTAATGAATTACCCACTCCTAGGCCATCTTTTTCGTAATATATTTTCCCATTAAAAGAGAAGTAATTAAATGCTAGTGTGGTCTCCAATAATCCTATAAGCTCTTCCACTTCTTGTTAGTTCATTAGTTTGTGTTGTAATAAATTTGCTTTGATGATTTCAATGGTTTCATTGACTAGTATGTTAATATATAAATTTTTTATATCAAATAATGCGAAGTTTGCATTTTGCAGTATGTCAATATTAAAAATTTGCTGGGCTAATTTGTAGATATTTGTCACAGAATAATGTTGTTCATAGACATAAAATGTTTTTAAAATAACATTTAATTTTCTATTTAATTTGTATGATAGACACAATCTATTGTTTATGATCGGATGTATAGGATAGTTTTGCTTGTGGAGCTTTAACTGTGCTCTTAATTTTGGAAGTTGCTGATTCATAACTGTTAATGTGTTCTTTTCTTCTGGTAAGAATAAGAAATTGTCGTCAACTAGCTTCTTTATTTTGAAAATTTTGTGTGAGTGTCTTTGAACTTCAGTTATATTATTTTAATTGAAAGAATGACAAATGAACCAGAATATCCTGAATTGGTTTTCTGTGTTTCTTAAATAAATTTTACAGTTAATTTTTAATACCAGAAAATTTACATGCAACACAGCAGAACCACTTACAGAATATCTTTGAAAATATTGATAAGAACATGATAAATTTGTCAGTATTTTACTGTTTTAATCATTATTTTAAATATCAGAAAGATGACTAAAATTATTTTATCTTAGACATTGACAAAGAAATGTGGCTAATTATAATTTTATATTTTTTTGCTAAATTCATCTATATAGTCTTTTCATTGGCTATCAAAGATGTGTGGAGCTGGCAAAGGGTCAGAGCCTCAGCTATTTAAGAGCAGTAAACCTTGCTCCAACCAACAGTGACACACTGAAAGGCTCCCAGTTACCTGCCAGCTCCAAAACATCGATGGGTATAACATCGTTTTACTTCTTTATTAACTATGATATATTTCGGAGTTAAAATTCCTGAAGAAGGTCTAAAAGATTGAAACTAGTTGAATAAAATAAATATTGCACTCTACACTGTTCTTTATATATAAATTTAAATAAGAGTGCTGTTGCCCAAAAATTTTTCCAGAAATATGTAATACAACATTTTAAAATTCCAGAATCTACAGCTAAATAAGACAACCACACTTGTTTCTGCATTTACTATGGACAAAAAAAAAATTAATAAACAAAATATTAATTCCAAAGTGACAAACAATACTTTAATTACTACTTCATTATGTAAGGTTTGTGATAAAATATAAGCCAGAATGACTGCATGGTTAAATTTGAGAGGTATCAGCTGTAATCAGTAACCTTCCTTTTAATGTAATAACTGAAGTATTTTTCTTACTTTGGTTTCTTACAATTATATATACTGACAATTGGTCAGATTTATCCAGTTTACTGGTTTAAGGCGGACACTGATGAAATTATATTCCTGTCTATCTTACTGGAAGAATTTGATAAATGATAGAAATTCTCCTCGGAGATGATAAATTATTTTTCAAAAAGAGATAGATTGCCTGGCCACCTTTGTGATCTACCACCAACAGTGAGACAAACGAAAAGATAAAGACCAAAAAGGACAAGTTTTCGGAATGCATTTCCTTATGCAGGTAGGAGAGAAGGGAAGGAAAAAAGGGATGGGATGGAAGGGGAAGGTAATTCACGACCTAGATCATGAGTGGTGTGGAAGTCAGAGATACTGTATATTAGTACTGAGCCGGATATATATATACCCAAAGAGGAAAAATCAAGCAGTAAAGAGAAGAAAAGATGAGTGAACTGAATGATGCTGACTGGTGGAGGAGGTGAGTTGTCTAAAATGTTTTTGATTAACAGGCAAAGATGGAAATATATAGAGAAAAATGCACACACAATAAGGGGGAAGGGAGGAAGGTAAGGAAGGGGAGTGAGAAATGAGTAATGAATAGGTGAGTTGAAGACGAAGGGGGGGAGGGAGGGAGGGAGAAGTTATAGTAGATTTAGGGCGGGAGGACAGGATATGTTGGAGGGCAAGTTCCCATCTCTGTAGCTCTGAGGGATTGGTGTTAGGTGGCAGTATCCAAATGGGATGTGTGGTGTAACATGTTCCAAGGTCCCTGGACTCATGCTGGAGGGCATGCTCTGCCACAGGATATTGGGTGTCCCCCAGGCGAACAGTCCATCTGTGACCATTCATCCGCTCAGGCAATTTGTTGGTGGTCATACCAACATAAAAGGCCGCACAGGGGACAAATGTCAGTTAATATATGATGTGTGTTGTCTCGCATGTGGCCCTGCCTTGAATAGGGTAGGTTTTTCCTGTGGTGGGGCTGGAGTATGTTGTTGTAGGAGGATGCATTGAACAGGTTTTGCAGCGGGACCAGTTACAGGGGTAGGAACCATTAGGAAGGGAGGGTGGTTTTGGGATATTGTAAGGTTGGGCGAGGATTTGCGAAGGTTGGGAGGACGGTGGAAGAATACTCTGGGTGGTGTGGGAGATGTTGGTGTAGAGGGATGTGACATCTATGGTGACAAGGAAGTTCTCAGGTAGGAGGGGCATAGGAATGGATTTGAGGCATTCCAGGCCAGAATGGTAATGGGTGACTAAGGGGATGCTTCTGGGTGGTCTGCAGTTAGGAACATTGTTGCTGGAAGGGGAGGAATGGACTGCTCGGGAGATCTGCTTGTGGATGAGGTCTGTAGGGTAGTTGCGGGAGAGGAAAGCATTGGATTGATTATTGTTGTGGGTAATGAGGGATTCGTTACTGGAGCAGATATGCTCTAGGGAAGGGATGGCAGCTGTTAAAGTGGACATACTGTTGCTTGTTTGTGGGTTTAATATGGACTCTGAGGTGTGGATGTGGGACGCAACAAGGTTGAAGGTGAACATCAAGGAAGGTGGCTTGAGTTTCAGAGAAGGACCAGGTGAATTTTAGGTTGGAGAAGGAAGGAGTTAAGGTCTTGGAAGAAGTTCAGAAGGGTTTCTTCACCGTGAGTACAGACGACAAAGATATCATCTATGAATCTATACCAAACCAGGGGGTGCAACTTCTGTGTCCTAAGGAATGCCTCTTCCATGCAACCCATGGCATAGGAAGGGGCCATCCTGGTTCCCATAGCTGTCCCCTTGATTTGTTTGTGGTCTGGCCCTCAAAGGTGAAGTAATTATGGGTGAGGATGAAATTGGCAAGTGTGACAAGGAATAAGGTTTTTGGAAGGCTTTCTGGAGGACACTGGGAAAGGTAGTGTTCCAGGGCTGATAGACCATGGGCGTGGGGGATGTTTGTGTAGAGGGATGTGACATCTATGGTGACAAGGAAGCTCTCAGTTGGAAGGGGCATAAGGATGGATTTGAGGCATTCCAAAAAGTGGTTCGTGTCTTTGATGTAGGATGGGAGCCTGCATGTTATAGGTTGGAGGTGTTGGTCTACCAGAGCCGAGACACGTTCTGTTGGGGCTCCCTGCTACGATGGGACGGCCAGGATGATTCTCTTTATGAATTTTGGGAGTAGGTAGAAGGTCGGGGTGTGAGGTTCAGGTGGAATGTCTCAAGAAATTGCTTCGTCAGGGCTATGACTTTCTCAAGTCATGCCCTGACACGAGATCATCACTCCAAAGCGTTCTTCCCACATCACTCAGAGTAGCCTTCCTAAAACCACCCTCCTACCAAATCGTTCCTACCCCTGTAACCAATCCTGCTGCAAAACCTGTCCAATGCATCCTCCTGAGAGAGAGAGAGAGAGAGAGAGAGAGTGTGTGTTTTTTTCTCTATAGCTTTCCATCTTTCCCTGTTAATAAAGAACATTTAAGACAACCCTCCCTCCTCCACTATTCAGCATAATTTGGTTCACTCATCTTTTCTTCTCTTTACTGCTTGATTTTTCCTCTTTGGTTCTCTGCCATGGCTCAGTACTAACAGTATCTCTGACTTCCACACTCCTCAAACACCATCCTCATGACCAGTGGCAGACTAAGGGGAGGAGGGGGGGGGGGCAGTCGGCCCTGGGCCCCTCGTCTTGGGGGGCCTCCAAATGCCCCGAAAGAATGTTTTTATTTTATTTTTTTAGTTGTAGCTACTTTTGTATCTCCTTCTGGGACCTCCGACTCTCAAAATCTATTTTTTGTAAACTGGCCTGTACCTCTCGTCCTGGGAGGGCCTCCAAAATGCAAAAGTTACTGTTTTATAGTAATACATGTATTTACAAGTGGACGGGGGGGAGGGGCTCATTTTGTTTTGCCTCCAGCAGCCAAAGTCTGTCACTGCTCATGACCTAGATTGTGAATTACCCTCTCCTTCCATTTCCATTCCTTATTTCTTCCCTTCTCTCCTGCCTGAAGAAGGTACTGCGTTCCGAAAGCTTGCCCTTTTTCGTTTGTGTCACTATTAGTGGTACAGCACAAAGGTAAGTACTGCCCAACCACTATCAGTGAAACATAATTCACTGGAAGAATTGTTTCTCTGTGTTTAAAAAGACAGGTTGATAACATGAAGGTGCCTTTGTTTATTTCAAAATGTTATTTAAAGAATATCCTTTGCTGATAGAAAAAGAAAAAAAACTGAGCTCTCTTTTCAACAGGGCAAAGTTGTTTTTTTCTTTTTTTTTTTTTTTCCCAAGTCAAAATACCTGAATAAGTGTGACATTAAATAATAATAATAATAATAATAATAATAATAATAATCTTCCTTGGCTTCTGTAGGTGTATAAGTCACAAGAAAAGTTCCACACTCAATAATATTGAGCACAATATGGAAATATAGTGTCCTGCTGCTAGCTAAATACTGGTGGTTAATATTTCTTCTGCCATTATGAGGAAACAAGCTACTTCAAGGTTGATCATTGCTTATTATCCTACTGTACAGATACAAAAGCAGTTGGTGGAAAACTCCATAGCAGTAGGAGGGGGCAAATCATCTGTTTGAATTAGCAAACTGTATTATTATTCCACCTAGGTCAGTCATGAGAGCCCTAGTGTGTTTGTATCCAATCTGTTATGTTGTTAATCTTTGCATTAGTGAATATACTGTGGTATTCATTATTGGTCACATAAAGGAAACCAACATGATATCGCAAAGGGGGAGAAAGCAGAAACAGTACCTAACCTCACACGGCAGAGCATGTGCTGTAGAACAGGCACGTACAGCAAGAAATAGCAAGCTATGCTTTATCCCTCTGCGCAGAATATGTCACACACCCTCCTCTTCTATCTTAACATGCATATTACTGTTGCCATGGAAGAGGGAGAATGGGGTATAGCCTACATTCATGAAAATGAAAAAATGTGTGTGTTTGTTGTATACAACTGACTAAAGTTAATTATTTGTTCTAATAATCCAAAAGTCAAAGCTCTACATGATTTTTTTATTAAATGAAATATATGAAAGTCCTTTGAAATAACAAACAAAATGTGTGTGTTCCATTATTTTTAACAGGTGTGAGATGTTTGTATAGAGAAATAGCAAATAAGGGAGTAACTTAGGTCATAAAATGACTCTGGCTTTCATTTACAGAAAATGATTAGCCTTACTTATAAAATATTAATAAATTGTTTCTGGACACAGTTCTTGGCCAGAGTCTTGAGTATGTTTTCACATCTTACCATTTTTTGTAAATAGAAGCCAAATACATTGCACGAAGAATATTCATCCAAGCATCAAATATGTCACTGAGCCTTCGGGCCTCTTTCATGAGGGTGATTTTGTAAATTGTGGAACACTGTAGAAAACAATTCCAGACAGGATATAGAGTGAACAATCGCATGGCCGGAAACGCAAGGCTAAATAAAAGGAATACATGTTTTGCACTACGATACAGTGCAATTACATGGCATGTGATGAGGTAACCAGGCCAATGTATCTGAGTTGGCCTCACATAGGTCTCCTACTACACATAAAATACTGCAGTGAGAATGACACAAATTGTCAATGGTGGCATCTTGCAATATGCAATATAAGTGTCTTAAACAGTGACTGCTCTATTCCTGTGTCTTGATGTCTGTGATGGCCTCTTAGGAGACTTCTTTACTGCCCATTCACATGTAGAAATCTAAAGTGATGAGGTCCAGCATTTGGACATGTCATGTAACTGCATCTATTTAGCCAATCAATTAGATGATGTTAAGATTCGTCAGCACAGAAATGGCCTGAAGCACCATCATGTGATAGCTATTACTCAGTATACCCGCAAAGGTACATTTCGATGTGAGTTGTGAAAGAATCACAAAGTTGAGGGCAATAATCCTAACCAACATTAAGTTGAACTAGTGCTGATGGTTCACTGCCCTAAGTAGTAAGCTGAGCTCCTTGCTCCTTGTAAAGTGTCCTCATCTTCAAACGAGATCTTATTGGAATATTACTCTAGTGCACTACTTAACCTCCACTCCTAAGAACCACAGATATTGTTGAGGTGGGTGGCTTGCATATCCCAGATGGCCTTAAGTATGGCCAAAGCAGATTACTTGGGGAAAGGCCTGTCAAACATTAGGGTCCTGAAGAGGGACAGTGGCCTTTTCAGCAGTTGCATAGGCAACAGCCTGGATGTGAATTTTCATATTTTACTCAGTGTGTTTCATTAAATATAAAATTCTAGGTATTCAGCTGTAACCATTTATTTCTTAATGTTAATATTTTGGCTGTGTGTTGTTCAGCCATCATCAGAGTAATACTAGGACAACTAGACTGTGGGCAGATTACAATGTAAAAGTGTAGCAAATTGACAGCAAAGATGTTCAGATATATTAATATCTGTATCATCCTTCTGAGATTCAGTTTTTAGAGAAGCCATTGAAATTTGACTGGAGAGTAATTTAATTAATCGGGATGATGGTTTTATTCTTGATAAAATTTGGAACCCGTTACTCAAAATGGTATGCAATCAAAGACAACGGCAGTGTAATCACATATACACTCCATAGATGGCATTACGGTTTGTACTTTTCTACCGACAATGTTAACCACAGATTATGATTGCATATAATCTCCATGGAAGGCACTACATCCTTGAAACGGAAAAGCTTCTTTCCATGAATCAGCACGGGTTTAGGAAACATCGTTCATGCGAAACTCAGCTTGCCCTTTTCTCACATGACATCTTGCGAGCCATGGACGAAGGGCAACAGGCGGATTGTGTTTTTCTCGACTTCAAAAAGGCGTTCGACTCGGTGCCACACTGCAGGCTGCTAACGAAGATACGAGCTTATGGAATATGTTCACAGATTTGTGACTGGCTGGAAGACTTCCTAAGTTATAGAACACAGTACGTTGTTCTCAACGGCGAGTGCTCATCAGAGACGAGTGTATCGTCAGGCGTGCCCCAGGGGAGTGTGATAGGACCGCTATTATTTTCTATCTATATAAATGATCTGATGGACAGAGTAAGTTGTAATATGCAGCTGTTTGCTGACGATGCTGTGGTGTATGGGAGGGTGTCGTCTGTAACTGACTGTAATAGCATACAGGTTAACTTAGACAAAATTTCTAGTTGGTGCGAAGAATGGCAGCTAGCTCTCAATGTAGAAAAATGTAAGGTGATGCGCATGAGTAGAAAAAACAATCCTATAATGTTCGAATACAGCATCAGTAGTGAGCTTCTTGATGCGGTCGCATCGTTCAAATATCTAGGTGTAACATTGCAGAGCGATATGAAATGGAACGAGCATGTAAGGACAGTTGTGAGTAAGGCAGACAGCCGACTTCGGTTTATTGGGAGAATTTTGGGAAGATGTACTTCACCCGTAAAGGAGACCGCGTATAAAACGCTTGTATGACCACGTCTTGAGTATTGCTCAAGTATTTGGGACCCGCAGCAGATCGGTTTGAAGGAAGACATAGAGGCGGTTCAGAGGCGAGCAGCTAGATTTGTTACCGGTAGGTTCGACCAATGCGCGAGTGTCACGGAAATGCTCCGGCAACTCAATTGGGGATCGCTGGAAGAAAGACTACGTTCTTTTCGTGAATTTCTGTTAAGTAAATTTAGAGGACCGGAATTTGAAGCTGAGTGTAGTACGATCTTGCTGCCGCCTACTTACATTTCGCGTAAAGATCACAAAGACAAGATAAGAGAAATTAGGGCTCGTACGGAGGCATATAGGCATTCTTTTTTTCCTCGTTCAATTTGGGAGTGGAATAGGAAAGGAAATGCCTAGTAGTGGTACAGTGTACCCTCCACCACGCACCTTACGGTGAATTGCGGAGTATGTATGTAGATGTAGATCCTTATACATCTTTGCCATCAAACTGCTAAGTGTAGAATATAGACGGAAAGACTCTGCTGACAGTATAGTTGTTTTAGTATCACTCTGATGACTGAATGACACACAACTTAAATATTAGCAATAACAAATAAATGGTTACAGCTGAATACCTAAAGTTTTATTTGACTGATCTGGCCATCAGCCAATGCAGTATTGCCACATTGCTAGTGTGAATGACTGAAATTAAGGGAAACTACAATGAATGTCATTACAGAGGATGGACCAGAATGTACTATTTGAAAATGGAAATGTGAAGATTGAGATAAGATATAATAAAATAGAGAAGTTTGCTGGCAGGATGAACAAGACTTCTAGTCAGGTAATTATTGATTTATTAACACCAAGTCATGTGAGGGTAATACAGGAGTAGGTGTAACAGTAAATGAGGCTATCAGCGCAATAGTGGCCTAACCCCCATTTTTTTGAAAAAGAAAAGAAAAATAGATATTCACACAGAACATCACTTTAGGCACTACCATTATATCCTACAATTACCAGACTTGTATTTGGACAGCATGGACAATGTGGCATTGTCAGATGTTCTTTATGCACCATGCAGTGCCATACAAAATGGGGCGCAATAGTGGCCTATGCCACATAGACCACTATTGTGCCGTGTATCCATAGCGAGTAGGCCGGTGGGTCAGCACACAATACGTCATACAGCACACGACGGCCAGAGGAGGACGCAGCTACAGTGTAGACTCACAGTATTGTGGATGACACATCGCTGAATGGTCATTAGTGTGTGTACTACAAAACGACATGTGCAGTAGCCCTGGTGACGACGCCGAAGCTGCACTGCAAGGTAAGGATGGTGTTATGTTCCCTCGTTGGACTCGTGTGATTTAATATGGACACCGGTGCAGATACAGAACATTTCCATTTCAGACCTGTTTGTATCGGACACTACTGCCGATGCCTCAGACGTGGAATGTCTACCTGGCTGATTCATCCAGCATGCTAGTGGTACAGCGGATGAGTTACGTGTCATGTTAGCCGAGCCCAATCCACCCAGTACATCAATGGATACCACAGCCACTATGTCTACCACGAATGTATCGGAGGGGGATTGTAGTACTGGTGCCGTAATTGCACCGCAACAAGGAAGGAAATGGGTCCGGAATGCACACCTTTGGGCACAGAACATTCAGAAAGAAAAGCGATCGAAAGGGGAAGAATACATTAACGTGAAGGGAAATGTAGTGCCAAGGAAGTGTCCCACGCTCGGAGCATGCCCGTGTCGGAAGGAATGTGGTTGACATTTTTCACCTAGACACCAGAAACATATATTTGACTCGTTCTATGCATTAGGTAGTTTCGACTTGCAGTCAACATACAATTTTTCTATGGTGAAGGTAGTCCCTACGGCACGCACATATTCCTATGGTACTACAGAGTCGCGACAAGGAACCACACGCCTATACCATTTGCCTAATGAAGAGGGAGAGGGCGTGAAGGTGTGTAAAACGTTCTTTAAGAACATTTTGCAGACATCAGACGGTAGGATTACAAGGGTTCTTTCGCACAAAGTGCAGCACCAGCCCCCACCAATCAACAAGCGAGGCGCATGCCCTGCTAAAAACAAAAACACTAATAGCAGTAGAGAACTTCATAAAACGATTCCCCGCATATCGGAGCCATTATGTATGAATAAATTAAACAGTGGATCGCAAGTATTTGTCACAAGACCTGAGTATGGGGAAGTTGGTCAGATATTTAATACAAAATTTCATCTGTCCTTTCATCCCCCTGTAAGTGATTTGTGCCGTAAATGTGACCTCTTTAACATCAAACATGTTGCAGCCAACACCACGGATGAGAAGGGTAAATGGGAACATGAAAGAGAGTTGCATCAACGAAAAGGACAACGATACGGCCGTGATTGCTTTTGATTTGATGAAGACTTTACCGACACCGGTACTTACAACTGGTATCTGTTACTACAAGTGGCAATTGTGGACATACTGCCTTGGAATACACGACCATGCACTAAGAAAGCTACCATGTATGTATGGAGTGAGTGCAAAACATCCCGAGGATCACAAGAAATTGGATTGCGTCTCATGCATTACATTAAACATAACGTCCAAAGTGACTGATTATGTACTCTGATCACTGTGGCGGGCAAAACCTGAATATAAAAATGGCCTTACTGAAGATTTCACACCAGAAGTAATCCATCATAAATTCCTAGTCAGTGGGCACTCACACCTATCATGTGACCAGGACTTCGGTATCATCGCTAAGAATAGGAAATTTCACCCAAACGTATACACACCCTCTGACTGGATGAATGTCATTATCACTGCACGAAAACAACAACCCTTCACCGCTATACCAATGACAAGGAATGATTTCAAGTCCACAGCACGTTTAGAGGGAAATATACGTAACTGTAAAGTGTCGACACAAAATACCATGGTGCAATGGTTCAATATTCAGTGGCTTCAGTATAAAGCATCCTGTACCCATATCATGTTTTACAAGTACTCCAATGATCCAGATGTCCCGTTTGCTGACATCAGTTTTGCTAAACGAGAATTGATAATAATTGAGACTCTGGACATGCTATATCCCCGGGGACGTGCTATTAGCGTGTTGAAAAAGACCGATTTAATGAGCTTGCTGCAATTTGTACCCCCAGTGTACCATGGTTATTACCATAACTTGAAGACATCTGCACAGCCTTGTGGTGACACCATCCCTGTAAATGATATGGATGATGAACATTAATACCTCATGTGTATCTTGTCCAATGTTTGAATAAAGTATGTAAAGCAATAACGGCCTATCCCACGTTTTGTGTATTACAGCCAAGTGCGCCGAAACAATAGTGGCCTAATCCACACAAAAAAATGGCCTAAAAATGTTATTACGGTTAACTCCACATGTAGCTGATTACCGGACTCCACACCATGTTATGTATACAACAATCATGTGCCTTACACATCAATTCTGAAAATGTCAATATCTTCCTGTGGCCATTCCCACAAACCAGTGTACTGTGGGTTAGGCCACTATAGCACTGATAGCTTCAAATAAGAAAGGAGGAATGCAGGGAAGCCACCACCCATCACAGTAGTATATTCCAATTACCTCTGCTTATGATGAAGGGATGAATGGAAAATAAAATAAATGTAAAATAAAAAAATTAATGTGTAATGAAATAAGAGAATTCAAACAATTAAGGGAAGGGATACGTGATAGTGGGCTAGAGTTTGATAATAGGAAGAACAGGAAAATTAGCAGGTGAAGATGGACTGGGGAAAAGATATGGAAAAGCAGTTGCTTCATTGAATTTTGCACAGTATATTATTGAATCATTACTAACACTGTTTTATGAAGCATGAAATGGGGCTGTATATGTGGAAGAGACCAGGAGACAGCAGAAGGTTTCCAATTGATGTTAAGACAAATATTTAGAACAAGGTTTGTAAAATGTACTGAAGGGTAGATACAGACTGACCACATGCTACTGGCTATGACCTGTAGAGTGAAATTAAAGTGATCGACAAAAAAGTAACAAAGTAATGGGATAGGACTTTTATAAACTGCAGGAACCTGAGGTTGAGAATTTCAGATAGTATTAGGTAATGATTGAAACACAGAGAAGTAACACAGAAGACGACAAATGGGTAACTTTGAGAGAGGTAGCAGAGGACAAAATAGATCAAAAGGCCAGGCCAATCGAAATCATTCACAATCACAGGACATAAGTGATGAAAGGGGACAATATTAAGAATACATCAAATGAAGTAGGCAAAGGGAATATAGGCAGCTAAAAAAATTAAGTTTGTAGGAATAGAAAGATTGTGAAGCAGCTTCCAAAGAAGCATATATAACTAGAAGAAGATAGGTATTGTCTACAAAAAAATTAAGGAGACATTTGGAGGAGGGGGGAAGAAGCAGCTGTGTGGATAAGAGCAGCTTGGATGGAAACCCAAAAGAAATGGCTGATAGCTATACAAGGGAAATGAACTACATGGGAATATTGTAGGAGTGAAAGAAGTAAATGAAGAGAGAACTCCCAATACTGCAAGAATTGGAGAGCACTGAAATATGCAAGGGAAAATAATGAATAATGCCTCTGCAGTTGCTGACATTCTATCAGAGTTACTGATGTCCTTGGTAGAGCCACTACTACAAAACAATTAAACCATCTGGTTTACAAAATGTCTGAGAGGTGAAATACTCTCTCACTTCAAGATGAATGCAGTAATTCCAATTTCAAAGACAGTAAGTACAGGTAAGTGAATAT